>VZRI01003311.1:138031-220415 GCA_013397515.1 Upupa epops
CAATTGTAACTTTTCCGGATTCTCAAGGAAAAGAGGATAAAGTTGCTCTTCTAGTTCTTGCAGTGGTGGGGACATTTGAAGAACCTCAGCGCAGAGCAGTGTGACAACAGAAACCCTTGTGGTGTTTCTCAAGAGCTTCACTAACATCTTTGCTTTCCTGCAAGAGTCCTGCTGGAGTGGTCAGCCACCCTGCTCAGACAGAGGCTGGAGGGGTGTGAGAGGCTGGGAGTATGGCTGTGCCCAAGTGTGGGGGGAGTTTGGTGGGGACAGAGCTCAGGAGGGGACTGGAGTTAGGCAGGAGGTCCTGGGGATGTAGCACTGGGAGATCATCTGTGCTATGAGTTTAACTTGTGTGGCTGAACACATGCACTGGCAGCCCCACTAGTGTGTGCCTCGTGGGGTGGGAATGTGCCCTCCATGTCAGTCTCTTCTCTCCCAGCTCCAATAGGCACCACCAGCTAATACTTGAACAGCTTGTCATGGCAACAAGATCTCCTTGAACTGCAACTGCAGTAGAGATGTCTGGTGCTGACATGTTTGCCTGTCTGCAGACGCTGCCAAAACCCCTTTCCAGCAGACCTCTGGGTTGCGCAGACCCCCAGACTAGGTGTGAGCAAGACCTCTATGGCAAGGCAGCAAGCAGCCTGCCTCCCCCCACCAGCCCCCAACTGTGCCAAACCAGGATTTGAGGTTTTTTTGAAATGACTAACAGCACCAGGCATTTCCTCCCATTTCACCCCCTCCAAGAAGGGTCTGTGGGATGCTCAGCCTCCCTGCACTAGGCCAGCTGCCCTTGACCTTCCACATGTCCCACTGGAGGAATGGAAGTGTGGGAGGAGGGTTGTACATCCCACAGCCCAGTCCTTACAAGCAGGGGAAGAGCTGGAGCTGCTCCCCCATTGCTCACCCTTCTAGGCACAGTGCTCAAAGCTGCAGGCAAACCCCCCCGGCTGCTCCCAGCATCAATGCTGCTCTCACTCAAACACGCCTTAACACCTCCAGAGCGCTGGTCCACCACTTGGTGCGGCAGATACCCACAGGCCTGAGAGGAGGAGTCCAGCCCTTCTGATGCAACGAGATCCCAAGGTACCTGCTGTACTGTACGCACACGGAGTTGCCTGCAGATTTCTCAGGGCTGTGCCCAGACTCAAGGCATTTCCACAAAGCGCAGGGCTGAAGATGGAGCTCTCAATGGGAAATCGCAGGCTCTAGGAACGGTGATAAATCTCCAAAAGGCACTGCTCAAATTTCACAGTAACTATTTAATTCTCCTCCCTATTATCCCTGAGAATATTTTAGCAGCTCTTGGCATCTTGGGGAGAGAAAGGATCAATGGCATTTTAATTAATAATGGCTGCAGTGCCTGGCTGCCCAGGGCAGGAGCTGTGGTGAGCCCAGAATGTGCAACAGCAGGGCATGGCTGCTGCTGGGTCCCATCTCACAGTGGCTATTGCAGGACAGCTGGGAGCAGCCCTGCCCCACTCCCAGGCAGGAAGAGCAAAGGAGCTCTGCAAGACAAGTGGCTACTTTCCTTTAGCTCATAGCCTGCCCCGACTCGAGATGAGATGGAGGAAGGAGTCCTGCAATAGCCCAGTGAAAGGGGAGCTGCCCTACAGTGAAGTTCAGAGTGGCAGTTGTCTGCACGGACAGCCCTGGCGACAGCAGCCAGAGTTGCCCAAGGCTCTTGGTTCTCAAACCAGGTCCAGTGGGAACCAGGCAGTTTCAGCCACGCTTTTGGAGTGAGCAGGACTGCTCCCTGTGGTGCAGCTCCCCAGCATTTGGTGATCTGGTTGCTACCCAGATCCACTGCAGTGGCATGAAGCTCCCAACAGCAACGTGGGACTAGCAATGCTGGGAAGTCAGGTCCTTTCCCCAGCACACAGGATGTAAGTCTCCATGCCCTGACGGCTATGAGGTGACTTGTACTGGATGTGCAGTGATGGAAAGCGTTCGATGCAGACACCCCAGAGCACCCTGCAGCTCCCAGTTAGGAGCTCAAGCCCCATCTGGGGTCTGCGAGGTGGTCCATCTGCACAGGGGCCGGCTGGGAGCTGGGTAGGGCACAGCAGTGATACAGCAGGCTGCACAGCACACACGGGTGGTAGGGCTGGGCATTGCATGAAGCAGCCCAGAAGCACAGCCAAACATCGACTGGCTTGGCTTTGCTTTCAGGAATAACAGAGCAGTGAAGCCATGGGGGAGAAGGGGTGAGAAACATGTGCATGCCAGCTGAAGAAGAGCTGCAGGATGCAGACAGCAAACAGGCAGCCCCAGGGTCCACATCCAGAGCATATGCACTGTCCAGAGCTGTCTTCTCTCCCCCTGCCTCAGCAGGAGATGACAGGTGACCCAACACCACAGGATGGATACGCATACTGGGATACCCCAAGCTGATGCTCGC
The DNA here is from genome assembly GCA_013397515.1 of Upupa epops. Classification (NCBI taxonomy): domain Eukaryota; kingdom Metazoa; phylum Chordata; class Aves; order Bucerotiformes; family Upupidae; genus Upupa; species Upupa epops. Next base: position 140,433 of record VZRI01003311.1, read on the forward strand.
ATGCACTCATGTGAGCCAGAATAAGTCTCTTTTGATGGACTGCCTCTCGATTCAGAAGGTCAGACAGTTGAGGAGGGGATGAAGCAAGAAGCTGCAGGAACAAAGCCCAAGGTAATACAGAAATGGAGCAGCTACTGAGAGCCCCCAGCCTCAAGCTGAGCATCTCAGTCCTGCATAGGGTAGGGTGGGGGGGTCACAGCCCTCCTGGATCAGAGCTCCTGTGGCACCTGCTAGCAGGGTGAGTCTAGGCTCCAGCATTGCACAAAAGCTCCCCCTTTTACACACAATCTGTCTATAGACATGGGCAGAGCTAACAGACATCCTCCTGCCTCCATACACATCTCTCTGCAGCATCCCATCCTGACCCACAGCCAGAGGCACCTCCACCCTGGCCCAAGCACCCAGGGCACCGTACTGAGGTCAGTGCCAGCATCCGCCACCACTCCCACCAACAACCGCTTCACCAGCAGATGTGCAGCTCTCTCCGAGATCAGCATTTTGGGCCATGAAAAGGACTATAGGGGATGGGTGAGGAGGAATCCCTGCTGAGAGGCTGAAGACAGGATTTCACGCTTACATCTGGTTCAGCTTAGAAAACCTTGCCTGATCTGCTACAGATACAAATATACTTGTATGAGCGAGGGGGCATGAGGCAGATGAGCACATCCTGCACGCTGACATATCACACAGCCACCCTCAAGCTCTGCCTGTGTCCCAAAGCAGGGCTGTCATGGGGATTATTCACTGACAGTAGTCAGGGACTGGAACAGGCAGCCCAGGGAGATGGGGGAGTCACTGGTCCTGGAGGTGTTAAAAAAAAGGTGTAGATGTTGCACTGGGGAATGGGGTTTTGTGGGCAGGGTGGGGTTGGGTCGATGGTTGGACTTGACCATCTTATAAGCCTCTTGGAACCTTAATGATTCTACCATTATGGTGGGACAGGGATCTGGGTGAGTACAAACCCATCTGAGCAGTCAGAGACACACACAGCTGCTCTCAGTGGCCCCCTGTGGATCCCAGGTACAGGACGACCACCCGAGCCCAGCTTCTCAGGAGGGCACCATGCTGCAGCCAAATCTGTGGTAGAATTCTCTCCTTACCCGCTGCTGGCCCCTGCTACCCTCAGGGGACACACACCCCACGGGGTGACACAGTCCCAGCCCCAAATCTCCAGTGCAATAGGATACTACAGAACAAGAGCAAATACAAAATCTTACCCACACCCCCTCCTTCAGTCCATGTGGCAACTGCACTTTCTGAGTATGAACCAGAGCTGCCACCTCCAGCAGATGCTCTGGGCCATCTAACAGCTACAAGTCCTTCCAGCCCTACTCCTCCCCTTGGAGGCTCCAGTCTCTCTCCTCATTGATGCTGGCTGGGCATAGACCCTTACAAGGTGGTCTGAAGGCAGTAGCCCACATAGCAGCCAGGCACTAGCCAGACCCTGTGTCCTCCTCCAGGTTTTATTCATGAGGCATGACAAGTGGGTGAGCTGCAGCCAGCCAAACAGCTCACCCAGCAGCCTCAAGCTTTGAGAGGCCAGCAGAAATACAGCTGGGGGGGGGAAGGGAAGAACCCAGCCCACACGATAATATTTTCTGTTTTAATCAGGCTGGACAGCTTCAGGAGGTCCATGAGGAAGGATGCCCTTGGGTCCTACAGCCAAGGTATGTGGAGTAGCAGAGACTGAGCTTGGTGTCCTGGCCAGAAGATGAAAACTGTTAGCTCATCACTCTGCTGAAGCCCAAGTTCCTGCTCAGTAAGGGTCTGGGTTCACTGCTGGGAGACACTTGATACTGCTGGGAGACACTTGATACTGTGTGGGAGTGCAGGGAGCCCAGGAGACCTCTCCCTTCCAGTGCCAAAGCCCACCCAGCACTTCCATCAGCTTCAGAAAACTTTAGCAGGACAGACCCATCCCAGCCAGAAAAAGAAACTGATAAAGGGGCTTTGAGAAAGGGCAAAGCAGCTGTCAGATAGGCTCCAACATGGTGGCATCTCCTACTGGGCCCTGGAGGGGGCTGCAGAGCCAGTGCCAGGGTGTCTGGGTCAGCAGCTGACACAATGGACACATTCACTGGCTCCTCACACACACACACACAGTGGCACCGGAAACGGGCAGGACAGAAAGGAGCTTATTTGTGGCTGATGCAGAGGGGGATACTCTGTTTGCAGCTTCCCATATGGAAGTGCTTTTTCCCTTTAACCTCCACCCACCAGCCCAGTGGGTTTCATTGCCATTTTCAAAACATATGGTGCATACCTCAAAAACATAAAGGATGTTATATTTAAAAGTATTACAAAGCAAGCCAGGAGCCAGCATTTTTAAACTAGGGCAGTGTCTGAGAGTGTAAGATGCAGGGATTTAGTATTTTCTGTACCAGATAGAGAAGGAGCCCCCTTAGGATCGAGCCAGGCTGGGAACCCATCACCTTGCAGCAGACTGTTGCTTGCATTGTCTGGTACCTGCTTCTGGAAGAGCGGCCATTCCCCAGGCTGTGCTGCCTCCAAGGGAGCAGAGTGCTGCTGAGGCCAGCACCTCTCTCCCTGATGGGTCTTGTTAGCATCCTGCCAATACCTGGCACAGCAGTCTGCATGTGACGCTCAGAAAAGACAGCCCCAAACCATAATGCACTGAGCTCATCTCTGCCTGGATTCTTCTGCGATCAGCTGATTCCCCAATGGGCTGAGTATCTCCTGTATTGCTCCACTAATTGCTCTTTGCATGGCATCATTTATCCGGCCAATACAAGTCCTGCAAGGAAGAGAAATTCTGGCTCTTGACAGGAACAGCTTAGAAGACCAGAGACCACTCCATGTACTTTCTCTGGGCTGGAGCTTGCTCGCCTGTGCTGCAGAGAGCTCTACACTCCTTTGTTTTATTTTAAATAATTTTTCACGCTGGCATTGTAACTCCAAGCTGAGAGGCTGTGTCATAGCCTGGGAATGAGGGGTGCTGGATTTACTATTTTTAACTCCTTCCATGCCAGGGAGGGAACTGAAATCAAATCTCCATCCACAGACCCTGCAGAGATACCAATGCAATGAAGTGGGGATCTGCACTGGAGGTAACAGGTGGCAAAGTGAGCCCTGGCGTCACAGAGTGGACAATCTCCCCATAAATAGGATGCTCAGAAGAGGTATGTGCTACAGAGCAGTCTCAATGCCATCAGCATGTGCTGAGAGGGACAGGGGGCTCAAGTCCAGCCAGCTCCCAGCCAGTCCCATTCCAGGAGATAAATTACAGCCCAGGGCTGGTGACAAAACACCATCAGGATCTTCATCAGCAGGCTCTAAATTCCTCTGTCCACTTTTATATCCCAAGAAGGTGCTTTCTCAAACAACTGCAATCTTGTCAGCTGAGTTCCTGAGGGTGGGCACTACAGTCCAGGACTGCAGAGCCAAGGACAGTGCCATATCCACTTGGATCCCTGTTGAACCATCAAATTGCCTGTAAATGGCTGGACCAGGACACAAAATCTGCAGTCAATTAACACAGAGCATCCTACAAAACTGCTGAGCCTTCCTTCAGGAAAGGGCCCATCAGAACCCCAGGTTTCTGAGGCAGAGGGTGTTTACAGCTTTTTTCAGTCTGTGATCCATGCTCTAATTCTGCTAAAGGTAACAAATGGACCCTTTAAGTGGCCATGAAAAGATTACACCCACACCCCACAAGCTGATTTGAGACACCTGGCCATGCATATGGGGGTGGAGAGGGAAGCACAACAGGCACCAGGGCTGGACTGGGTTGGGTGCAATGGGGACAGCCCCATGGCCATCAATGGGATTAAGGTATCACAGGCACTGTAGGATGGTATAAGGCAACAGATGCACTAATCCACTTCAGGATGGTGCTAGAAAGCACCACATCCTCAGCTCCCTGCTGCCTGACATCTATCTTGTCCACCCCATCCTTAGCACTTGAGCTCTGCAAGGGCTCCAGTGCCTCCTGCACATATTAGTGAGGCACCCTGGCCTCACCCAAAGCTGTTAACATTTAGCTTCTGCCATGTGTCGGTTTCAGTTGGCCAGAAACTAAGCTTTTGATATTAAAAGACAGCAGTTTTTGTTCTTCTTGCCATCTGTATATTTGTGTATTTCCCCTACCACCATAATTAGCAAACTGGGCTCCAGCCAGGCTCAGGAGGAGATCTTAGCAAACAGTTTCCCAGCAATTTGAACAGCTTCATAATTTCTTTTACAGCTCTCCTAGTGCAGTCCCTCTGTCACCAAGATCATCACAGCCCACAATCACTGGCAGCACCCCTGCAGAAATGGCAGGGATGAGCATGATGCACTGCAAGCAGCATCAGCCCCTGCATTGTGGGCACCAGCACAGGCGACGGCCAAACCCCCACAGCATAAAAGGCATCAGTTTTTCAGATCCTCCAACACAGACCCAGTCACCAGCACCTCCAGACATTTGTTGTGATGGACCCAGCTTTCTCTGTCCAATCTGGGGTGGGCACTGCTGCAACCAGCGGTGCTATCGGCAAAACCAAGATAAACCAATTCGGTCTCAATGACAAGTGTAGCCTAAGGATGACGCATGGAATCTCCCCCCAGTTCCAAAGGAAGCTGGCAGCACAGGGTCAGACACCTCCTCCCTGCAGCACATTTCTTGCTTCTCCCCTCAACCAATCTACCAGCACTATGGCTTAAAAAGTCACTGTGGGTGGCCCAGGGGTGCTCAGAACTCAACCAAACCAAAGCTTGTTTTGAAAGCCTTTGCACGAGTTTCAGCACCTGCATCTCTGCTCCCAACCCCTCACCAAGCACACCCACACACCCTGGGCCAGTCTGGGATGCTCCAGGTACAAGGGCTCATCCAGTTCCTTACACTGCCCTTGCTGCAAACCCTGGCACAGAGTGTGGCCAAGCAGGGTTGCATCCAGTGATGGCTGTGAAGTACTTTTGTCTGAACAGCTCCAGCAGCAAGAACTGGGGCATATTGGGTTCTCCATGTGGAACTGGGAAGAACATTGCTGTTCTTGTGACTGCTCCACCCTGGCAAACCCAGCTCTGGTCTGAGGCTGCCTGATTAACAGCCTGGAGCCTACACACAGAGACTTCTGCCCCAGGCAAACAGCAGGGCAGACACAAGCAAGTTAGGCAACTTCATGTGAATTAAATGTGCATTTAATTGGGATTTAGAGGGGGAGCTGCACTACCAATTGATTATCAAAATCAGATTTATGGGGTTTTAGGAACGATACAGGAGATTAATGTTTCCAGAACAAATCCTCAGCAAATACATGTTTCACCAGTAATCAGCTAAGAACATGTCATCCCAATTATCTCATGAAAGGGGCATGGAAGCTCTGACAAATACTGAAGAAAGACTGTAGTCTGCAAAGCAGCACACTAAGGCCAGAAGTCACAGTCAACCCCCAAACCATGGCACCACTCGTGTTCTTCAACACTAGACCATGGCCAAGAGACACACCCCAGTCCCTGCTGCCAATCCTAGTCCTCCACATCTCAGGCAAAACCTAGATCTGGGATCCAGACAATGCTTTTCCCAAAGGCAGAAGGAGGTTTGCACCCCAGAACCCTGATCCTGGCCAAAGCAAGGACAAGTCCACAGTCACTAGTATGGTGGCAGGTGATGAGATCAAAAGGAATAGCCTGGCTCCTAAGATGGGAAAAGGAAGGTAGGTTGCTCCCAAGAGCCACAGGGAAGGTGCCTGGGCCCTGCAGTGGGGCACAGCTCTGTGTTCATACCATTTAGTTTCCTCTGTTCTGGCAGAGGGTGCTGCCCCATTAATCCTTCAGAGACTGCCTGTGCTGCAGCAGCTCCTCTGTTTTTCCTCAAGCGATGCTTGCTCATTAAAAGAATATTTATTGAGGATCAACAGTTCTAGCAGCAAGGAGGAAATAAAGCTCTGCCAGCCCCCTGCCCCAGCCACCACATGGCCCAGGTGACCTGTGAGGGCCACCACAACCATCATCTCCCCAGACACCAGCATGTGTCACAGGGATGTCTCCCCAGGGACAGCCCTGGGAAGAGGTGCCCAGATGACTCTGAGGGACAGGAAGGTGCCCCAGCACTTCTATGGCCAAGACAAGCACAGGACCACTACTCTGGACTGCAGAGATGCTCTGGCAGTCACCATGGCAACCCTATACACAGCCAGGGCAAACAAAGCTGACAGGAGAGAAACGGAGATAAAGATGAAAGAAAGGGAGGGCATGTGGAAGCAAAAGGAGGAAGAAATGGAAGCAAGTCTAAAGACACAGAGCAAAGGTGGCAACAAGAGGGTGTGATGGATGAGTAGTGATGGGGAAGAGAAACAGAGCTGCTTTTAGATTGCTCACCTCGGTATGACCTTCAGCAAGGTGACCCAGGGCATGCACTGAGGGCACCACTGAGACCCCTTTGTCCTCACTGTGACTGTCCCAGACAAGGGTCTCTCCAGGACATTGGATGTTCCTTGGCCGGAGGCTACACAGTAGGACATCCCACTGCAGCAGAGACAGCTCCCTGGTAGACAGCTGAGTCAGCCTGGAATCCTTTTCCACAGCCAAAAGCAGGTCTCACACCCCAAGCTAATGAGACCCTTCTGGGGATGGACAGGTAGGTATCAGGGCCCAGATATTCCAGCACCTTCCCACTTCCACTAGCACAAATGGCTTTGCTGTGCTTCTGGGTCACAGTGCGTCACACACAGTATGTAGCCCAGGGCTGCCCACACTGCCTGCTACACTACAGTTTTGGGATCCGGGCCCACTATCTCAGCTCAGCTCTTTGTCCTGTAACTTCTCAAGCAGAGCAGGGCTGCCTTCATCCTCTAAGCCTCTAAGGCAGCATTTCACAGATAGACTATCAAGTGACCTTTTCAGATCAACAGCCAGTCTCAGTCCCACACTGGTGGCTTTGACTGGTTGTCAAAGGAGCCCAGAGCCAGCAGGAGGGACCAAGTATAGTCATGCAGACTGGAGCTCCTCTGAGCCCCTAATCTGATGTGAGGGTAGTAGGCAGAGATGCAACGACACATACATAGACATAAGTCTTTGCACTGCAAGAACACGAGCTGCATCCACTGCCAAGATCTGCTCTGGTCTCACTTCTTCATCCCACCTCATTAAAAATATGCATCACTGTTTGGGGCAAGAAGCAGCAACTATTAGTCCTCTCAGCTGGAATGGAAAACAACATCCCAGTTGCTGCCAATTCTAATGAAATAAATCCTAAAGGGAAGCTCCTGCTCTGCTGAGCCACCCTAGCAGTAGCTGACGAGTAAACAAGGAGCAGTCTCTTGCAGACAGTGAATGCTGGGGTGGTGCCCCAGCCCACCAACCATAAGAATGGAGCAGGTACTTGGGAAGGAGAGGATGGTCAGCAGGGCTGGCTATACATAATAGCCTGGCAGAAAAACTCCAGAAACTGCCATGAAAAGCACTGGTTGAAACAGCTCAACCATTTTAGCAAAGGGAGGATGAGGAAACACTGAAGTAATTAGTGCAGATGCTGCAGGAGTGGTTGGAACAAGGCAGCAGGCAAGGGACACCCAAAAAGCTGCTCTGTGAGATAAGAACAGTGTCCCAATTGCAGCATGAGTCTGTCTAGGAAGGTAGAAGCACCCCTCTGCATTGCTGCTCATGCAGCACCTTCTGAAGTTAATATTGCCCCAGCCACATCCTGAGCTGTCACTGGTACAGCATGGGGCAGCCCAGTGACGAGCTAACAGGTGCCAAGCAGGAACTGACTGGGCAAAGACAAACTGTGCTGTGGGGACAGTGGGAAACATAGCAGGATGAGGAACATACAGAACAATGAGCTCCCATGTGTGTATGAGGGGTTTTGGCAGATGTAATCTTCTCCCCTCCTCCTTCCCGCACTCCTCAGCTCCTGCATACGCCCAGAAACCCGACTTCAAAAGGAGTGGGGGCTGCCAGCGCGGGAAGCAGCAGGCAGACGCAGCCATCTCCTGTTAAAAGCCTTTGGTGCCTTTCATCAGAGCTGGGAGAAAACAGGCTCCAGCCATCAGGCTGAAGGCAAAGAGCCAAGCTCTGGCATCAGGTGCTGCTGCCCTGTGCTCCTGACATGGACCAGCTCAAGATTTAACCCTCCCACCTAGTCACAGTGGGGTTAGCCCTCCCCATCCCACCTCCTTGCTATATATATATAAATGTAAATAAATCTGTGTACAGTAAGCACCAGAGATCCTCTTAACCCTACATGCTCTCCATTCTGGATTCAGGACTAAACATTGCCACCCTGTGCCAGTGGCACAGGAATTGGGGCAGACTCTGGTAACAAATCCATTCATGCAGATAACTCACCCACACTGAGGTCACAGCTGTCTTCCTACTGAGATGGCCCTCCCAAACTCAAGTGATGGTCTGTCCTCAATAGCCTCTAGAAGCTACATCTCCCAGCTCCTCATTAGTGACAATTAACAGGCAATCAACGGGCACAGCAGAGCTGGCACTTTCCAGGGAACAAGTCCCCTTTCAACAGGAGAAAATATAAACATGTGCCTTGTCGTGCGTGCTCTTTTTTGGCTTAAATGAGTCCAAACCTGCCTGCCAGGGAACGGCATTATTTCACAGACTGGACCCTTTGCACCAGCTGACTAGCCAAGCTGGCAGCGAGGGCTGGGGCAGCCCCAGATGACCTCTCTTGACAAGCCCATGCTCTGCCACTCACACAGCCCAATCAAGAGCAGGCAGGTGCCCTGCTTTGGAGTAGGTTATGGGCATTTACTACAAAGGACTGCTGCTGGCTTAGAATCATCCACTGCCACTCCAGGAGTTACTTCAGACCAGGTGAAAAGCTCCTGGAATCAACAAAAGCCATCCAGGACCAGAGGCATCTCTTCACCCTTCTCAGGCTAGAGGTTGCCCCAAGGTTTGGAGGAGGTAGGACAGAGACATCAACACCTTAAGCTTGAACCTCAGTTCTGATACTACAGCAGTGAAAAGTATCAACTAGAGACTCGAGGAATATTGAGGAATACAGCAAGACCCACACTCAGGTGAGCACCAACCCTCTGCAAGTGGCCAGCACCAGGACCCAGGAGCATACGATCTCCAGCTTCTCCATTCCCTAGCCTGGAACCAGGCAGGGAAACATCTCCCTCTCTAGATATTTGCCTAGCTGATGAGGATGAAAAAGCAGACAACAGAGCAAGAGGGAGACGGCCTGGATGTGACAGGCTGGCAAGTTTGACAGAGGAGTCTTGTTAGCAGTGTTTTTTCCCTGCAGCTCAAGCAAGGGCTAAGCCAAGGAATGCTTCCCAGCAGCCTGCACAGAGCTGCAATTGCCAGTGGCAAAGCAGGGGTGAGCAGTAGCAGCTAAGGGGTCTGGGAGGACAGATGGCAGAGCAGTGCTGATGGCATCTGCAACATTATGAGATTCATGTCCATCACCCAGGATGGGATACTCCAGTTGTCTCCCCAGACATCCTTTCTCCAGCATGAGGTGCATATGTGATCCAGCCCTGGGTCCACTGGAGGATCAGCATGGGATGTTCCAGTTCAGATGGGACCCAGGGATGTGGGGATAAGCAACAGCCACAGCAGACTTTGCTGCCTCTCCAAGGGAAGGGCATGCTGAGGTGGATTAGAAAAAGAGTGTACTTAGCAGACAGAGGTTCTCCTCCCCCTCTACTCTGCCCTGGTGAGACCACATCTGGAATATTGTGGTCCAGCTCTGGGCTCCTCAATTCCAGAAGGACACAGCTGCCTGAGAGAGTCCAGCACAGAGCCACAAAGATGAAGGGAGATGAGCATCTCCCTGATGAGGAAAGACTAAGGGAGATGGGTCTCTTTAGCTTGGAGAAGAGGAAACTGAGGGATGACCCCACTAATGTTGATAGATATGGAAAGGGCAGGTGTTAGGAGGATGGAGCCAGGCTCTTCTCAGTGGTATCCAATGATAGGACAAGGGGCAGTGGGTATAAGCCAGAACATAGGAGCTTCCACATAAATATAAGAAATTTCTTCACAGTGAGGGTGGCAGGGCACTGGAACAGGCTGCCCAGGGAGGTTGTGGAGTCTCATTCTCTGGAGACCTTTAAAATCTGCCTGGATGTGTTCATGTGTAACTTTGTCTAGGGAACCCTGCTGTGGTGGGGGGACTGACATTCTGTGATCTCTAAGCTGTCTAAGAGCTCTGAGTGCCCAATGGCTCTGCTGTACCAAGTGCAAGCCAAAGCAATTTCTTGGAGACACTCTAATGTTCCCCGAGTGATGGGGAGAACAGCTATGAGCACAAGGATGGGCCTGGAGAGCCACTGTACTGACACAGGACAGAGCAGAGCTGTCTCACTGAAGGGACCTCCTGCCAGCAGCTTCGGAATCTCTGCTCCAGCCAAGCACTGGGGAGCTGCACCCTGACCCAGCCTAAGCACCACCAGATCTTACCTCAGGGTGCTGCAAACTATCAGGCAGCAAAGAGCCAGAATACAGAGCAGAGACAGTGCTCAGCATCTTTCTTGGAGCACAGCCCAGGTGGGAAAGGCCACCTTGGGGAAAGCCAGGACCAACCTCATCCATCAGCTCTGAGGCAAGGCCATCAGCCCAAGCCTCCAGGCAGGGAAGGAGCACAGATGAGTGTGGAACTGTTTGGGAAAAATCACAAAAGAGCAGCAGGAGCCAGCCCAGGACAGCCAGCCAACAGCCACAGATTATTTTTAATGGCTACTTGTAGAGCACAGTGAGCAATCCACAGGCAAAGCAGCCCAGGCTGATGTTCACCCCATTCCTCTCCCCAGCACGTGCAACAAACATATCTCACAGTCAGGCTTTTTATAAGGTTTTCTGTTCCTGCTGGGTATGTGGCTCAGTATGGCCACACCACCCCCTCCCTCAGTAATCACTCACATGCCGTTCACTAAAGTCTTTCCATTCCTTCTGTAGCCGTTTCCTCTTCTCTCCTTATTAGGGATCCACCTACCTATCCATCTTCTCATTCTCTCCCCCTCTGTGACTATTTTTAAAATGCCATAAGAGCTTTCAACTGGTAGCATCCTCAGGGATGCAAGGGATTTTATATGTAACCCATCACGAGCCATCACCACCACATAGCTCACCAGACATGCAGAGACTTATTTTTAAAGACAGGGTAGGGGAGAGCATCCACACTCAGTCCCCTCAGCCAGCACAGCAAAGCACCTCTCCTCCCCGAGGGAAAGGATCAGCTGCAACCTTCTTCTCTCCTAAGTGGGCAGCTGAGCCAGATATTGGGGCAACAGTGCCAGTTCCCTCAAGCAGCACCTGTGGGGTTATGAAGGTATTGTTTTGCTCATGAATGAGTGGCTCCAGGCTGAGGATCACCCAGCTTCTTGCCTTAGCATCTGCCACCAGATGGAGAGCATCTTGCTGATACGATGGTGAGATGGCTGTGCTTCTCCCTGTATGCGCACATGAGCTGCTGTAGTACTGGGTCCTATACTGGCTGAGGGTCAAGAGGAAAAGAATATAGTGGTGCTGCCAGTGAGACTGACTCCAAAGCCACAGTCTGCCCAAATAATTGCATTTCCAGGAACAGCCTGGACACATAGGAAGAATCAAGGTTTTCCTCATCAGTACTAACCTCCAGCTCAGCCTGGCTGGAGGAAGAGCAGAAGCACTGCACCAGTACCACCAGAAGAGCTGCCATCCCCTTCTTTCCCAAGGGTCTGGCTAGACATCTGCTGTGTGTACCAAAGCCCCCACCATGCACCAGCCCATCCATCCACACGCAGCCCAGCACAACTTGCCCAGAGTCAAGTGGATGTTTATGGCAATGGAAGGCTCCTTGGCTGGTGCACCATGCCCGGCTGCCAGACAGGCACAGGCACCCTGACTGAGCCACAGGGTACCAGCCTCTGCGCTGCTAGATGGGATTAGGCTGTGCATAACCTGAGGGGTGTCCCATGGCATGCTAACGGGACAACATGCTTGCAGAAGGCCTTTAGACAAAGTGTCAGGTGCATCTGCCATGGAGGCAGCAGGTCTGCAGGAACCTGAACTTGGTAACATCACCCAGGCAATGCTTGGGTGATTCAGCTATTTATAGTATGAAGGAGCTTAGAGGGAGCTCATCTTACCTTGCTCTACCTTCATCCTCTGAGGACCAGGAGCTGGTGCATAAGGTGCTGAGGTAGCAGGGGAAACAGGGTGATGAGGAGAGACAGCCCACAGTCCCTGGCAGGGCAGGGTTTGCTGGGACTAGTGCTATGATCCAAGTACAGATGAGAGCTGGGGAAGCCTGTACTCAATCACACTTTGATTACTGCTGTGATATGAGCAGACAGCAGGAAAATCCACAGCAGAGCTGCCTGCTCAGATGGGAGAAGCCAGAGCTGAACTGCCCATCACACTGCCTGACTAGCACTAGCCAGACCTGGCTCCCACTGCCCTACACAGGCTGCCTTGGAGCTGGGTGCTGACAGCCAGTGGGGTCCACAATACCCCTGGAGTGGCTTTGAACTTTCCCCTGCCTCAGCCCCTATTTCTTTGCACCAGGCAAGAAGAGCCTCTCCATGCCTCTGCTGTACTCACCACCTGACCATTGATCTCCAGTTCACAGGGTGACTACAAGCCTTAGAGACTGGCTGTAGGTCCTTCCTAGCAGCCCAGAGAGCTATTTACTCATACAACCACACAAAGGCATTGCAACCAACACAGATCCTGCAGCCATACCAGCCTGCTAAGAAAGCTACCCACTGGCCCAGCATAGCTCCACTGTGGCCAAGACAGCCAGAGGTTACTTTACCTAGGAGAAGCACCCAGGGATCCAGGGCAGCAGGAGACAGCTGGGCAGCAGCAGCTGAGGAATAAGCCCTGATCCAGTCCTGCCTCATTACTGAGACCAGAAAGCTCCTCCTCTCAGTGGGGCTGCTGTGAGGTGCAGCTGCCCCTCTCACTCAGCTCTGGGGCTTGGGCAGGCTGCAGCTCCTAACATGAAAAGAAAATGCCCTTTGCACAGAGCTTTGCTCACTCCCCCTCTTCTAAAGCTTTTAATGGAGAAAAGTCCTTGATGGGACAGAGGATGGACCCAGGGACCTTGGGCTGGCCACACTGCTGGGACATTTTGTCTCCATTGAGAATCCAGACTGGGTAAGCAGCTGCAACTGGGAGACGCCCCCCACCATAGCACCCAGCATGTTCTAGCAAGTGCTGCGGTACAGGGAACAACCCACCCAGTCTCCAGCTGCTTTAAAAAAAGTCCCCTGGGCTCCCCTGCACCCTCAGTACAGGGCTGGCAACGGGGGGATGCCAGGAGATATTCACCATCATGAAGCACCAAGATGTTCAGGGTTAGCCAGTACAAAACACAGGCACTGGGAAGAGCAGGCAAGGCCCTGTGATGTGCCTTCATGAGTGAGGAGTTATAGGTGTTTGTGAGCAGAATAGTGGCACAAGCACTTCCTCTAAGCCCATGTCTGGGTTGTGTTGGTCTCATTGAGCAGCAGACTGCAGCCTAGCTGCTTGTATCTGAGAAACAGCTGCGCAATCCACTACTGTGAGAACAGGTCATCTTGACACTTAAATTCAGATTGCAATGGATTCAGGCTGGGCTGAGGAAGGCTCCAGGGTTGGCACTGCATCAGCAAAGCCTTTCTTACCCTACAGCAGTGTAGAGCTCTCCAAAACACGGCACTTCTGCAACAAATGAACACAGAAGCAAACAGGGTGGCTCCAAACCCAGCACATGCACTGCTCTTATGCTGTCCTGTTCCCTGGAAAAAACCTTCCCCCCAAGGACTTCCCTGCTTGTCCAAGTCTCAGAAACAAGGCGATTCAAAACAAGTGAAATGAAATGTCCATGAGCAGAAAAATTCTGATTCTTCAGACTCACAGGACTTTGCCATGGTAGAAAGGCTAAGAAGAAAGGAAGGTCAGACAGGCTGCATAAGGATACCATAACACTGGTCCTCTCTTTCAGTGCAGAAGGGATACCAATTCCCAGGTCAGGACTTACAGATTATACTGATAAAGCATTCAGAATCCTGCACTCAAACTGATAATCCCAACTATATCCCACTATGTATGCTATGGCCCATCAAAACACAGATACCACCAAATAAACGGGAATACATCAATAAATGAAGCCAAGGTCACTGCTACATTAGATCTCTTTGGTTCTGTTAGGCTTCAGATGGCCCTTTTCAAGAAATCAAGGTATATCCATCAGCACTTTGCATCAGTGCTCTGAAGTTCTTCTCCTTCCCCAGTGATTTACTGAGCCTACAGCTCCAAAGGCAGAGGTGCTGGACAACAGGACCTGGAACAGCCTGGGCGTCCTCCAAGCCAGCGCACCTCTCCTGCTGCAGGCTGCCAGTCATCCTGCCACACTTACCCTGAGCTCCCCACAATCAAACTTCCAGGGCTTGAAGTTTCCGGGCTTGGGCTCTGCCTTCCGTAAGCTCTGATGTCATTACTCCTAGTCCCCTTTCCATCCTACAAAGTTCTCTCCTTCCCTCATTCTCCACCCAAGTCCTTACCATCACCAGTCCACTCCCAGGACAGCTCCTGGATGTGCTGCAGTGCTCACCACTGAGACACAGCAATTTATTTAGTCTAAAAATACCCAATTTGATGTTCCAACCACTTCATTATGCACCATCATGATAGGACTGCAGGGTCTGGCAGAACTTGGTAGGGTTTCATTCACTCCTTTGCAGCTGTGCAGAGCAGTGGCAGCACCTCACCACCTCCTCACCAGTAAGAGTCCAGTCTGCCAGCCTCACAGATACAGTTATCTGGCTAAACTGATTGCTGCTTTGTCATTAGAAAACTTGCCATTTATTTTGTAAGAACATGGTAAGCCCTTGAAATAATTAAATTGCTTCAATTGACTTTACAGCATACACTTTGCTGGCCTGCAGGGCCACTTTCCATGGCTCTGTTCTTCACAGGGCACACTGCCAAGAATGATGGTTTGCAGGAGAGGCTGGATGCAGCTTGGTGAGAAGACAGACTCCATCTACCAGCCTGAGGACACAGAGAGGCCGTCTAGGCTCTGAATTTCCTGGCACCGAAATGAATGCAATTCATGGTTGTCCCTTTGCTAAGCTACCCAGGAGAACAGAGGGGACAGTTTGTATCAGGTTGTTTGTGGCAATAGAGTCAGGCCTGGGTGTTAATTGAGAGGACAGATGCAGGAGGAGAGTTTTGAGTTTGCCTTGATGCCCCAAGGAGAGTGCTAGAGCCTTCTGTGGAGAAGCACAGAGACTAGGTATGTTCAATGCTGAGTCTGAAGAGAACATACAGGAAGGCAGCTTTTCAGTACTTGCAAGTCTGCCTTGTGTGTCTTTTGTCCCACTAGCACCTACACCTTGAATTCTGAGCCCGCTCCAGCCTTTCTGAAAACCCATCTCCTACACATCTCCTCCACAATAGGAGAGCTTTGCCTGGAGACCTGCCTCTTTCCTTGCTGCATGTGAGGAGCATGTCCAGCAGCTCTTGGGGGGAGCAGGGGTGAGGGGCACAAGGGCTTATCTATAGCCAGAGCCCATCTTCTCAAGAACACAGGGAGACTAGGCAGCAGCTGTAGCCAGCACCTTGCTCCACTGGTTGGCCCTTCTCTGCTTGTCTGTGGCAGGCTCCAGCATTGCTGAGATGCAACAGGGAGCAGTGTTGAACAGGAACTATGGCTGAAAAGGCTCAACTGTACCATAACCCCCAAAGCCTGGTGTCATCCCCACGAAACCATTGCCTCCTCACAGGGAAGACACCAGCACTGCTCATCACACTGACAGGTCGAGTTTGCTGCACTTCTGAACACAGGAGAAAAACATCATGTCCTCCTCAGCAGGTCCTACCCCACTGGGTGGGGAGACCTGGTGAATCACCCTGTCCGACAGGCTGCACAGAGTAGAGCTGGAGCTCCCAGAGATGTGCAGCACCACGCTTACTCTTTAATTACACAGGGACTTAGAGTTTGCTGGTAAACACCTCATAGCCACATGTGCCTAGAGATTACTGGGTAATTCTGCTTAGTGGATCACCATGTAACAGGGAACATGATTTAGGAAAGACAAAAATAACTAAACGCTGCATTCATCAGTAACTGTCACAAAGCCTCCCTGCCCAAATACCAGCCTTTCCTCATGCCTCCTCTGGCTTTGAGACTAGGGGAGCCTCTGAGCAGGAATTTCAGAGGTGCCAGGATTGGGATCGTCTGGAGAAACTTTCCACTTCACATACCAAACCCTCTGCAAGATCTCTCCATGCTCAGCTGGCTGTCAGCTGCTCAGAGGGCAGAGAATGGTGGATAGATAGTACTAGTTCCCCACAGCCCAAATTGACTTGCCATGGGGATAGAGTGCACGTTAGAGCCAGAAAGGAGTCTGTAAGGTCTCCAGTTTGTGAGCCATCATCAATCACCCATAGCAACAATGATGCAGAGCTTGCTAAATCTGGTTTGACCCATGCGTGCAGTGGTGTTTCACCTCCTCCAGACCATGACAAGTGGCACCTTGCTCCTCACAGTGTCAATGTGAAGACTTCTACCAGTCCCCTTCCCACCCCAACAAAACTTGGCCCTACTCAGACCATACTCACTGCATGGATCTGCAGCATCCAAACCTGATAGCTACCTTCAAAGCAGCAGAAGGGATTATTCACACTCATTTCAAAGAGTCTTAAATCCCTGGGAGAGCTGTCAGCTTCAACCCTTTACATGTTAAAAGAGCACCAACACAGACAGCACTGCTGATGTTAGACTCCCTGCACCAGATCAGTTTCCAAAAGAGAGGGTGAGCCCACAACACCGGAGATTTTGGGGTGCGATTTGAAGCAGTGTTCTCTTGAGCAAGGGTGGGTTTGGATTACAGAATCCAGATTCCATAGAAATGCAGAGCAGCCCCAGTAGACCTGCTTATGAATGTATAAATCCATTTGCAACTAAGAGTGCTAAGCAGAGTAGGAGGTATAAATAGCAGAGCTAGTGTAAATACCAACATGATGCCTTCCCAGGGGTGAGCCCAGGAGGAGAGGCCACTGTCCTGGTCAGCACACCCTTCGCACCCTCAGGGGTACCTGGCCTGTTCTGCAGCCTCAGGATATGAGTTTACACCCAAGACCAAGGGCCTTAGCCTCTTCACCTTAATAGCAAGATTTGGTTTTAAGCTAGAAAAGGGTAAATTTCATCCAGAATTAGGAAAAAGTCTTTTAATCTGAGGGTGGGGGGGATCCCTGGAACAAGTCACCTAGAGAGGTGGTAGAGGCCCCATGCCTGGGGACATTCAAGCTCAGCCTTAATGGGGCTCTGAGCTACCTGCTCTAACTAGAGATGTCCCTGCTTGTTGTAGGGGGGTTGGGCTAGATGACCTTTGGAGGTCCCTTCCAACCCAGTACATTCTACATTTTCCGTGTGTGTTTTCCTTCCCTGCACCACAGAAAATACTACAACATGGAATCTCCAGTCCTGGGACACATACCACAGTGGAAAACAAACCCCTGACCTCTTAGCAAGGGCAGGCAAGATTCCCCATGTGCTGGACATGAAGCATTTTCAGGGATACACCTGCACAGCCCAGCAAATCCTGCCCAGAGCTCCCCAGAGGCCTCAGTTTTTGACTTGTGGCCAGCCATGGCCTAGAGCCCAAGGTTTCCTGCCTTGTATCAGCTTCAGGCTGGACAAAGTGCTACCCAAATACTCCAAGTAAAACGGAAAGGAGTGGTGGGAATTCACAGGTCAGATGGTGGCATTTCATCCCCAGCTGTGCATCTCATTGATTGCCAGTCCCTGAATTTTGGTCCTGCCACCACAGGTATGGCCATGCACAAACTGGCTTCATCATCCCTCCTCCTGAATATCCCTCTCCCTCTCCTCATGCCAGGATGGAGTTAATGACCAGTCTGGAGGCTGGATCCCAGCACACTGAACCCTTAGTCACTACAGGAATTGGGAGGGGGAACCCCAACCAATCAACAGCCAGCAGAATCCTCACAGGCAGCATCAGCAGAGCTGGGGAAGCTTCTGACCAACAAGCAGCATCCAGCTCTCCCCATCCACTGGCTACTAGTCAAAAGCTGCAAAAGTCACTGCAGATCACTGCCATGTAGCATCAGTGGGATGAAACAGAGATGGCAGAGGGCACTAACAAGAGGTTCCTGGGCCCTTTTGCCTTCAGGCATGTAGACATGAGGGACACAGACTGGATTGGGATGTGCAGAGTTAAGCAAGGGAGCAGCAAGAGGGGAGAGATCTTTTAGCAACATCCAGACCAGTCATGGACCATGGTGACAGAAGAGATGGCCCCACACCCCATGGCTTGCTTACAGAGCCAGCTGTGAGAGGATCATACTGCAGACATGAGCCAGCATCTGGGTATGACAAGCCCTGCTTTGAGCCCTCAGCTACTGGGAAGAAGTCTGAAAGCCTAACAGGCCAGAGCTCACTGTTGCAGGGGTTGCTCATCCCTTGTACCAAGTGTGTTCCCAAAAGGGCCAGAAGCGATCAACCCACAGCATAGTAACTGATCAGCAATCCCAACCCTTTACACATGGCTACTGAGAAAAGGCAGTATTTGGGCAAAAATTATAAAGCCATCCAACAGGTTGGGCAAGTGCCATGGTGGCAGCTGGCTGCTGGCAAAACCAGCCAAGTGATGTGCCCAAGGTCACAGAGCAAGGCAGTGGCAGAAGTACCTCCCAAGACAAGCACTTGCTGCTGCCCATGAGTCATGTCAGAGCAACAGGCAGGCACATTTTGGTTTCTTGGCACCTCTTTCTCTGTGGGGGAGGACCCAGTAAAGGAGTTTTGTGGTGCAGCCAGATAGTTATAGCACACCAATGCCATAAACAGCCCTTATCAGTATTGGGAGCTAAGCCAGCTATTAAGAACTGGAAAGGAATCCCAAAAGGAACCAGCACATTTGACAAAATTGGCTTAGAGGAAGCTTAACAGTCCCACCTGACCACTGTGGTCACTGACCCCAGCGAGCACAGTGCGCCATCCCAGGCTTCTACACCAGACCTGAACACATCTCCCAGCCAGACAGAGGGAGGGCCTTTTGTTAGCAGGCATCCAGCAGGCTCAGAAAGAATCAGTCCCTATTGTTTCCTACCTGGGCACTGCCAACCTCACTCCCCCAGGGAAGGGGCTAGCTCCTGTCCCACATGTGGCTCATGCAAAGGGCACCTGAAAAGTTTTCTCACCTCTGACACAGCCCACAGAGCTGGAATCACCTGTTCTGTTGCCTTGCAGCATGCCAAGGCATTTTTCATGGTGTTTTACTTGGGAACCACCCCAAGCCCTCAGATTGGGAAACCTCAATACACCAATGCAGAGACTCAATACTCTGCCACTTTCTACCTGGAGTCTTCCTTTCTCCACGTGGGCTGTAGGACCCACCAGATAGAGGACACCTTCCTTGGTTATCCCAGGAGGAAGAACTTCAGGTGGTCATTGGTATGGACTCCTGTGGGTGGGGATCACCACTTTTAAAGGAGTGTATGAAAGCTGTGCTAGCAAGAAGGGCACACCTATCATACATCATGTCAGCCAGGGGAAAGGAATTAACTGTGACTTGATCAAACCTGATCAGTCTTTCCAGACTTCACAACAAGGACACAAAACCACAAGTAACTAGACTAGTACCAGTTCTCATCTTCCACAGCACATTTCCAAGCTCTGCTTCTTTAGCAATTTATACACAGCACAGGAGTACCTCTGTCCCTGTCTCTCACACACGCACAATAGAAACACCCACACCCCCAGCTGCAGAAAGGACATGTTTGTCAGTACCACACCTGTGCTTTGCTCAGGTCCCTGGTTTCTTCGGGGTCTCTCCTCACCCTGATCCTTCTCCTCCCCATCGGCTCTTCCCCCATCTCCACCTATACGCAGGCAGCAGCATCAGCAAGTGATCTTGCTGCTTATCAGAGTGTCTCCGGCTCCCTCTCACCATGTTGCATATCGACATTTTAGTCCATGAGCTGCCCTCCAAACCCAGACATCCAAGCCAAGAAAAGTACTCAGTGGTGATAAGCACCGCGGCTTATCCCCCCCGAGAGAAGGGCCAGCAACGCCAGACCCTGCCAGAGAGCAAAGGGCAAGCAGGAAAACAACGACAAAAAAAAATCCACCCCATTAAGCTTGTCAACCCTGTTGAGACATTTTTCCTTCCAGTTCCTCCCAGCCAGGTCGGTATAATCCCAGCCCCATTCCCACGGCAAAGGCATGGGAAACCCGCACTTACTGCTCGTGCTCATCCTGCTGCCGCCGCTCCGTCCTTCGCATCCAACAAAGGGGCCAAAGATGCTCCTTAAATCCTCTTTTCCTTCCTCCCCTCTGGCAGCGGGGGCAGACTGGCGCTCTCCTTCCTAAACGAGATACTCCCCTGCGATCCGCCGCTCACCGCATCCCGTGGCCGCTCCCGCACAGCAAGGTCGGGGCTGGGAGGACGAGGTGGGGCGGAGGAAAACGGGGAGGGTCCCAGGGGCTGGTCCCGGCGGGGCTAGCGGCGGCCCCGACACGGCTCAGCCATAGACTGCGCAGCCCAGCCACAGCCCCGCTTCTTATAGCGGGTGCGGAGCGGCCGCGGGGACGCGCAGCGCAACACCGCCCCATCCCGCCCCTCCCTGCCCCTCCCTGCGAGCTGTCCTGCCCTGCTCTACCCTGCTTGCGGTTCTGCCTGACCCCTACCCTGCCTCGTTCCCTCCCTTGCTCTGCCTTGCCTGTGGCTCTGCTCCCTGCCCTGCCTGCGGCTTTGCCTGCAACCTCCGCCCCCCCCCAGTCCGGTCTCTTTCTGCCGCGGGGCCCCGCAGACTCCCGCACCAGCGAGCTCCCGCCGAGCCCAGCGCTGCTGAGTGGGACCGGCTGCCTATCCCGCATCGCTCCTTTCAGGCCTGGGCCGATGTGTGCAAAGAAGCACAGTCCCAGGACAGAGGTGATGGGGACAGATACAATTTGTTCTGAGAAGCTGGATTTCCTGCACTGTTGGGTGCCAGCAGTGGCTGGCAGACTCAATGCCCAGGCTGTCCACCAGGCTGTCCACGGGGGTCTGCCTCACGGTGGGAACAGGGAGGGGACCCTGAGTGTCTGCACAGCACCTGGCTGCAGAATGGGGAGGGGGCTCTTCCTTCACCGGAGCAAAGGGCCTTTTCTGGCGTCAGCACATCAGGATTCCAGGAAGGGCTTTGGAGCCATCAGCTCCTGGTTGGAGATATCGTCTATCAGAATAAAGCCTGGCCCAGTGGAGCTGCTCCTCGGGTGTGAGCAGAGATGGGGCTGTGTCCCCCACCCACAGAGCCCCTGACAAGCTACACTGTGATTCAAAAAGGCAAACTGCGATGTTGCTGCTAATGAAAGGGGTTTTTCATGCAGCGTGACAGGCACTGTGTCTCTCCCTCTCCTGAGGCTGGAATGCTGCCCGAAGAGGGCCTTTTGCTCTCCGTTCCTCTTGCTGTTGTGCTTGCAGCAGCAGCAGATGTTGGTGGTGACAAGACAAGACAGGTAGCAGATCATGTGAACTCCACCCATGCTGCTGGTGATGCAGCCAGTTCACTGTGAACCCTGCTGCCTGTCTCCTTCATCTCTGTCCCCTCCCAAGAGGCATTAGGTAGGTGAGGAGAGCAGGACAGGGGTTTAGGGGTCTGTGACAACCTGGATGGAACAGGTGGGGGGCAAGCTCTGCTGATGACAGAGCCTGGCACGATAGCCCTGGCTGTGCTGTAGTGCTGATTTGAGGCACTGTGTGAAGTTTTCCTGTGCCTGACAAGTGGCCAGGTGTCCCTTCTCAACGGAAGAGAGTGAGACCTTGTCATGGTAAAGGTTGTGCCTATTGTATCAATAACATTTGTTTGAAGAGTCAATAAGGCAAAAGTGATGTGAGCTGGTCCCGTGGTTCAGCCAGCTAATTAAGCTTCTTCCACTGACCTGGTTTCCAAATCTTGTTAACTTGCTGCCTTTAGAACAACTTGAAATTTTCAGCAGAGACAGGCCATGATTGCAAGAGGCTATGAGGAGGCAGGGTGCCTTGGCAGAGTTCAGGGTGCACCAATGCAGAACCTCTTCACTCCTTCCCAGCAGGATGATCCTAGCACTGTAGAGCTGCACTGTGGGGAAGGATCTGCTGGCACTGCTGCAGGCCAGGCAGGCGGGGCACCAGGGGCTCCCCACCATGGATTTTTCGGTTTGGGTACTCATCAGCCAACAACAAGGAACTGAAGTCCCTGCCACCCACCCCACTTCAGCTAGTGGCTCTGTGCAGAGCCCTGGCCACCAGCTGGGCTGTGATGGATCCATAAGAATGAAGGACACTGGCTGAAGGGCTTCACCATCAGCTTTGTCCCAGGGTGGTTTGGAAATCCAGTTTCCTCTTCTTGGACTGAGGAAACTGGCTGCAAAAAACAGCCATAAAAGGGTGTTAGGGATGCCTGAGACAAGAAGTCAGCAATAAGGAAATGCCAGGATGTTAATGCAGCCTTTTTTCATCCCTTTGCGTCTGTGCATCGCAACAGTCTTTCACAGCAGTTAGATGCCATCCAGAGGGACCTTGCCAGGATGGAGAAATGGGCCAGTGCAAACTGCATGACGTTCAACAAGTCCAAGTACAAGGTCCTGCACCTGGGTTGGAACAGTCTGAGACACAAATACAGACTGAGTACAGAGTGGCTTGAGAGTAGCCCTGAAGAGAAGGACTTTGGGGGTGTTAATTGACACCATCAAGCTCAACATCAGCCAAGAGTGCGCTCAGGCAGCCCAGAAGGCCAACTGTATCCTGTGATTCAAGGAGTGATCAAGAGGAGTGTGATCAAGAGGAATGTGACCAGCAGAGCAAGAAAGGTGATTCTTCGCCTCTACTCTGCCCTTGTGAGACCCCACCTTGAGTACTGTGTCCATTTCTGGTGTCCCTACCATAAGAGGGGCATAGATCTGTTGGAACAAGTACATAGGAGGACCATGAGGATAAACCAGGAGCTGGAATACCTCTGCTACAAGCACAGGCTGAGGGAGCTGGGATTGTTCAGCCTACAGAAAAGAAGGCTTCAGGATGACCTTATAGTGGCCTTCCAATATTTGAAGGGAAACTACAGGAAAGCTGGAGAGGGACTTTTACAAGAGTCTCCAGTGATAAGACAAGGGGAAATGGCTTTAAACTGAAGGAGAATAGGGTTAGATTGGAGCTTAAGAAGAAATTCTTCAGTACAAGGGTGGCAAGACTCTATAATAGGTTGCCCAGAGAGGTTGTGGATGCTCCCTCCCTGAAGATGTTCAAGGCCAGGTTGGATGAGGCTTTGAGCCACATGATCTAGTCAAAAAGCATTTCTGCTCATGGTAGGGAGGTTGGATTAGATGATCTCTGAGGTCCCTTCCAAACTAAACCTTTCTTTGATTCTATGATTTTTCCCGTGAGGAGTCTGCCTCATGCACTAACCACAAGTATGGGTTGTGCAGAGAAAGCTGCTGCCTGTAGCACCTTGCATTGTTACGTGGAAAGGTTCATCATGATGGTGACGAGGGTAAGAGGATGGAAGATAAAAAGGTGCTAAATTCGTTGAATTTTACTGACAACCTCCCTGGACACTGGATTCCTGAGCCCTCCCTCCGTGCCCCTGTGAGATGCTGAGTCACCTGAAGTGAACGTTCCCCACCCAGTCACTAATTGTTTCTTTTTTCCCTGATGCCTGATTGAACACTGTCACACTGATTGCTGGGAGAGCTAAAAGATCACATCAGCATTTCTAGCCCCATAGCTCATGGGGGGATAGTTCAGCAGCAGCCTTAGCTCTAGTGTTTTGGGTCCTCTTGATGCCACAGCATCCCTTCAAGCACACCTGGGTACAGACACATACACAGTTACACTGGAACAGCTGTCAGAGGTCTCTCTGTAGCAACCCCAGGCTTTCTACTCACTTTCTTTCCCCTTTTACTGGTAGTTCTGTCTGTGAACAACCTCCACTGCTGGACTCCATGAATCACAGTTGCAGGAGGAATGGAAATGCTTTGGCCAGAAATCCCAGCTGCAGCCCTTGCTCCAGGGTGCTCTAACACAAGCAGGTCTGTCTGTCTCAGGAGCACCAGCTGGTCAAGCATGGCCCTGGCAGTCCACGCTCCTGGCAGACTTGCCTGCATGTCCTGGCACCAAGAGCCTCTCCTTTCTCAGCTAGAAGATTGAAGTCAAGAGAAAAGCAGTCAGATGCCCGGGGGGACCCAGAATGGTACAGTCTGATGTCTTGTGTGAGGCACTGGGCAGGCTGCAAAGAACCAGGACTCTGACTCATCGGAAACTGGTGACATTTTCCAAAAAAAGCCTCTAAGTCCAGGGCTGCAATGTTCCCAAAAGGCAGCATGGAAGCCTGAGGGGTCTGGAGACCACATTATACCACAGCACATGGTCTGTGTCATGGGATACAGAAAAATCTGCCTCACTGGGCAATTCCCCACCCATTTTTCTCTTGTCCCCTTACTTCTCCTCTGAGGTGGGATCTGACAGGGGTGAACCGGTCAGGTACTGTTGTTGCTTACTGCCCAGTGCAAAGACAGACTCACTCTTCTAGGGATGGCAGAATTACTTTGCAGATGATGCAGATCAGTATTTTACTTTGGGAGTCCCTGGAATACGTAGCAGCTGGGGTCAGAGGCAGTGAACTGGGCCATGGGTGTTTTAAGAGGGACACACTGTTGGGACCTGACAGCATGCAGAACAAAACCCACTCCTCTTCCTCAGTTACAGCAACCACCAAATCATTTGCCAGCGGTTTGGCTTCCGTTCAGTTCACAGAGCAGCACAACAGCCCTTCCCAGCAATCCCCTGCGTCAGCAGAAGGAGATATAGGCAGGCAGAGGCAGATGTTCCCCAAGCTGACTGCATTAAAGTGATAATCAAATGATAGATTGTTTTCAAGCCAACTCACATTTTCAGTCATTAATTTTAGTGCTGTGCAGATTGTTTCAGTGAAAAAAACACTCAAGCAGTGGAGAATGGCTGTGAGCTGGATGTGGTCCAGGTGATGGTGGTGTGTGCCCAACCTGTAGCCATCCTGCAAAGCCAGAAGGAGTTGCTCAGGTTATGCATGGGAGGGCCTATAGGTCCTCTGGCACAATCCCTCTTATCACAAGCACTGAGTCCCTAGGTCCGGTACAACAAATGTTCCTAAACTGAAGGCAAATGAGTGAAGCTCTCAAGAGACTTATCCTGCATGTTGTGAGCATTGGGTCTTCATGTTCCCTCCTGAAAGACCAGGACACCAGCAGAGCAGAGTTTCTGCATAATCTGCCTAAAGGAGAGATGATGGTGAAGACTTTAAGGCGTTGGAAACCAGAGTTTTTCCTAAAACCTTCAAGAGTCTTTCATGCTGTAGCTCCTCAGCAGAGATAATGTCTCTAATGAGTTTGTGTAGACCATGCTGGTGCAGCCCCTGCTCCCAGACCCACTGCAGGGTGAGTAGGTCCTACCTGGGACAGCTACCACCAGAGGCTGGCCGGCAACTCCTGCTGAGTGGCACCAGCAAAGTGATGCAAAGGCAGATTTGCACCAGCTGCAGCTCTGGCCCCCGAGGTACCTGACCTGCTTTCCCATTGCCAGCTATGTTCCAGCCTATTAAAGGTCATCGGAAGTTAGGTTTATTTTTAGTTTTCCCTTTTAAGTTGCCCTGAAGCAGTGAGGACTGATGAAAGGAAGGAACATCCTCCCTCCCATCAGCCTTTAAGTCAGCATCACCAGATGTATTTAATGGGCAGTCTTGCCCATCACACACTGCCTGCAAGAAGCCAAACCCTTGGATCTCTCTGCTCATGGAGGCAGGCTGGTGCACCTCCCACCTGCCCGGAGCTCCTTGGGGAGCACAACCTGCTCAGACAGAGCAATTTTGCCTGGGTAAATACTGCTCCTTTCTTATAGCTGGAGTGGTGTTATCACAGTAACTCAATTTCCCTTTTGTTTCTCATATTGTTTCATGGGGAAACTGAGAATCAGGATGATTCTGAGAGACTACAGGGGAAATTCAGGCTGCATCGTGTCTGTCCTCACTGCAGAAGCTGGCAGCAAAGCTCAGAGCAGGTCTCCAGACTGTGCTGCCCATGCAGCTCAGAAGGAGACCAAACGACATAATTAAGAAAAGATAATTTCTTTGTACACTTCTAAGCACACTCTGAAATGCTCTGAATGGCTCGCCCCGGGTAAGCAGTGGGTTATCTCTTCTCTAGGAAATATCTCTTCTTTTCCCCCTCAATCTAAAATTGGAATACAGACACTTAAAATAAATTCTCAGAGAACAAAACTGAGGAAACACAAAGGGATTTGAATCAAAGTGTTTGGATTAATTAGCTTAAACTGAAAGCTTTCGTTCTGATTTCAGCCTCAGCTTTATTTACACAAAATTAAAGCAGCAAAGCTTTGGAAGTTGAAAAATCAAAATGTTCCAGCCTGAAAATATCAAACTGTGATGCTTAGCCCCGCTGAGCCACTTTGTTGCTTTCTGATAGGAAATGGCATCAGGACCAACACCTCTACCAGCGGCTTGGATCATTAAGAGCTTCAAAAAACCCCTGCATCAGCATAAACAATAGCTTAATCAGTTTTTCTTTTTTTTTCTTCTAGAGAAAAGCCTAAAAATACTGGTTTATCTATTTTTCCAAGTCATCAAAGGATTTTTTAAGTATGCTCCCTTCATTCTATGGCTAAGCTTGAGCTGTCTGAACTAGATGGGGTGGTTCATACGCATCCCGTCCTTGCTCAGGCTCTGTGATGGATACTGCTCCTGTCATGGCTCGCAGGGCTGGTGGCACTGTATTTGCTTTTTGATGCTGTACGTGCAGGGGATGGCTCTTCAACCCTTGCCAAGTCGCATCAGGAAGGAAAAGTAATGCAAAGGTTGTGATTTTATACATTTTTGTACTCTAAGGATGAGTGAAAGGCGTTTTCATGGCTGTTTTCCTACTGTGGGTGAAATTGGAAAATGAAAAATTGGAGATCTCCGGGGTTGTGCTCACTTTGTCATTTTTCATTCTCCTTCCTTGTCCTGTTCCTTTCAGTTTCAAATAGCAAATCAGAACAGGATAAAAGCAGAGGTGAGAGAGGAATAAAGGAAAAGTGAGACTAGACAGGAGAAACACAGGGAAACTGAGGAGTTAGAATGAAATATTTTAAAAGTTGGATTCTCTAGATCTAGTTCTCAGTGCAACGCATTTCCTGTGGAAACCGCTGCAAAAGAACAAGTGCCCTTTCAAGCAGTTTTCCTTCTGATTTTCAGTCACCTCTATCCAATGCAGCCTCTGATTGAGCCTTTACTGCACAACCCCAGTGGGTTTTGCCCACCATGTCGGCTGCTCTGAAGTGTCTTTAACACAGGGACAATAAAACAGCTGCTGGAGATGAGTGATCAGATTTTGGAACGGGCTGCCCACGGAGGTGGTCGAGTCACTGTCTCTGGAGGTGTTTAAGGTTAGTCTGGATGCAGTGCTGAGTGGCATGATCTAGATGTCAGATGTTAGGTTTACTTGGTTGGCTTTAGGTTGGACTGGATGATCTTTAAGGTCTTTTCCAGCCTCATCATTACTGTGATACTGTGAGTGTGGCCTCATTGACTGCTCGTTAGTGCTGTGCACCAAGGCTGTCTTTTGCAAGTCAGCAGCCTGCAGTTCCCAGCTGTGTAGTCACAGCAGCCCCTTGCAGCTGGATTCCAGAGAGATTTTCTCTGGGTGTGGCTGGTCACACTTGTGTTCCACTGAGCCTGATCGTGTTCCACCAGAGCAGGTTGCTCAGAGCCCCATCCAACCTGGCCTGGAATGTTTCCAGGGTTGGGGCTTCTTTCCCACTCTCTGGCAGCCTGGGCCAAAATCTCATCGCCCTAATAAAAAAATGTCTTCCTTATATATAGTCTAAATCTCCCCTCTTTTGTTTTAAAACCACGGCCCCTTGCCCTGTTGTAATCTGCCCAGCTGAAAACACTGGCCCTCGCTGCCTGGACTGCGCGGCTGGTGCGGTGGCTGCTGCCATCTAATGGATCTGGCAATTAATATGCTGGAGGGAGAAAGCCTGGTTGCACTAGGCACCGGGCACTGCCAGTGATGGGCTAGTGAGCTCTGCTGGGAGCTACAGGCTGCTGGTGGGCACACTGAGCTTCAAAAGCAGCTAAAAGTCCAGTAAGGGAACACTGGAGGGGAAGGCAGAAGTAGTCCATTCCTAATTTGAAGCATAGAGAAAGATCCTCAGAATTGATGCTTGCTGGTCCCAGAAGCCCTGTGCTTCCCAGGGGAGGCTGAGCAAACTCACAGCAGCAGCAGGATTTGCACATTAAGAGTCTGCATCCCAAACTACTCGGGACATGTGATGTGATACCAATTGCTCTTCATTGTGGCTGTGAGCTGAGCAGTGCAGCAAGTCCAAGCAAGGGCTGTGCTTCAGCACTGACCATATCCAGTACTGCCTGTCTCTGGGTGGCAGACTCTCTCACAGATGAGGTCCTGTCTGACCATACCCAGGGAGGCTGGCAGAAGCTGGCAGCTGTGTACAAGCTACATGCCACTGGTTTTCCTGTGTTATTGATAGGGTGAAGGCCGTCTAGTGCTCTGGCCAGTGCTGATCATAGATTCTCCCAGCTGGGAGAAGAGTGAGGATGAGCGGCCAAGAAGAAAGTCATAGAATAGAAACAGAATCATTAGGGATCATAATGAACCTCGAAAGATCATCTAGCCCAATCCCCCTGCCACAGCAGGATCACCTAGACCAAGTCACACAGGAACACATCCAGGTGGGTCTTGAACATCTTCAGAGAAGGAGACTTCACAACCTCCCTGGGCAGCCTGTTCCAATGCTCTGTTACCCTCACTGTGAAGAAATTTCATCTGATATTTATATGAAACCTCCTATGTTCCAGCTTGTACCAATTGCCCCTTGTCCTATCACTAGATGACCTTGAGAAGAGCCTGACTCCATCCTCCTGACACCCAGCCCTCACATATTTGTAGACATTAATGAAGTCACCCCTCAGCCTCCTCCAAGCTCAAGAGACCCAGCTCCCTCAGCCTTTCCTCATAAGGCAGCTGTTCAACTTCCTTCATCATCTTTGTTGCTCTACTCTGGACACCCTCCAGCAGCTCTGTGTCCTTCTTGAAGTGAGGGGCCCAGAACTGGACACAATCCTCCAGATGGGGCCTCACCAGTGCAGAGTAGAGGGGGAGAAGAACCTCCCTCCATCTGCTAACCACCCCCATTCCGATGCACTCTGGGATGCTGTTGGCCCTCTTGGCCACAAGAGCACATTGCTGGCTCACAGTCATCCTGCTGTCCACTAGGACCCCCAGGTCCCTTTCCCCTACACTGCTCTCCAACAGGTCAGTCCCCAGCCCATACTGGTCCCTGGGGTCGTTCTTGCCCAGATGCAAGACCCTTGTTTACCTCATTAAGTTTCTCTCTGCCCAGCTCTCTAGCCTGTTCAGGTCTCGCTGAATGGCTGTGAGTCCATCCTTGTGGGGCTGATTCCTGGGGTGTGTGGCCATCTTGGTGGGGAGCATGGCACAGCCGTGCTTCATAGTGGTGGGAAAGCAGTAATAGCAGTGCTGGGGGTGAGAGGGTACAGAGTGGCTCCAGACAACAAGGATTGTGGGAAAGGCTTGTCTTTGCAGGTGACACAGAAAGCAGACCCGGTTCCTGGGGGAGGCAAGGATATGGGATGGCTGGGGGATGTGGGACAAGCTGGGAATGTCGAGAGACCATGATGCATCTCCTCATGTCTTTTTTACTGTGGTGCAGGTGTCCTTGTGCAGGACAGAGCTGCTGGGGAGCAGACAGCCTGGCAACCCACCTCTCATCCCTGCAACCTCATTGTAGTATAAGCATGAGACACCTGGCAGGAGTCAGAGGGAGCTAGGAAGAGTATCCTGAGGGTGCTCAGAAGTTTCACGAGCTGTTAGCTCAGATCTCATGAAGGACACAATGTCCAGGCTACATCTGTGACCTTGGAAAAAGATGTTCTAGAGGCAGAAAGACACTTTCTCTGATAGTCTTGTGCTAAGAAACTGCTGTGATGTGTGATGGTCCAGCTGTTCCCCTACAACCACTGGCAAATCAGTGGTGGGGTTGAAAGGTGCTGTTGCTCTGCACAGGTGAGGGTGCTTGAGCAAGGCAGTGTGCTGGAGCAGTGGCTGCTGTGTGCAGGATGGCCCAGGAAGCGATGAAATGATTAAAAGAGCTTGATAAGGTTTTGAGAGATGGCATTGTGGGGCTGTACGCCCTGCCACTCTCCTACACCTTATTCAAAATTCATGCCTGTGAGACACCCACACATGGACTGTTACAGTGGAGCTGTTCCTGATGCCTCCAAACCTTCCTGGAAGCTGAACTGGAAAAATCCCAAGATGCTTGTACAGGGTTGAGCTAGAAGGTTCATTTCAGTAACACTGCCAGGCAGGAGCTGCAGCAACCTTCAAACCCTGGAGCTCAGCTGGCTAGCTGTGCTCCTTCCTTCTTCCTTCCCATGCCTTATCTGTGGCCTCCACTTCCCTGCCTCTGTCTCCACGCAGTCTGGAGACTCCCCTGGGCTATGGTGCTGCGTTGCTGCCTTTGAAATGGTGGTCCCGTTCAGAGAGCAGCATGGAAGTTGTTCTGGGTTCCCAGTGCCAGAAGAAGACCTCTAGCAGCAGCCTGTGCTGCTCCCTGCACAACTCCCTGATGCAGGGGTGGCAGCTGTATGTTCTGTGGAGTGGTCCCAGGCTCCTGAACCACTCTGCATGGTCAACACACACGATGTGTTTTCCAAGAGCTTCACTTCCTCTGCCCCTGGCTGAAAACAATGTAAAGAAGCAATCCTCAGCATTTCTGAAAATTAAGCGCTGAGTTCAGCTTAGTTCAGCCCTGGAGCCTGCTTAACCTATTAACTGCGGGATGGAGCACATTTCTTGGTGCAGGCAGAAGCTTTGGATTACTGTGTGCTGCCTGGATGGAGACGGTCTTGGAGGTGGAAGAAACACCTGGAGTGAAGGCTATCAGCAAAAAGAAATACCTTAAAGCCAGGACTGTCTGGGTGCATTTCAGCAGCTTGTCATGCCAGTTTTGCTGCAAAATAACTGCATTCCCCTGTGTCTTGCTGCCATGCACGACTCCCCTTCCATTCCCAGCTGCCCACAGCCACCAATAAGTTGGGAAAGATGCTATCCAATGCCGCTCAGGCTGCAGCATGCAGAGGTATGAGTGGAGGTATGTGAGGTCAGGTTCTTCTGCCCCATGCTTCTGTCCTCCATCCAAACAGGCAGGCACTGGCGTGGGGGAGCATGGCATGGGCCAGTGCTTATCACTGCTCTTTAAAGATTTGCAAAGGGTGAAAGTAAAAGCAGAAAAAATGAGGAAACGTCCTTGCTGGGCCTGATTGCTTCTGCCAGTGTCCCAGGTGCTTGGTCTTGGTGCACTTTCAGGGGCCGGGGGGAAGGAAAGCACTGCCCCACCTACTGCCAAAGTGGGTGTCCCCACCATATCAGAGAATCAAAAGCATGAAACAGCAGTTTGTTTGGCCTGAAACAAAACCTTTCATCTTGTTTGTTTGCTTTTTGTCCAGACTGAAGTTGGGTTTAGGCTGAACTTCCTTTTTTTTCAGGCTCATTTTTAAATCTCAAAGTGAAAAGCAAGGAGGCTTCGTTTTGAACCACCAAGGCTGGTGAGCTTCTGAGCACTCCCAGAGGGAACAGGAATATTCGAAAAGCACCATATTAACGCTTGCATTGTTTCCAAGCCAATGTACATCCCTGTATTTTTCTTTGCCAGTCCCGTTTGTGGAGTTTAGCCAGGGTGCACAAATAGTGCTGGGTCCACAGATCTCTTTTCTGTACGTTTGCATTCGTGTTTGGCTGGGGGGTGTGTGTATGTGTGTGTTCACAGCTGAGTGCCTCTGCCAACTCCCCGGGATGTCTGAACCGTAGTGCAGGTAGAGTCTGTCCCTGGGGCTGTGCCGTGACAGAGGCAGCCGATGCGCCGTGAAGATGGGAGGTCCTGAGCGCCGAGGACTGGTGAGTCTGGGAGAGGCTGCTCAAACAGACGGGCCACTTGCAGTGCAACGGAGCTGTGGCAACTGTGGCCATGCTAGGGCTGAGCTGGGACTCCGGAGCTGCTCATCGACGCCGTGCCCGTGGGCAGTCTCGCCGGCTCTTGTTTACTGCAGAGTGCAAGTGTTGCCTGGGCGTTCGTGCTTCCCCTCGGGAGCCAGCGGTCTGCCGGCGTGCTGGGCTGTTTACAGCATAGCTCTGGGTAACTCATTGACCTCCGCGCTGGCGGCTCTGCTGGGAAGCGGAGGTTCCCAAGATGATAAGCTGCTCTTGGAAGAAATTCCTTGCCCGCGTGAGGGAGTGGCAGTGCTGGCCACGCTCACCGGCTGTGCAGACACGTACACAGCCCCGTGCGCACACTCGGCAACGAGTCGCGTCCCGGCGCCGGCTGCGTCCCCTCGGGGAAACCGGCTTGGAGAGGCTGGAGCTTCGTGGCTGGGAGTCCTCTGGGAGCAGAGCAAGGGGCCCTGTGCAGGTGTGCGTGGAGGAGCAGGTCAGTACAGCTGCTGGCTCCGCTCTGCCCTTGCAGCCACTGTGCTGAGCCTCCCGCCGGGTGCCGTCGCCCGCTGGTGCCCTTCGTCCCCAGCTGAGCAAACACAGCCGGGACACAGCGGGTACAGGCGGCCAGAGCAGTCCAGTGCCGGGACATGGCTGCATAAATCCCAGCTGGGGCCTACAGTTTGTGTTTTGGGTCGTGGCTGACTTTGAGGCTGAGGTATGTGGTGATGAGCACGCTGGGGAGGGAGAGATTTGTTCTGGGTCCTTTGTGCCCAGGAACTGACCAGAGAAATCATGGCAGACACACTGGAAAAGAGGACTTGGTCCCAGGGAAGGGTACTGCTGCGTGACAGCCCTGGTCACTGATAGTGTCTGCAGCAGCTACGTGTCCTCAGTCTGGACAGTCGCCCTCCCTCCTGTTTTGGCACTGGGGAGGGAAGCATGGCTGGCTAGTGCTCCACTGACAGAGGCTGCACCATGTTTGCAAAGAGCACAGAGACTTTGGAGAGCTGGCACAGGTGGAGACCCCAGTGAGCACAGGCTGACACCCCAGGAAATTGCCTCTCCCCTTATCAGGACCCGGCTTTTCCAGTGAGGCAAGGCTGAGGCTGTCAGCAGCAGCAGTGGGGGTCTCTAGGGGACATCCAGGAATGATAAGCATCGGGCTAGGGAGTGTAATGGGAGAGTTTTGGATTGCTGGCCAGAAGGAATTTCTTTTCAGGTCAAAGAGGAGGTTGATGCCTGTGCTTGTAGAAGGGCGGGTTTGGTCACTAAGTTATCTAGGTAAAATTAAAACCAAAAAAGAAATTTCAAAATCACAAAGGAAGCCATTTTTGTTTAGAAAATGAAACAGAACTTTCTATTGATTTTAAATAAAAGTTATTTTCCCCTGGGTAGAAGCATTTGACACTAACTGGTGAGCAGGTATTTCTAAAACAAACAACATTGAGTGATGCAAAAAACCTTGTCTGAAAATACCTATCCCATTGAAGCACTGGACATTTTGACAGCCTGGGCCCAAAGCAGCCCCATCTTTTGTGTAAGGATGTGCCTGACACAGGAGCTGTGGCTGTGTGTTCTCAGTACAGGCCAGCCAAATCCTGTGTGTGGATCTGAATTCCCCCTCTGGTTCCTGCACCATCAGAGCATCTCTATCTTAACTGGGACAGTTTTCTAAATGTGGAGTTTTCCAGGGCCAGTGTGCAACAGGAACAGACAGTGTCCTTGCCACAGGGAGAGCAGTGCTGGCTTGTCCCAGCATCTCACCTTTGTGCAGGTCCCTGCAGCCATGCAGCTTTGCATGACTTTAGCACACCAGGAGAGAGCTGCAGTGCTTTGCACCCTAATGTCTAGGGCTCAGAAGGGTTGGGAAGTTACAGTGAGGAGGATGGAAGGGACCTCAAAGACCATCTGGTCCAATCAATGAAGCTCATACTGTTTCAGTTAGATATCCCAGCAGACTATCAAGCTGGGTCTTAAAACTGTCCAATGTAGGGCAATCGGCCATTTCCCTTGGGAGACTATGCCAATATTTAATTGTTCTAATGATGAATTTTCTGGACTCCAATCAGAGTCTCCCCAGAATCAATGCTTAATTGATGTTGAGGATGATGGCCCCCTCTTCAGGCAACCCCAGCAATTTGACATCTGGTTTCTCCAGATGACAGCTAGAGATCCCTAGCCTTTCAGCCTTCTGGGAAAGCAGGCTGATGCCTGGCTAGGACTGCACAGCAGCAGCACTTGGTATAATCCTCCCTGCAAAGCCTTTTGGTTTGACTTCACTTTTGTCTAAAGTTTCCCAGCCAGTTCCATGAACATGGACTCTATCCTGCCATAGCCGTTCCCACAGCTTGTGCTTTGCTTGGTGGGTATTGCAGTGGTGCTGAGCAGCCCCCATCATGGTATGGGAATGTGTCTGGTGAGAAATTATTCTCTGGAGTGATTGCTTACTACTCTGGAGAAGCACAAGGCCTTGTCATCCACTAGGATGTGGTCTAGCCGTTGGGGAGAACCAGCAATGCTCCTGGAGAACATCTCAGTAAACAAGTCACTGCTGTGGTGGCACTGGCACTGGCTGGTTGCTGAGGTAAAGGTCCACCCCTAAAAGACCTCCTTATCTGTGAATTCCATCCCTGGATTTTTTGGTTTTAACTTAGCAGGGGTTGTGTTGCTCTTCCCCAGAGACATTCTACAGACTTCTGCTACCCATAGCACAGTGAGACCACACAGACAGTCCTGAGTCCTGGTCTGGAAAGCTGGGGAAGATCAGAGCATGTGAGTGAAGAGGGCATGAGACTCCATACTGGGCAACTCAAGAACTCACACACAGCAGTCAAATTGGTTGCATCTGTGGTTCAGACAGTTCTGATGTCAGAGATGAGATGAGCCATGCTCAGGAGTCCTGCAGAAGGCTCCAGGGACTATGTTTGCAGAGTACTCATCTGTGGTTTCCCTGAACATAGCTCTGCTACACAGAGTTTGGTGTGGAGCAGGTGGTGCTGCTGGCTGCCCTTGCTGTGAAATGAGGAGAGCACTGGCTTGACCAGACAGGAAGGTGGTCCAGAACTAGCGGCACATCCATCCCTGGATGGAGGACGTTGGATGAGACTCAACAGCATGTCCTCGCAGGTGAGGCATATGCTTGCAGAGGTGTCAGGAGCAGGGTTGTCTTTATAAGGAGAGCAGGGGGGAGGTTTGGATGGAAGTTCTCTGGAGGGGCCAGCTGAAGCTTGAGCAAGCCATGGAGCAGGAGGAATGAGAAGAATGTGCAATGTGGGCTGGGTGACAGGCACTCAAACACAAGGGTGAATGTGGAGCCCAGGGCAACAGTGGGGCCAGCACAGGGCAGCAACGAGAGTCGGCTGAATGAGAGCCCTGTGTGCTGTATCCAGCTCTGCAGCCCCAGCTTAGGAATGAC
This sequence comes from Upupa epops, assembly GCA_013397515.1. NCBI lineage: Eukaryota > Metazoa > Chordata > Aves > Bucerotiformes > Upupidae > Upupa > Upupa epops. The sequence continues at coordinate 175,772 of VZRI01003311.1, forward strand.
ATGGATCAAGAGGAGAGCCATGGAAATGATTGAAGGGCTGGAAGCCCCCTCCTAGGAAGAAAGGCTGAGAAGAGAAGACTTTGGTTAGACATTGTTGCAGCCTTTCAATACCCAAAGATAGCTTATAAGAAGGATGGAGAGAGACTTTTTACTAAGGTTTGTAGTAATGAGAAAAGGACAATGATTTTAAACTGGAAGTGTAGATTTTGATTAGATACAATAGTTTTTTATTATGGGAGTGATGAGGCACTGGAACAGGTTGACCAGGAAAGCTGTGGATTCCTCTTTCCTGGAAGTGTTGAAGGCCAGGTTGGACAGGGCATTGAAGAGCCTGGTCTTGTGGTTGGAACACGGGCTCTTCAGCCTCCTAGTTGTCTGCTCAAAATACAATACAGTGGAGTGCAAACAGTCCAGCCAGTTCTTGTAGTGAGTGGAGGAGAACTTCCTAACACAGCATATGAGTGAGAAACTAGGGAAAGAGAGCAACTGGAACTGTTTGTGAAGAGAGCAGGACTTGTGGGTAATATGATGGTTAGAAACCATCTTGAGCAAAGATACCATTAAACAGTAGAGTTTTCAATTCTTGGAGAAATAAGGAGGGAGGTCAGTAGAACTTCTACCTGGGATAGTGTCAGAGGGTTAACAGCCCTGATTAATGTCCTTGCGGCATTATTGGGACACACAGAGGTCTGTAGAGCTGGTGGGATCCTACAAGAGGTTGCTGGCAGAAGTGCTCACCAAACCACTTTAAATGATTGGATATTAGGAAAAATGTCATCACAGCAAGGATTGTCAAGCACTGAAACAGGCTGCCCAAGGAAGTGGTGGAGTCCTCATCCCTGGAGGTATTTAAAAGATGTGTAGACGTACACTTAGGGACACGTATAGTGCTGGACCTGGCAGCACTAGGTTTACAGTTGGACCTCATTATTTTAGAGATCTTTTCTAACCTAGAGGATGCTATGACATTATGATTCTAACCCAGACCATTCTCTGACTGTGGCCATCGCCCCCGCCTCGCTGGCTGATGGTGCCCAGTGAAAAGGCACATTGTGTATTGTGGCTGGGACCAAGCCGTGGGGCCAGCTGGGCAGTGAGCAGTGAGCTCAGCCCTGCCTGCACAGGCTCAGGGCTGCCTGTACTTCTGGACACATGGGCTGCTGCTTGGGGACCCCCTGGCACCAGGACCTGTCCCTGGGGTGCACAGGTAAGCTATTTATGGGGATGCCATGGGCCTGCTCTGTCCATGTAGTGTTATGAGACTGGTGCGTGCAGAGCTCACCCCAGTGGCCGGGTGGCTGGGGAGACTTTGGTGCTGAGCACTGGTTCTCTTTGGCTGCCTGTCTGCCTTTCCTGAGATGCATGTTGTATCCCCTCCTCTTGCTGAGCACTTGCTGTGTCACTAGAACAGGGTGTGGAGAACAAGGCAGGGTGTTTTCACCAGAGAAGGTGACTCAGGGAGTTGGTTTGTTCCCATACTGTTGGCTTTTCAGGAGCCTCCTTGCTACACTAATTTTGCTGCCACTGCTGCCCAGGAGGCTTTCAGAGCCCATCGGGTGCTGCCAGGGCCCAAGAACCATTCCAGTTGTACCCAAATCAGCTATGAGGGCTGTGCTAATGCTGGAGGCGGGAGGTGGCTCAGGGCCAGCAGCTGTGGCCACCCCAGGAGAGCTGGTGCCAGTGGGTGCCACAGGTGCCTCAACCCCAGCTGCCAAGAGCAAAGCCCTGAGAACTGGGACCTACCCTGGGCTTTGGGCTGGGGCAGTTCCTCGCACAGTTTCTTGCACAGTATTTTGCACTGTTACAAAATACTTCAGCACTGCAGAGGTAAATGAGTCACTGGCACAGCTGGGAACGACTCCCCAGCAGCAGTTTCAATTGGTCACTTGAAAATCTCCCAGTTCCCTTTCTGAGCCTGTCCCAAACAAAAATAAACACTGAACCAGCAAGTGCTGCAGAAAGCAAATCCTTCTCCCATCAGAGGGAGGCCCACCACCATGCTTCATCGCACTGCTGGCACAGGTGGCACAAGCAGGGCCCAACCTGCCACCTCCTTCGAAATATCCTACAGAGACCTCCTGGGCAGGGAGCAATCTTCTGAGGATCCAAACCCCTCTGCCCATCACCCAACTTCCCCAGGTGAAGAATGTGACTCCTGCTGTTGCCGCCACTCACCTGTGCTCTTGCCCCACTGGCGCCACTTGCAGCACACCAACACCCAGCACCAGGGAAGATGGTGTCGGGAGAAGACCATGGCATCAGGTACCTATCCCTGGGGATAAGGAACCCTGTCCCTGCCCACTGGGCCCTGCTGAAGCCAGTGGAGCCCACTGGGGTTTGCTGGGATGCAGGGAAAAGAGGGATGGAGGAATGGGGGAGTGAAGCCAGCAGCAGGTAAACCCAGCCCAGACAGGAACCAATTTGGGTTTAACTCTGCCTCCAGCTCATTTTGTTTCCCCATCTCCATTTCTCCCATGTGTGAAAGGGGACAGAGCTGCTGGATTAAGTCCTTTGTTAAATGTGTTCACATCAGCTATTGAGAAGTGTAGAGCCTTGTCATTCAAAGTAAAGCTCATTCACTACATGTCCAACCTTGGGCCATTCTTTTCTACTGCTAACTATGAGTAAGAATTATAAATCTGTGCACAAATAACAGTTTATCTGACTGACTGGCAAAGCTGGCTCAACAAAAAGTACTGTAGAGAATAGTTACGACCACAGAAGTGACTTAGAAAAGCTGCTGCATGTTCCAGCTACAGATCTCTGGATGTGTGTTTGTCTTACAAATCCAATCTCATTACTGACAAAAATTGGTTTTAATCTTGTTATCCCTCCACAGCCAATACAGCTGGGGAAGAACAAGCTGGATTTTTGTGTGCCTCAGCCTTCATTACCATAATTACCAGCTAAAGTTTCAGTTCCTAAATCCTTTATGGCAATAGTTGACAATGTGTGAAGCAGCAAGAATGCAGCTTGGATTTCAGATCTGGCTAGAGCAGGGAGGGGAGAAAATCTCATTTTGACTGTCAGATTGAGGAGCAATGAGTTTTGCAAGCCTTGGGCTTTTCTGCACTGAGGAAGTGCTCTCACTCATGAGCTGTCCACCAAAACACTCTCGCTGTCACAGGATCATTCTTCATCTGACAATCTGACCCAGGAGTAAGGAAGGAAAGTCCCCTTACTTCAGCACCAGAAAGAAGCCAGTAATTAAGGGTGTCATATAGTTAGGACACATCAGTTTAATGGCTCTTGTCTCCAGACCTGAGCCTAATTTTAGGGTGATACCAGATCTACACAATTCCCAGCTGGATCCGCACTTGCTTTCAGGTGGCATGGTTAGGCAGAATATTCTAGATCTCTGCCACAAAATTTGACAGCATCTCTTGTGTGTTCCCCTCCTTGACAGGTAATTCTGGGGTATTGGAGCCAAGCAACCCTGCTACTGAGGCAGTTGAAGCCTTGCCAGATACCTCCTTGGCGCAGCTGGCTGTTGGGGATGACTTTCCAGCAGGTAAGATGCTGCCTTGGACATCATAGAGATTTCCAGTGGCTGAAGGCACCACAGCTGGTCAACCCCCTGTCACCCTGTGGTTTCTCATCTTTGTTGCTGAAGGATGATGATGAGCTGGGTTTGTGTTCTTGAGTATCTCACTGCAATTGAGGCTTGGAGGCACTGGTGGGACTGGCTGCAGGCACAGAGCTCCTTCTTCCCCTTAACCCTACCCATTTCCTTTTGAAGAAATTTCACTCTTCTTCTCCATTGAGAGCCGCTCCTCCCGGTGCCTCAATTCCCAACTCCAGGAAGCAGCCAGAAAGAAGATGTGGGCCCTGGAGAGCAATGACAGGGATGTCTGTGCCCTGTTCAAGGTAAGAGCCCCAGCAAGGCTGTGTGGTTTCAGGCATAATGGGATGTTTGATGGGATAGAAAACCCAGCTGAGAAAGAGAACTTTCTCCAAGGCTGCTGCAGGCTGTGTTCCTGTACATGGGGACTCTGGGGAGGACTGGAATGATGGGAGAAGTTAACTGGTAATGGGTGAGATGCAGGTGTGAAGTTGACCCTCATTCATATTGAATCTCTGAGCTGCCTGAGGGATCATGCAGATGGCCCTGGAATGAGTACAACAGCTGGCAATTCACAGGGCTGTATCTACAAAGCTGTGTGCCAGACTCAAGACCCTGGTGGAGGTGGCATCTCAACCATAGGGTTTCTCTGTGTACTTGTCTTCATGCAGATTAATCAGTTTAGATATAGAGGTGTTTCCTGAACTGCTTTGCTTTCATGCTGGTTTGTAAGGCCCTGGCCCCTCAGGCTTCCCTGCAGAGCTTCCCAGAAGACATGTAACAGTGCAGACATACTAGCGCTAGCAATGGTGAGAGGAGAGCTTCTCCCCCAAAGCACTCTAAGGTGGAGGCATTTAACCTCTGAGCTGTAGTTTGGAAATTGTGCCTGTCCTGAGTGATCCAGCTGCACCATGGGGTGCTGATGTTGTGGGTACTCCGTCCCTCTCAACTGGCTGGAGCACACACTCCTTACCCCAGGCAGCCAGCTCCCCTCAATCTTGCTTTGTCTTCCCTGTGTAGGAGCTGTCAGCCAGGCTGGTCTGTATGCAAGCACAGGAGGATCGGTTCCTCCTCACTTTCAAAACCCTAGAAGAAGTCTGGAAGTTTTCCACGTATCTGACTCTAGGTAAAGTTTTCAAGGTGTGGGAGAGCTAACAGTGTAAGAAGGATTTTGGAGGAAAGTATTCTTTGACACCTAAAAGTCAGTAAAGTAACAGGGTGGACAGATAGAGTATGAATTAGAAAACCATGGTGTTCATCTACTGATTTATGAAACTGCTGTCTGGATCAGTGAAAAAGACCCAGGAGAATGTCCTCTGGGTAATCCTTCTATTGCATTTTGGGGTTGGAGATGGGATTACTTATCTCCTAGTGTGGTTGCAGATGGAAGACTGGAGACATCCAAAGAGCATCCTTCCCAGTGAAGGAGGGTGCTAACAAAACTTGCCCTCTTGGTTTCTTAGGGTATGTGGGCAGCTGCTTGGAGCAGCTTCTCTTTGACCAGGACTACTGGCTAAACTGCGCTTTGATGGAGGACACAGAGATCAGAGTTTCTGTGGATGAAGACCGCTTGGGCACCATCTATATGGGTCTGCTGCTGCAGGAAGGTGAGAAGGGACTTTCTCAGCTGCATCTCAGCAGGGCTATGTTGTAGCTCTGTGCAGGACAGCTCTCAGAGGTTTAAGTGTTGCCTCTGTGGTGTTTATCAGCACCTCTCATTTCATTGTAACCCTCTTTTCAAGAAAAAACTGCAGAGATCTGAGTCTGAGAGCACATTAACTCTTCAGGGACAGAGAGGCAGCCATCTCAGGCTGAAGTCATGATCCCTCCTTGCACTGGTGCCATTAAGCTACACATGACTCTTTCTATCTGCAGGTAACTTTTTTTCCAGAGTGGTGCCTGGTGCCTGGCAGCTGGAGCAGCAGGGAGAGGGAAGCCTGCAGCTCTGCAAGAAGGAGCTGATCCATGTGAAGAACACTGGAGAGGAGGCCAAGTGGGAAGGGGTGTCCTTAATGACGGGTCAACGAGGCCCAGTGCATGTGACAGCCCTAGAGCCAATACCTCACCCATTTTACCAGTGAGTAGACCAGTCAATTCACAGGGCTCAAGCCAAGGTTCTTCCCTGATCCCGATGCATGAGCTGGCATCAAGTCTGGGTGAGAAACAGATCTTGGTTCTGGCAGTGGGCAAGGACCACACAATTTTGTGAAGATGCAGCTCATGTGAAGACAAACATTGGAACCAGTTCAGGTCGACATATTTCAGATACTGTTCTTGTATGATATCGGTTGAGGTCATACATGAGGCTATTTGTGATTTACAGGTGAATAACTGGGAGAAAAAGCATAGTCCAAGGTGTAGGTAATGCCAGAGTAGGGATCATGTTGGACACCTGGTTGAGTCTCAAAGACTCCTAGATCTCCTATTGTACTTGCACAGTGAAGTCCTCCACACATCCTGGCAAATTTAACCTGCTCTTACCATGTACTGTGGATGTGAGGTGCGAATTGCTCTCCATGCCCAGAAACACCATTACAAAGAATTGCTGAACTGGCAATGCCAGCTATGCTCCATAGCAGCTCTGGCAGTCCTTGAGGATATAACAGTCCTGCTTGTGTGAGACCATCTCTGGTGCTGGCCAGCAGTAGTCTCAGAGAGCAGTAGTATAGTTCTCCTTTGCTTTGCAGGTGGTTCCTGAAGAATTACGCTGTGAGTTTTGGCATGTCCCACGAGATCAGTGGGACGACCTCTCAGACAATTGGTGAGTGTAATGCAGTTGCCCTTCCCAGGTCTCTGCAGGTGTGAATTTGGTGTCTAGTGTGTTTGATATTTGATATTTGCGGTGTTAATATTTCTCTCCTGGCAGAGAGCTGTTTCCAGCCACCTTCCATGGCAGCTCTCAGAGGTTTCGGTCTTTGGCTGTGTACTGTTTATCCACACCTCTCGTGTATTTTACTATAAGCCTTTTTTCAAGAAGAAACTGCAGAGATCCGAATGAGACCACAGTAAACGTTAGGGGGCAGACACTTCTCAAGCTGAAGTCATGGTCTTTCCTTGCCCAAGTCTTTTCCAGCATAGAAGTTTTAACAGTGGCCTCAGACTGAAATGCCCTTGTTTGCCTTGGTTTCCCAGTCAAAGGCAGATGCACAGCTACAGAGGACCACAAAGGAGCAGCAAGGGATGAGCTGAGTTTCTCCAAAGGAGACACCATAGAAGTCATCGGTTTCTTCATTCCAGGACTCCCATGGTTTGTGGGCAGATCCCTCAGCAGTGGGAGCATCGGCTTTGTCCCAACCCGATACATAAGTTCTGAGGCTTGTGAACCTCTGTAAGTTTACTGCTACCATCTAGATTCAATTAAACTCAGGAGAAAACGCAGGGAAATCTCCAAGCGCAAGTTCAGAGCTCTTACATGAGTCCAGGGCAGGTTTTTCCTCTTTACCTGGCCTTCACAGAGGATACATCTGAGGTCTTGCCTAGAACCCTTGACTACGCTCTGCTGCCAACAGGCTGCAGAAGTCTGTGCCCAGACAAAGAAATTGTATTTCACTTGCCTAAGGTGATCTTTGGAGAGGAACAGATGCTAAGGAGCCCAGTACATTTGAGTACCAGACGAGTTGACTTGACAGTTCCACCTAGAAATGTTCTTTACTTTCAAGGGGCTAGAGGAGCTGTGAGTCTGGCAAGGCTGGGGAGTACAATCACTGCTGAAGGAAACTAAGTCCTGATTTACTTCCTTCTGCCCCCTTTGCTTTCTGTGGGATGTCAAGGGAGAACAACTACTGGCACAGTTCCTTACTGAGCAAAATTAAACACCCTCCCAAGGACACAAACTATATTTGTCTGGGGAAGAAGGAACACATCATCACTCTGATGACCCAGGCAGTTGTCTTTACTGGTAGCTTACAGACATAGCTCCAGTTCCATACATACAAAAATGCTTCTCATCCAAGAATGTGTGTGGGAGGACAAGATCCTAACCTGGGTTATGGTCTGTTGGACTTTCCTCAGTCAGGCTCACTCCAGGTAAGTCTTAGGCACTTTTCTCTGACACACAGAGAACAGAGAAGAGATCAGATGATGCCCTGGCCTCTAGAATAGGCTTCTGGAAGCAAAATTCTTACCTCCTTCTGGTATCCACCAGTTCCAGTGTGAAGAACCTGGTTCTGAGAGCCTGATGGGGAAAGTGTCCAGACTTGTATTCATTTGCATCAGAGCTTTTCTGGTGGGAGAGCTCTGGTGTCAGGGTATGGGGCAGCACTGAGTGTTTTCCCCTGATGTCTGTCTCAACTTAGGGGAAAGGGCTTGGTGTTTCTGAGTGAAGAAGAAAAATCCCCCTTCCTGTGCATACCCTGCAATGGCAGTGAGCAGCACTTCACCACCCTCCTCAGTGACCTGGCACGCACTGACATCACCTCTGTGTACCGCCTGGGTAAGTTATCTCCCTCCTTATGTGCCCAGCCTCATGATTCCCCTCAGAGAGCAATGCTGGCCTGGTTCTACATTGCTCCTTTCTCAAGGCTTTTCAGGGAAGATGGCTGCTGTGATGGACACAGCCTTCACGTTCTCTGCTCAACCTCATTGTGGTGGCTGTAGATAACATCAAGAGCTGAGCGCTGCTGCAACAGTTTCTGCTGCTCAGCTGTGGTTCACCCTGTCAGATGCTACTTTTGACTTATCCTGGCCATAGGTCCCAGCCTGCAGCAAGTCCTCTGCTGCTGCCTGACCTCTGGGTGAATACTGAGGGTGATGCACAGCTATAGTGGCAGGTGACATCACCTTCATGCTCATAGCAGGAGACAGGAGGTCCGGGTACCTGGGTGCTCTTCTCAGTTTCTCTATGCTGGCTGTGCTGCTTTTGAACCATTACTAATATGTCTGTCTTTAGTTCTTGACTTATTACTTCCTAGAAACACAAAGTGGCGACACAGAGCTAAGCTTGGGATCCAGTGGGGTTTAGGGGGCTCTCCTAGGCGAGCCAGCTCAGGTGTAATGAGATCAGGGTAGAGACAGTCAGAGATACACACATACCTGAAACCTCTGAATAGACACAAGAAGATCCTAAGAGAGAGAGCTGATAGAACTCTACACGTTGAAAAGATCATAGAATCACAGAACAGTTTCGACTGGAAGAGACCTTCAAGATCATCCAGTCCAACCTTTCCCTAGTCCTATCAGAACCACTAAACCAATGCAACATCTACTCTTCAACATCTCCAGGGATGGGGATGCAACCCCCTTCCTGGATGGGCTGTTCCAGTGCCTGACAACCCTTTCAGGAAAGAAATTCCTCCTGACATCTAACCTGAACCTCTCCTGGTGCAGCTTAAGGCCATTTCCCCTGTCCTGTCGGCCACTAGGGAGAACAGACTGGCCACTGCCTCTTCTCTACAACCTCCTTTCAAGTAGTGGTGGAGAGCAAGAAGGTCTCCCCCCAATCCCCTCCTCTCCAGTATAAACAGCCCCAGATTCCTCAGCCATTCCTCACACAACACCTGTTCCAAGTAATTTCCTAGATTAGTAGCTGACTGCCCTGATCTCTGGGCACTGTTCCAGTGCTGAGGCTGGCTGGGATGTCAAGTATTCAGTTATGATGCCTGAAAACACTGAGGCTGATGTTTTCCTCTTAGAGCTCAAGGATAGAATTTCTATTTTTTTCAAAATCACAGAATTATTGAGGCTGGAAAAGACCTCTGAGCTCATCCAGCCCAGCCTATGACCTAACATCACCGCATCAGCTAGACCAGGGCACTAAGAGCCACATCCAGTCTGTTCTTAAACACCTCCAGGGATGGTGACTCTGGGCAGTCCATTCCAGTGTCTGATCACCCTTTCCATGAGGAAAGGCTTCCTAGTATCCAACCTAACCCTCCCCTGGTAGCTTCAAGCCCTACCCTCTCTTCCTGTTGCTAACTGCCTTGGAGAAGAACCTGACACCCACCTGTCTACAACATCCCTTCAGGTAGTTATAGAGAGGGATAAGGTCCCTCTTGAATCTCCATCAGACTGAACAGCCCCAGCTCCCTCAGCCTCTCTTCATAAGATCTTCCCTCCAGTCCCTTCACAAGCTCTCCTCTGGACCCACTCCAGTACCTCAATATCTTTCTTGAAGTGAGGAGCCCAGAGCTGCCCCCAGTACTTGAGGTGAGGTCTCACCGTTGCCTAGTACAGGGTGAGAATTATGTGCCTAGTTCTGCTGGCCATGCTATTCCTGAAACAACTCAGGATGCCATTGGCCTTTTGTGCCACCTGAGCACACTGCTGTCCTGTTATCAACCAGTACTACCAGGTCCCTCTCTACGAGGCTGCTCTCCAGCCACTCGTCCCCCAGTCTGTAGCTCTACTGGGGGTTAATGATCTATTATAACATTATAATGCTACCTGTGCTCACCTCGTGACCTAATAAAAGGTGTTCTCCATGGCCTTACACAAAGACGGGATTGAACGCCGCATGTGCTATCTATGGCCTGGGAATTAGTGGAGCAGCAGGAGATCTTGACAGGGTTTGAGCACTGTCTGCACACTAACACAGGCTTTTTGTTTTGCTTGTCTCCTTGTGCAGATGGTTTTGAACCTACTGCCATGTTCCCAAAAGTGCCATCAGGTGAGTATGTGGAAAGGACAGAATGGGATGCTTTGAGGATGACTTATGAGGGTGAATTTTGACAAAGGGAAATATCCTACTATAGTTTGCTTGTCCCTTCCAGAGGCTGTTTCCCGTGGCTGTAAAGATATCCAGCTGTTCCAGTCTTGGGAGGAAATAAATGACTTGGCTACAACTAGCACCTCTGAGCTCTCTAGCCCAGGGAGTGAATCAGCCCCAGGCATGCTGGAAGACGTTCTCCTGGAGAAGCTGGATGATTTTGATGATCCCAAGTTCTTTATTGACCTGAATGCAGGACATATGGAAGATGCTGATGTGTTTGACCCCATACTGACTTTCCTTAACCAAGACAGTTATGTGCCCAGTTTTCAAAACCTCTATGATCTCAATTTTTCCTTTCTCAACTCCACTTTTTACGGTTTCTCTGATGAGGATGAACTGGTCTTGTACCTTGAGACATCTAGAAACTGGGCCAAGAGGACTCGTTCAGTTTGGGCTCATGTCAGGCTCTGTTTCCTCTTGGGTAAGTTATGCATCAAAAAGGTCAAGTTCTCCCAGGCTCGAGTCTACTTTGAGGAGGCCATGAGCGTCTTAGACAGGGGTTTTGGGGACCTGCCCCTGATGGCTGCATTGCACGTGAACCTTGCCTCCATCTACTTGAAACAGAACATGAAGCACAAGTTCTCCTCCCTGCTGGGGAAAATGGTGGCCTTGCTTGTCTGTTTGCCTGGCCGCTCTTTCAGCTCTGAGAATGAGCTCGAAGTTATGATTTATGTCCTGAGGGAAGCCATTGCTGCGGGTAACGCTCCCTTAGAGGCACGGATCTGCTTCCTTATTGTTAAGCTCTTCCTTCAGCTGGGCAAAAATGATGAAGTGCTGCCCTTTACTGAACATCTGCAGTGTCTCACCACTTCAGTCAGCTCAGACACTTGTTCTGTGCCACTGGATGCTACTCCCATCTTGAGCTACCTGTATGACAAGAAATACTTGCCAAATATTGCTCTGGCCTCTGCCAGGCTGTTTGTTCCCAGTGGCATCAGGGGTGCACCAACACCCATTTGGAGAGCTGGCTTCATCCTCCAAATTAGTTCTAAACTCCTGGGAAGCCAAGTGGAGAGGAGCACCATCCCAGCACTGGCTTGTCTCTATCTCAAGGAAGCACTGCGTTTTTCCTGCAAGAGTAGAGCCGTGCCCATCCAGAGGACATTGTGTGCCATTCTGTCCAGGATGTACCTCCAGCATGGTGTGTTGGATGGGGCAGTTTGTTACGCAGACACAGCAGTAACCCTCAGCAGACTAATGGGTGAGGAAGAGGCTTTTGAATCTTCCCTCTCTCTGGGTTGGATGTATCTCCTGCACAGCCAGCCGGGCCCAGCTGCAGACATCATGTGGCGTCTCTTGCATTCTCTGCATGGGACGGACAGTGTGACTCAGGGTGGAGCTGTACACAATCTCCTGGCCATCGCCCTCAAAGGAGGAGGACAGGTACAAAAGGCTGCAGAGAACTATGTCCAGGCCCTGCACAAAGCCAAGGAGACTGGGAACAAGAGGAACCAGGCTATTGCCCTGGCTAACCTGGGGCAGCTGAGCCTCTCACATGGGGCAAACCAGCTGTCTGAGCTGTACCTGCTGCAGTCAGCTCAACTCTACGCTGAACTCCAGAGCGGAGAAGACCTGGAGATGGAGTTGGTGCATGTGCTGCTGTGGCTAGCACAGGCCATGGTGAACAGGCGAAGGATGGATGATGGCAAACTCTGTTATGAACTGGCGTTGTTTTTTGCCCTGAAGTGGCATAATGTGAGGTGTGAGTACAGCCTTGCTGGTGGGCACCAAGGCACTGTTCACTTGTGTGCAGCACCCTGTCTGGTCCGTAATGCAGTCCCCTGAACTGTCCTTTTTCCTTCTCTGTACCATGCAGGTCAGCTTCACATCACTGAGTGTCTCTGCCATTTCTACAGCAAAGAGTCTCCTGATCTCCAAGCCTGCATTACCTACCACGAGCACTGGGTATCTTTGGCACTGCAGCTGCAGGACAGGGAGCTAGAAGGCCGTGTGTGGCAGAGCCTCAGCCAGCTCTACCAGGCTTTGGGTACATCTGAGTAAGTCCTGTCTGTGGCTGTTAGATGCTGCTACAGTGGGATCCCTGCTCACCCAAAGCAAGAGCAGTGGCATTCCTGGGGCATCCCTTGAGAGAAGTGGGAAAGGTATGTGATAGCTCTAGCTGTCCCACAGGCAACTGTGATTTGCAATCTGTCGCTGTGTGGTGAAGAGAGGAACAGTTCAATGTCAAACAGAGCACTGTGACAACCAGGCAAACCCTGGGCTGTTAGCTGGGACAGACCTGGGATCTGGTCAAACACAGTTTTCCAGGAGACATCCAGCCTTGATAAGAGGGAACACAGTGACAGGGAATTCATCACTTCTTTTGGAGGCTTATTCCAGTGATTAATCACCATTCACTAGTAAAAATACATTCCTTATCTGTTCCTTGAAAAGTCTGGCTTCAGCTTCCAGCCACTGAGCCTGCCCTTCCTATCTCTGCTAGAGTATTTCCCTAGGGAGGTCCTTAAGACCCTATATTAGCTCACCTTTCTATCTCCTGCCTGACACATGCAGGTCACTGATTTGATTAGGTGGGAGAGAAAAGAAAGGGACTTGGACAGAGAGGAGTCTTCAGTCTTTGCCTTGAGTCTTTGAAGGCAAATGTGTCACATAGCAGCGGGCTAGCTCCCATGTCCTGCAAGTCATTAACTTGGGTGTTCGTTAACCTCCCGTGCTGGGTCACAGTGAGTTAGATCACCGGGAAGGTATTTAGGAAACAGATGCCTGTCATGTGAACGGTGCTATTTAGGATCACAAAGCACCCCATTCCTTGGACTCCTGGAGCCCAGTTACCAACAGGCCAGACACAAACAAACATACCCTGGGCACTGCCCAGTGCTCCCTTTGCCACAGCTACCTTCTGTAGGCAGTGTCCAACCTGCTGGCTCATCCTGCTGCTTGTCCCTTTGTCCTGTAGTGGCCAGGGGCTTGAAAAGAGGCTGCATGTCTTGCACTTGTAGCCACAGATCTGCCTTGTTGGCTGCCCCAGGAAACAAACAACAGACAGAGATGTGTTTGTGGGTGTCAGATGCTGCCTGCAAAATGAGGGTTTAAGCACTCCCTGCCTATGCTCCAATGTGTGACTTCGGGGCTTAGAGTAGGAGGGCAGTTATGGTTTGCAGATGACCAACTCCTTTATCAGCTGAAATGAACAGAGGTGAGGAGCAACCCCTTTGGCAGCTGGCTGCCTGGGGCTGTGTTGAGCACTGAGGTCCCAGGCTCGTCTAAGGTTGCCAGATGATCCTTGCATGTGCACTAAAGATTGGGACTGTCCATTTGCCTTTATCCTTTGGTAAGAGTAGAAGGCAGGATTCTCAGAGGGAGGACGGTGCAGTGGCTTTGCAGCTGGGAGCATCCTGTGGTTTTTCTGTACTGGTTTGTTGCTCGTTACCATCACAGGGCTTTGAGACAGTCTCTGGACTGCACAAAACAGAGTCTAAGGATCTTCATTGACCTTGAGGAGACTGTGAAAGCAGCAGAGGCCTGGCTGCAGGCAGGAAGGCTCTACTACCTTATGCAGGAAGATGAGCTGGTGGAAATGTACTTTCAGGTATGGAGGAGGTGTCTGGAGCACGCCATTCCCACCACAGCTCCATGGTAGAAACCTTTTGGGGCTGGAAGACCTGGAATGGGAAGTTCTTATGAGCAGTGTCATAGAATCATAGATATAAACCATCTGCTGGAAGGAGGAGCTATTGCCTTATACCTATGCACTATCTGTTACTACATTTCCCCTCTACCCTTCTGTACACTGGGTTTAGAGGATTCTTGGGTGATGTGAAGAAATTTATTGAATAAGGAGGTAAAATAGGAGTGCCAAGGAAGCTAGAGGTGCCAGGTTACTGGTTCCAATTGAAATACATGTAAGAGGTGAGGTGCCAGGGAAGTGTTTAGAGACTTCTTGGCATAGAAGACTACTGACTTCTTTCCATCTCTAGCATTATTTTATCATCTGAGATGCAAAGTGGGAAAATAATCCAACATCCTAGGGCTCCCTCATTCATAGAAGAGCTTCTATTAAAATATAGGAAATCCTTTCACATGTCCAGAGTAAGCAGGGCACGAGGCAGGTTGGATGTGCTGGGGTGTCAAACAAATCACCATCCTGGACACGTTTAGGGGATGTTTTGGGTCCTTGCTGTATTACCTAGAAGCACTTCTGAAGTGGTGACTCAGGCACATGGTGGTGTGAACAAGAAGAGGAGGATTTGCACACCAGCATGACCCTAAATCAGGGTAGTAGAAGCAGGGAGTTACTGGTGTGGGATGGCTGCTCAGTGACATGCATGAATAGATGGCTTTGGTGCCAGTCTGTTTTCTAGTGTTCACAAGGGAGATCTGAGGACAATAACAAAGAGCCATCATCGCCTCCCCAGTTCATGGCTTCAGCAGAGAGGCAGTAGCTAAAAGAGGGGTGACTTCCCATTAAGAAGATTAAGCAGATGCCAGATTTTAGGGGGCCATGTCTGAGACCCTGAGGGGTCCCTTCCCAGAGAAGGTCCCTGACAATGATAAATAGAGATGGAGTAAGGAACATGTTCTGTCAGGAAGGTGGCACCAGGGCCAGTTGCATAGCTGGCACAAATAGCTGTTTTTCCCAGAAGTTAGCACACCTTCCCTCCCTCATGATGTCTCTGCCATTTCTCTGTATAACCTGTCATAAGTCTTCCCATCGGCTCTGCCACACCAATGCAGTCCAGTGCCAGGACAGCTGCTAGCTGCAGGGTCCTGACTCCAAATCCTGAGTTGATATCCACTGGATATCCCAGTCGATTGATTTGTCCTTGCACAGGAATGGGTTATCTGTCTCCTGGCTCCAACCTTGTGCACATAACTGTCAAAAACAGCACAGCAGTCCCACACTCCTGCTGGCCAACCTGTCTCCATACTGTTTGGAGCACTGGGGCTCACATTTATGATGACCTAGTTTTATTAAGTCACCCCAATGTCTATGTGCAGATGTGTCTTTCCTAGTTTCAACCCATTTTCTTTTCCTTCTAGGCAGCCATTCAGACTGCTCTGAAATGGGAGAAGTTCTCCTTGGCTATGGATCTTTATGAAAAAGCAGGTGATACCTTTTTCAATGGCAGCCGCAACAGAGATCGAGCAGTGGAGTTTTATAGGGTACTGATCCCTTCAAGGATTTCTGTCTTGTGTCCTCTCAAGTTGATGGCCATGGAGAGCTTTGCCCCAGGGCTGGCTACAGCACTGCACGACCAGGCTAGAGGGGTGGAGGTGAAGATGGGTGGGGTGGTTCTTACTGTTTCAGAGCACAAGTATGGCTGCAGAGGAGAAGCCTGGAGCACTGATGTAAGTTGCAATGGCTGCAGTTCACCTCAACATCATTTTCTGTGTAGGAACAGGGTCTTTACTACAGAAATCCTAGCAGTGTTGGGTATGAGCTGGTTGCTTGTGTGGACGTGTTCAATGTCAGAATTCCAGGCCCCTATGGAAGGGCAGTAATGTGGTTTGAGAATCACACTCTAGTATATGAAACTCATTTCCAAGGGAAAGAAGGGTCTAGAACCTGGACCTGTAGTATTCAACATTTGTTCCATCTCCTGCTGCTCTGTCATCAATATCTCCAGGAACAGACTGCATTCACTGTTCTCTCTCTTCAGGGAGGTGCTGTGCCCTTGGCCAGGAAACTAAAGGCCACTAAGACAGAGCTACGGCTGTTCAATAAGCTGACAGAGTTGCAGATTGGGCTTCAGGGCTACGAGAAGGCACTGGAGTTTGCCACGTTGGCAGCCAGGCTAAGCATCAGGGTCGGTGAGTGATGCACAACTACCAGGTATGGAGAGTTTACCTTCTGGATAAGATCAGTGTGTACATGGAAGGGGAATCTTCTACTTTCATAAGACTGCTGGACCTATTCTTATCTTGAGTGGTAGCATCTTTTTAGGGCTACTTCCCTTTATAAGCAGCATGACAGCCACATGTCAGTGCTCTGCTGTAGCAGTGGTGGGAAAGATAGCACTTTGACATAGCACCTAGTGATAGCGTTTTGTCATAGCGCCCAAGAATCCCCTGGTCGAATGGTACACTCCGTGGGTGATCTGTTCAGCCTAGGTACCAGCAGCCCTGTCCATAGCTGTTTTTTCCAAACCATCTTCAAACCCAGAGTCACCTGATGAAGATACCCATGTTCCCAGGCTGTGGAGCAGATATGTCCCTGAGCAGCTCAACATGCCAGCCTGGGGATGTCTGGGGAGCCACTGCCCTTTGACTGTATCAGCAACTCTTTTCCAGGAGATCAATTACAAGAGCTGGTTGCATTCCACCGCCTGGCTACAGTCTACTATTTTCTGCACATGTATGAGATGGCAGAAGATTGCTACCTGAAGACACTTGCCTTGCGTCCCACCTTGCTGCAGAGCTCTAGAGAGGCCCAGTACTACTGCAAAGTGTACTGCCACCTTGGCAACATGACCCTGCACAAACTGAAGGTAGGAAACCTTTCTGTGATGCTGTGTTGAGGGCTCCCTGTTGACAGAAAGCTGGAGGTGGAGTCCCACATCTTCTGGCAGCCACACATGCAGATAGCTGCATCCTGTGACTCTCCATCCTATCCGCAGCTTTAGGATAAATGCACACAATGCTGGCACTACCAGGTTTGGAAGGGGGAAAGGAAATTTGGAAAGAAGTGCTGGCACTTAGTTGTGACTACACAGAGCCCATTTCAGTGAAGTCAGGTGTCACTGGGTTCTGCCTGGAACCACTGGGCTCTGCTCCAGCTCCCATGTACCCTGTGACCTTCAATTAAACCATTTCCTAATGCCTGCCCTGTCCTTATGGTTAGGATGAACAGGATGCCGCAACCTACTTCCTCCTGGCCCTTGCGGCAGCGACTGAGCTGGAAGACCGTGAACTGCAAGACCTTATTCATACCAAGCTGGCTGACATCCCTGGTGCCCCGTGGAGGCCTGAGGGCTCACCAGGATGTGCCACGTACCGGCCCAGGTGGCTGAGTGAAGGGGGCCATGTCGTCTGACCAACCCATGAGACATCAAGCAGTATTGTGCTGTGCTGCTGCACAGGTCCATGTGCCCTCCAGAACTGGCCTGGGAGATGTCCTGTACCACATCCTAAGTTGCTGGCAGAGTTTGGTCCTCTTGTCCCTAACAGATGAGGGACCAAGCACTTGGGACCCTACCCTCAGCTTTTGGGAGCAAAGCTGTGCACTGTGGCCCAGGCAGTACATCGGGGCTGGGCATCCAGGCAGGATGAGGAGCCAGCAGTTGCATTGGAGCATGTGGTATGCAGTTGGAGTGAATGACAGCATTTCATGGGCATGGCTGCCCTGCCCAGGATGGACATAGGAGAGCGCTGCCATGTACCTGCTTGCCCCCCCAGCTGCCCCACACACCTCAGATCCTGTGGGGCAGCTAAGCCTGACCCAAACATGTTTCCACTTGAATAGAACTCCTTTACTTACACCTATCTTGGGTTCTGTCCTGTCTCCTTTGGGAGGTCTGTGACCTGTACCTCTGTAGAGCTTCTCTTTGGTACAAGGCACCACCAAAACTTCTGGCACTGAGATGCAGAATTAGGGAAAAGAGAAGAAATTGAAGAGTCTGGTTAAGCCTTGCCTGAGACAGACCCTATATGCAAGTGGGTGGCTGCTCAGTGGGGAGGCAGAGGGCACCCTGACACCAGTTTTGCTGTTCAGCCCCAGCTCCAGCACTAGAGCAGCTGGGGCAGCCTCTTTTGCCCCACTACCCATGTGTGCTTTCAGCATCTAAAGTACGAGCATGTTTCGGGTCTTGCTTGGGAAAAGAGACGTCGGAACTGACCTGGCTTTGTCCCCTCCTCAGCCTTCATTCTTCAGGCTGCAGAACCTTGTGGATGCAGGAGTGCCAGGGAGTGAACTGGGAGTGCTGGTCTGCAATGTGACACATATCCAGCCTCCTTAGCAGGGTGCTGTTCAGGTACAGGGGGATTTTTGGTGGTATGCGGTAGCTGCATGGCCATTGCATGAGCTGTTGGCAGACTAAGGAGAAGCTGGCTGCCTTCAAGGGCCCTGAGCTACACGGCTGGAAAAGCAGAAATTCTTCTGCAGAGTAATTAGCAGGAGTGGGAGGCAGTGAGGAGGCTTCTCCCTAGAGCTTTACTGAGCAATGGGAACAGCCCACAGCTCTCTTCCACAACCCATCTCACCACCAGAGAGCAATAAATGCCCACGTTTGCAGCCTTATACAGGCAAGTGCAGCTTCCTGGCTGATAGAGACCTCACTTCTCAGTCGGGACTGGTGCAAAGTGAAGAATGAGCAGGTTTTCCAGGTCATCTCTTTCATCTGACAACCAGTGGCCAAACACCCAGCTGGGGCTTTACAAGAAGACCATGTTTTAAGTTCCTCCTCCCTGATGAACTCCACCGCTTGGAAATGCTGAAGGCAGAACATTTATTTCCTTGCTGCTCTTTGCAAATGCTGAGTTCACTTTCCCCATTGTAATCCCTTCGAGGCATCCATCATGGGACAGTGAACAGTTTACCGCTTGATTGGTGAGCAGTCCTGCAGTGCCACCAGTGCAAACTCAGTCCTAAGCTCAGAGGAGGCAAATCTTTGGTTTGAAACACAACAAGCTCAGTGGAGAACTGACCCCAAACCCTTCCTGCCTCACCCCACAGGGCTGCCTGTTCTCTGTTCTAGAACAGGATCGTTTAAGCAGTTTTTCAGCTCAGTTCCCCTTTTAATTTCCATGCAGAGGGAGAAGCACAGTCTCACATATTTGTACCAGAATCGAGCAGGTCGAGGACTGGATATCGGGCTCTTGAGGGGAGATAGGGAAGCCTCAATGGCTTTCTCTGAGCATCTTCCCTTCTTCCACTGAAGGTCTGCAAGGTGAAGAATTGCCCTGCCCTGGCACTGAAATCTTCACTCATCTTTCCTACCTCCTCCAGCACCTCCCTTAGGGTTGCTTTAACTTCAGCAATTGCAGCACCCAGACTGCCAGGTCCTCAGCAATGTCCTTTGAGTCCCTGAGGTTAGGTCAAGGCCACTCTGATGCTGCTTCACAGGCATCCCAGTGAGGTTTTTTGTCACCAGCATCTGTAGTGGCTGGAGGTATCCTGCTGACCAGGCTTTGCTCTTAGGAGCCAGGATGTGGATGTCTGTGCCTTCTCTGTGGCAGAGCCCCCAGACCCACACCAGTGGCCAGTGGCTATTGTGGTTCTTGTCCAGTGGAGGATGAATTTTACTAAAATATTCCTTCCAGAGCCAAACCTGAGACAGTTCTGCCTAGCACCAGTGAGAAAAAATGGGCTTTGTTTAAACACAGAGGGTTAGTGTCTCAGCTGGTCTAAATCAGCAGAGCTCCATGAAGTCAGACAGAGATGTTTAGATCTGCAGGGACTGTGGATCTGGCTCATGGCTTTTAAGCAAACATGTTTTCTTCAAATTACTGTAAAGACATTTGTGGTGCCTGGAAAAAATAAAAAGGACACTTTCTACTTGGGAATGTCCCATAAAACTTAATTTCCCCTCTCCCTTGTCTTCTCACCACACGTTGTGACACTTCTGGGCAGCTTTCCTAGTGGGATGAGAGGTCAGAGTGGCCAGGGCTAAATAAATTCCACAGTAAAATCAAGTGAAACTTAGACTGGTCAGTTGTGTGTACCAACTCCTGGGCCTGTGCCCAAGGCAGGGTGAGGATACCATGTCCCGTTGGCCACCAGTGCAGTTTCATGGGCATAGAAACAGATGCTTTGGTGACTTGGTGCCAGGTGGCGACTCATGTCATGGGCCAGCCAGCCTGAGATTATCATCCTCCACCCCTTTCTGCATGGGACAGATATTGTCCATCATTCCCAGTGTGTATGTAGGGAGGAATCACAGAGACCATATAGGTAGACGCTCTCAGGGTGCTGCAGTGTGCAGAGCCCGGCCAGAGCTGTGCTGTTGCTCCAAGACAAGGTTGGAAGAGAAGGACTGTAGAAACATGGGAGGTACTTATCCCGCAGTAGGCATTGGCCATCAGTGTTCCCTCTCCTTCACCAGCACTCATGCCAGCGCAGACAGAGGAAGAAATAGGGGAAAGGGAAAGGATGGATCAAGTCTCCTTTTATGCCAGGTGTCATTATCTTGCCCTGGCTTGTGACCTATTTCTGAGCTGCATGTGACTGTCTGCTCCATGCCCAGTCCCAGGAGTTTTCTTCCTTCAGTCCTCAGCCAGCTGAGCTGGAAATAGGACTGGTGTGGGCCACGTGCAGCAGCACATGCCTTCACACTGCTGCTAAATGCAGCACCTTCATTCACAGTACTTCCAAAGGGTGAAAGGTGCTGTAAGAACATCCTTGATTTGGCCTCGGTGCTTCTGCTTGTCTGGGTCTGCTGCTGACCTGTCTCACTCTGATCTTTCACCAGGTTGACCCACCAGGCACCAGCACTGCAAGTCCTGATGTAAGCCCACCCAAGAGCCAGTGCTGGCCTGCTGAGCTCATTTTTGTTTAATGTCTTGGGAAGACGTTTAAGGTCTGAAATAAAGAATCTGTACTCCTTTAACATATGCTTACTCTTGGGCAGTGGAAATATTATGACAAGAATAATTCTGGGATCATCTTATCTCGGTGTGAGCCTCCTGAGTTGTTTGGAAAAGGGAAGTGGCTGGTAACTGCAAATACAGGTATGGATGGAAATGGTGTTTAAGAAAAGACTGGACATGGCACTTAGTGCCATGGTCTGGCTGATGTGATGATGTTAGGTCATAGCCTAGGCTTGATGATCTCAGAGGTCATTTCCAGCCTCAATAATTCTGTGAAACTACTCCTTCCTTCAGGAATACAATGCTCAACAGTAGTAATTATTATCAGCAGACATCGTTCATCATTCCTTCGCTCTACAGTGCTGCAGTGTAGGCTCATTGAGTCTGTGCTGGAGAGAGGCCGAACTGGGTGGATAGACTTTACTCTTCCCATCTGTACCATTCAGCTCTGACACAGCCTTTTCCATCCCATAGCTCAGATCCTAGGGGCTAAGCAAAGGGAAGAAACTGTCAAAGTCTGGCAGTTGGGCAGGGAAAGCCTATGCTTCTTGGGAGGGAAGTCTGAAGTTCAGTGGTGTGCTGCACAGATCCAGGGTGTGGGGTGGAGTTGGCTCACCTGTACCCACACCTGGGGAGCTTAACCAGAGGATGCAACCTGAGCTGCTGCTGTTGCACCACGCCTGCTAAAAGCACACTGTGGCTGCACTGAACCTTTCTGGAGCTCAGTGCTCAGGTATTGTAGCTGGTCACATCATTTATCCATTTCCATCAACCTTGGAGTTTGGTAGAAGCTGGTCTCCAGCACAGCCTGCCTGTGCTGGAGGCTCGTCAGGGCTGTGGAGGAGCAGAGAGTCTGAGGCAGAGGTCAACCAGAGCTCATCTTATCTCACAGGTGGCTGACCCTCTCTAGCCAAGCATGTTCTTGTGTTGTGGAGCAGTAATGAGAAGTTGGTAAACAGCAGCTGTTCTGCTAAGCAGAGGTGGGTGAAGGATGGAAAATATAGATTAAAATTATTTTTACAGCAACTACATTTTGTTCACAAATATGTATGCCAGAATATATTGGAGGCTGATGCTACAGGGCTGAGCAACAGCCAGGAGTCACTAACCGTAACTGCATGCACTTAAATAACCTTTCCTACACCAGGGTAAGGTGGGCAACAGTGAGACACAGCCTGTGTGTGAGTGCCAAGGTGGGGGACTGTGTCTGCACTCTTGGTATCCCTGCCCTGAGAGCTAGCCGTGTCCCTGGGGAAGAGGAGAAACAACGCCAAAAAGAAAGGAAAAACAGGGCAGTTGTGGCAAATGACTACAGATTAGGCCAGATCTAATAAAATTCCTGTCTGACATTTAATACTTCTGTCACTCTAATTCTGCCATCACTCACCTCTGGGGTCCCAGTTATGCTCAGGATTGACCTGCACTCATCTCCAGAATCACTTGCTGCTCTCATGGTCACTTTACTTTTCAGCAGGACAGATGGGAGACCAGTGGTGGGTGCTGTGCTGGGTTTTGCCAGGGAAAACATCTCTCTCTGGGACTGGAAAAGGCAAAAAGCATGAACTGTAGACACAGTGCAGAAAACATGATCCCTTACTAGTTTACGGTTGGTAGAACCCATGTGTGCTAGGGACAGGGACACTTGGAAAGGCACCTGACTCTCCTGAGTACCAGCTGATGGGCAACGATTTCCCTATTCCTGTCTTGACCCGCTTCGCAGACGAACCCAATGAAGCCAGGGTGGACTAAGGGTCTCAGCTAAGTTACTTACAGCTCCACAGCTCCTGCTTTGTCCCAACAGCTCCAGCTCCTCTGAGAAGGAAACACAGGCAGGAAACCTGTCAGCAAGAGCCTCCCCTCTCCACAGCATGGGAGACAAGTGTAGGAAACAGCACAAGTGCCAACAATTCCTGTCACACTACAGGAGAGGGGAAAAAAATGTCTCTGCATTTGGCTGCCATGAAGACTGTTGGGATACAGGCCAGGAATCCGAATATAAAAAAATGATCCTCTGAGCACCAGATGGTTTTTGAGAAGGGAAGAATAGAATCTTACCTATCAAAATTCCCCTTGTGCACTGGGTAGGGGTTGGTTGGTTGATTTTGCTATTTTGTCTGGGCATTTTCTTTCTTTTGCACCTGCTCTGACAGTGGCATTGGGGCCACACAGGAACAGGCGGATCCACTTCAGAGTGCAGGGAACAGTAGCTGCAGCATTTATGTCCTAACTCGAATGTTTCATCCTGTGTGGGACACCTTCAGTTCCTTGCAGCTGGTTTTTGAATTGCAGCATTACTTTTTCTTCCTGCTGTCCAAGGTTTAAGCCATGTTTGATCCCCAAGTATTAGTACAATATTAATCAGGTTAAAAAAATCCTTGCTCCAGAGCTTTGGAAAGGATTTGCATAAGTTCCTATGCAACTCCAGTGTGTCAGGTCTGTTTGTCTGAAGTCTCTCACAGACTTCCTTAACTCATTAGCTGGGCTTTCCCATCTTGTCCATCTAATGATCTGACAGTAGACTAAACTCTGTGCTCTGGTGATGGCTACACCAGGGGCAGCCCATGATGGAGCACCACAGAGCTGCAAGGCAGCCTGGACAGCCTAAGTCATCGGAAGTGTCATTGCCTTCCGAGTCATCTCTCTGTCCTCTTTGTCTGAGTCATCCTATGTCTATTTTGGAAGCTATGTGATACTTCTGAAGCTCCACTCTTTGGGGCTGATGGGATCTACTTTGTACCTGGCTTCCTCTGCAGATTCAGGTTTGTGAGTCAGTTCTGTCTTCTGTCGGTCCTTTTCTTCTATGGCCTTAAAGTACCTTTTTCTGGGATTGACATATTTTTTCTTAAATGTCCTTGATGCTGTCTTAATAAACAGGTAGACATAAACACTAGCAGAATGGTTTATTCCCAGATTCTTTCCAAATCTGCCTTGAAATCTGGCACAAATGGATCTTTTTGATGCTGTGTCCCTCTATGCTCTTTGTGTTCATTTCAGATTGGAAATCTCCTGATCTTGTTGTATTTTCATGGAGAAGGATATGATGGATGAAGACACACTTAGGTACTTTACAATTGTAAAGGACATCTGGTGATGTGTATTTGCTTTCTGGCAGGAAAGCTCTTGCCTTCGGAAATCAGCAGGTGGCCCTTCAATGGTGCCACTGGTGCTGAAAATGTCATCTTGCTTTTGGCCAGGGTGAAACCTGCTTCTGCCTCTCCTCAAAGACCTAAAGCAGAACTGTGATGGGTGGTGTTCCAGTGCCTTAGCCCAGAATGTCATCTGCTGTGGCGTTGTCCTGCCAGCCTGGTGTGCTGCTGGCAGTCCTGTTCTTCCACTTGTATTTTAACTTAGCTTTGCGACTGTCTGCATTTGGCTGATGGAGAAGGAAAATGTCACACCTAAGATTGAGAATGGATACAGCACGGTACATCTTCCCCAGTCTGGCCCTGCACTGTGTGAATCATTCCTTTCTTTTTATTGGTACTGTTTCTGTAAGACTCCTCCTTCTGGAAATCCATCTTGGGTACTCTGGAAGTAGAGCATGCCATGGCATGCCACTCAGTTTGAGGCTTCTTTGTTTTCCTTCTGCCTGTTACACACAAAGGCTTTATCTGAGGTTTGATGACACCATTAGGTTTTTGACCTGGTAGTATTGCCTGCACTAACCAAAGCCTCTGACCACATTGCTTACCATGGCATTGTGGCACTGCCACTCTACAGCTCCTGCGGTGGTTGTGCTGGCATAGACAGTGTGGCTCTGCCTGCTTAGGCTGTCTTCACCTTCAGAGTGCTCAAAAGGTTTCTACTCATTTACAAATCTCCTGATGTCCTGCTGCTTTTTTGACACTGAGTTTGAGGCTGGTCTGCACACAGCTGCCTTGCTTTCACTGAGCTAGCCTGGGATCTTACCTCTCTGCCAATCTGCTCTATCTGCAGTGTCACCCATGAGCGTAACAAAAACCTTCAGTCATGACTTGCTTTGACAGGGTGTCTTTTCTGCTCTGCAGGCTTTACTACTGCAGTTTCTCTTGCCACGGTGCTTGTACAGAAACCATACGCACATTGCTTTCCATTGTCATGTTTTTCTCGGCACCACCCACAGACCTTTCTTTGAAGCTATCTTCTTGTGCTTTATCTCTGCATATTCTCTTGTCTGTGTTTTGCTTTTTTCTCTCATTTCCTCTGCTGGTCTGTTGATAGTACTGAGCCTGTTTCTGTCACCCAGCAAAGCTTGCCTGTAAGTGCCATTTCTCACACAAACTCCCTCTTCCCATTCAGCAGTGAAAAACCACAGGTCTGAAGGCTGGATTATTTTACAGGTCAGTGGCTTTGTGGACTTTAGTCATGAACAGATCTATTGCTTTTGAGGATCACAACTGGATGTTGTTTTCCTGGATCATAACTCTTGATAAGGTACTGTTCACCCATGTTGATTTCTAGCAGACACAAAGCCTTTCCAATGCTTGTCTGTGACTGTTGCAGGTGGGATGTTGAGGGATCTTCCAGAGCTAATATCATATGGACCAACCATCCTTTGCTCATTTCTGCTTGTTATGGCTTCTACTCTGGCTTCCTGACCCTCTTCGAGCCAGTCTTGCTGCAGTTCTCCCCTTTGTACACTGTAAGAATGCCCAACTGCAAAACATTTCCCTTCTGATGTTGAATGCTTTGGTGTCTGGAAGCTGGTGTGCTGCTGCACATATTGTCTTCTGGGTTCTGATTGTTTTCTTCTTGCCTCCTGTACCTGAAGAGCCAGCTTGTCTTTGACACCTGGTAGCGCTTCAGCCTAAGAAGCAGGGAAGCGCCATAGCTGTAGGCACCCTGTGCTTTTAGCCAGCTCTGTTCTCAGGATGACATGACCAACTGCATGTGGCTCTGAACCCACTTGCTGAGCCCTGTTGAGAGCCAGGAGCTGTTTGCTTGGCTGTGGGTGCCAGGCTGAAGCAGTCTCTGCCTGTGCATGCTGCTTGCCACAGCAAGTTTGTGCTGGCCTGGAACTTGGCATAAACCCAAGTCTCCCTCCTCATCTGCTACTCCAGATCCTCCATCACTGCCTGGAAGTATCAGTTCTTGTCATTGTCTACAAGCCCATACTGCCTTTTCCGCTTGAGCATCCTAACGAGCCTTACGGTAGTTGCAGGTGCACCTTCGGCAAGCTTCAGTGCTTGGTCCAGGCAAAGGCACAAAGGAAGCTGCAGATGCTGTTTCCTATTCCCCAGTCACATATCTGCTGCATGTCCTGCTGTAAGGGCCTGGGTTTGCTTGATTTGGCAATCTGAAATGGCCAGTCTCTGTCTTTCCCCAGGGCTAGAACAAGTTCAGAGATTACAGGACTATGTGCCAGCAGTTGCGAGCACGGGGAAGCTCTGCCTGGCCTGGACAACTCTGCTCTGACCCCTCACATCCTGGCATTTGGAAACAAGTATCCACATATTCCATGTACACTGTGTTTCTCCACAAGGATTGCCCTGCGTGAATAGGGAAGGGCAAATACTCACAGCTTTTCTGCAAAGGAGAAGGACTTGGAGATGCCCAGGTGGCAGATGAATATATGGGAAATGATGGGGAGTGTGTCTGGCAGCTTTAGATCATAGGGAAGAGAGAAAACAGCAAAGAGAACTGCACCATTTTGGATGGCTGTGTGAGTGCATGTGTGCAGGGGCTGTATTTGAGAGAAAGAGAAGCTCAGGAATAATTAACAGCCCATTAATATTTCCTGTGCTCCAGGCTAAAGGCCATTACCTTGAGCAGCCTTACAGACACAGCTCCACTCTCACAGGCATCCTGAACCCATTCCCTGCCAAACCACAGCTGCCATTCCTGCGTGATTGAGGGAAACGAACCCTTTCCTTTCCCTTGCCTTCAAACACGGATGAGAGGCCTTGGCTGATACAAAACATAAACATGAACCCTGATCAGGACAAAGGCGAGTTCCTGGGCCAGCTGCTATTGTAAACAGTGCCTTTCCTCACCTCCCCAGGCAACAGGCTTTTCTGGAGTGCCCCTACAGCTCCTGGCAAACTGCCTATTCTCCCTACAACTGGCTTCCCTGCCTTGTTTTAGGTGTCACTTTCCAAAAAGCTCACAGCTGGGCTGATGTGCAGGGCAGTGCTGTTCAGCATGTGTGTGAAAGGAAGAGGATCAAGGTGCCAGTGAAATGGAACTGGCATCACTCATCACTCTTGGGACCTATGGAGAATTGAAGCATTGCTCTGGTGTCTGTCCACCTGTACCACAGCCCTTCCTGGTCAGCCCTTCTCCAAGTCTGTGAGCACAGCCCATGTGTAACCTGACATTGCAGGGAGGCATACATTGTGCTGCTCACCAGCCTGGTAGCCCATTTGCACTGGGCTTTGGAGTAGGTAATGTTCCCACTCTGTCCCATTTTGCTCAGAAGCAGCAGAAGATGAGGGATCAATGGTACAGAGTGAGACATGCTGGCTTGAAATCAAGTGCAAGCAAGATGGAAAGTCCTTGGTGGGCAGATGCTATGGAGGTCTCCTTTAGGATGGAATATCATCTCTCTAGTGGTGTTTCACTGGGAGAAAGATTCAGAACAAATCACTTCCAGAAGTTTGCAGGTGGCTTCCCTCAGCGTCACCCTGTGTCTAGGTGTTGGTGTCTACCTAGCAGAGGCAGCATGGTGAGCGGCAGAAGATAGAGCTGTAGCTGAGCACCTCATCAGCTTGGGCTTCTTGTAGTGAGATAAATGGTCTGATCTCAATCCACAGTGGCCTGTAGATGCTGAGATGAGCCAACATCTGAACTCTCCTGGGAATGTGGCATGCAGCCAGCCTTGTCTCATTCTCTTCTACAAAGCATTAATTAAGCCAAATTTACACAGCTAAGTGACACCTCAAGTCAAGACATGTCTGGGGTAACTTTATGTCTCGCTTCTTGTACAATTACACTGCAGTAAATTACAATCATTATCATGTTCTGACACTGAGATTGTGTAACCACTTAAATTACCCTTCTGGACCTCAGAAGGCTAGTCCAGTGAGACTTGGGGAGCTCATTTGCTCCCACTAAGTGCAGACACTTATGTCCTTTCCCCTTCAGAGCACCCAGCAGCTTCTGATGGCAGGAGGCAGCCTGGAGAAGCTCTGTGTCCCTGCCAGCCATTTGACCCAGGGGAACCTTCAAGGTGTTGAGCAGCACCCTGTGAAAACAAGCAAGGGCCAACCTTGATGGGCTGCTACATGCACTGGGACAGAAGCTGTAATTTCTGTGTTTTCATGTGCTACTACTGATAGAGGTGAGCTTTGTTATGGATATGAAAGTGGCAGGGACTGACCCACAACACAAAACAAGGTACAGCTGCTTTAGGAGATGTCCTTTAGGCTGGCAGGTCTGCTCTGCTGTGGACATGGCATGTGCAGACTGTGCATCCCACTGTGACTGACCATGATGCTTCCTGGCTTTAGGGTAGAGTTTTCAAATGTCTTGACAGCAAATGGGTTTCCAACAGCTGCTGGATTACAGCCTCAGCTCTTTTCTCTGTTGTACTTATTAAAATCCCGAAGTTTTACTCGTGCTTGCTGTTCTGCTATTGCTTACTCTGCTTCCTGTTCCAAACTGTCTTCCAGGCCCTAGATCTGTTTGTGTCTTCTGCTATTTAGCTGAAGGCCTTATGATCACAAAACTTTTTCTGAGCTGGCATTTACATCTTTCTTCAAAGAAAATAACTTTTCTTTAATGTTACTGCAAGCCCAGGTTGCCAGACCCTTTCTGTTTCCTTATGTATAGACTGCTCCTCAGCAAGAGTTGGAAAGATCATATATGTGCTGAGGAAGCTTTTTAAGAAGAGGAGAGAGAACCTCTCCCCAACACCGGCTGAATTTTGCAGTTGAGGTTGGCCTTGCACTCACTGGTCTTGGTACTGCTCCCATACATGAAGAAATGTGTTTGGTGCTCACTTCCACTGGCTAATAAACCATTTCCTGGATGCCTTGAGTTAGTTGAGATGATATGTTTAGAAAGCAAAATTCAGAGCACCAGGGCAAGTGACAAGAGGGACATCTGGGAACAAACAGACACCTCATGCTTACAGAGACGGCTAAAGCCACATCACATTTTCAGAAGCACAGAAACAAATGCTAACACAGGGGAAGCATCAACCACGGACACTTTCAGTCAGCCTGGTTCCCTCTCAAGGTGGGCAGCCAGCATCTCCTTCAGCTGCTATTTGCAGGTGGGAGTGCTGCCGAGTGTGTGGGGAAAAACCTGCTGCAGATGATATACTGTGGGTACAGAGGCAACAGCAGAGGATGGATGGGACACAGTTATGTGCTTATGGGGAGGTTTTGGAGGGCAAAGGACAGTCCATACGCCAGTTTGTTGGCTCTTGTCCTGTGACAGATTGGCTGTGCCAGGCTCACAGAGCTGCGATTGCAGCTCCCAGGGGAATAACGTGAGTAGCCACAGGCTCGTTGTCATTGCTCAGTGACCTGTGAACAATCCTGACTGTGACTGTACTTCCTACCCCCACAGATTCATCAGCTCTCAGCAGTTTGATGGCACCAAAGAAATTATGAAATAGATGTTAAACCAAACTGGTAAGTTCAAGTCTGCAGAAGGTGATTTCCTACAACCTCTCAGTCTGTCTGTCTGCTGAGAGAGCAGTGCTGGGACATTTGTGCCTAAGTCACCTCACCTGGACCAGACCAGGGTTACTGGGGCACCAGTTTACTTGGTTCACCACGTAACATAGCATTCAGACAGACAGCTCCTGTGACAGCCTTCTCCCTGCTTAATTTTCTCTATTCCACAAGATCAATACAGAAAGATTTGCTCTGAAGGGGCTATTCTGCATTTTCTCCAGTTTATTTGTCAGGCTTTCACAGGAAGGCTGTGTTCTGCACCCAAAGGATGGGTTTGTGATGGGCAGCATCTAAAACTCAGAGGCTGCCTGAAAAAAATATGAGCTGGACCCAGCAGGTGGAAGGGCTGCACATGGCCACACAGAACAGGGTTACCATGGTAAGGAGCACCAAGCAGGGCTATGCTGGGTCACCCTGGATCATTTCCAGCTTATGCTGGAGCCAATAGAAATCATCACCAGAGCTGCTTTACATACAGGCATACACAGAGCTGAATTTGTTAATTCAGTATTAGTAAGATGATAATCACATGCTTATAAAAACAACAGATTATTTTAAATGACAGATATTCAGTAACAGCCCAGGAGACACCAGTTGATTTCCTGCTCACCAGCTAATCCTCACTTATTATTATGCATCACTGTATTTAGTTTCATAAACTAAAGGCAATGAAAACCAAAGAGATTAATATTAGATATCTTTAGCTTGATTTACATCTAATAGGTTTATTATCTGAAAGCCTGGAATATTCCAGGAGAGTGTAGCCCACATCCTCAAGATACACGTTCTCATGATACCTCTACAGCAGGTTTTTTTAAACTGCCTGGACAGAAGCAAACTCCCAGAGAATCCAGTGCTCTGCTCCCACTGCTCCTGCCAGTGTCTTGCAGTGATGGACAGGCAGAAGCACCCTGGTGCTGAAGAGCCTTGAGTCCATTTCCAGGATGCCTTGTCTGAAAATAAATGTTCGTGTTTCAGTGACTCTGAAAGCTCGCCCTGTGCCTGCTGCTTCGCAGGGTGCCTGAGGGGAACACTATGCTGGAGCACTTGGTGGCCCTGTCATTTCTTGTGCATGTCACAGCTTCATCGTATGTCTTGTTAGTTAATTAGGGGACAGAAAAGCAAGTCAGAGAAGCCCTAGAAAATGTGTGAAAATGTCAAACAAGCTCTGAAAGCAAAGCCCCAGGTGCTGCCCTTTGTGAAAGCCACACTTTGGGCATCTTGTTCCTGTTATGCAGGATAAACAGAGAACTCAGGCAGATGCTTGTGCCATGCCAGGACAGCTCTATTAGTGAAAAAATGCACTGAGCCCAGTGCTTTGCTGCTGCACCATGCCCAGGGGCACCTTCTGCCTAGGCGTGCCATGGCCCTGGCTTTCAGCAGAAACTTTCCTCACTGCAGAGCCACAGGTGGCTGTCCTGCAGCCTTCAAGGATGATTTTCAGCACTGCATTAATTGTATGGCACTGGAGCTGAGTTTTGTTGCCTTGGGGAAGCAGGGATTTGTGTTAGTCATGCCAGGGGTGATGACTGCTGTGCTTCTGTCTTTCCATGGGCTCCTGCTGCCAGGCTGATCTCTTCAGTTAATTTATTTATCAAACGAAAGGCATTTCCCTAGCTCTACAGTGAGGCACCCTCAGCCCTGTATCACAACTAGCCAGGGAGGCACAAATTCTTTGTCACTGTGGCACTGGATGAGGACAGAAGGAGGTCCTCAGCTTCTGCAGACAGTGCTGAATTTGTCTTTGCCCAAAACAATTGGAAAAGTGAAAGAACTTGCTGCAGAAGTCCTCCTTCTGCAATTAGTGTTGTCCTAGGCTCATGGAAGACAAAGAAAAGCAGAAGTCCTTCACTGCAAAATGCTTTCTGGAATTTGCTTTTCCATGTGGACCGCAATATTGATTTTCAAAATCCCTCTGCTGGTTCTGAAATTGAGCAGCAAGCCTCTAAATTTTAGGGAGTACATTGTACCTGACTAATTTTATGGTCTGCATGGCCTTTTATCTTGCCTTGCTATTAATTTAACAGCAGATCCCTGTGTTTGTCAGTTTTGATTCCCGGGGTAACATATCATTTCGTCTGTGAATTGATTTGTGCTTTCTGATACTTCAATGAACCTATTTGGTATAAACACAGCTCTTCATTTCCCTGTGAGTACGTGGTGAACAAGCAGAAGCTGAGCAAAAATAGATATTTATTTAACCAACAAGTATAAGAAGGGGAGGGCAGCAGGAACAGAGTGGTCAGACCAGCATTCTGTTGACAGCCTCTAAATAAGGTGCAGATGACAGTGCAAACTAACCAGAAGTTCTGTTTCCAGGCAGGACCTGTCTGCTCTGTGCAGATGTGAAATTTTGGGCATTACCAGCCTTCCGCAGCCTGCGTATATAATGCCTAGATACCCTGGTGTTTCTCAGCCCTGGCACCTCTCTGGGTGTGCAACATACTGCATTGGCAAGGGTGGGTAGAAGACCAAAGGAATCCAAGCCAAAACTGGGACTGGGCTTGGTTCTTCTCTGGGAGGTCACTTAGGCTCCTTGGTCCTTCTCCCCACTGCATGTGTCCCTGTTCTCCTAGTTCATTCTCCTCATTCCCTTCCTATATCTGATTTCTTTCCAGCCTCACCGGTTGTGTATTGGGAGCCCTAAGTGCCAGTGCCAGTGCCAGTGTGGCAGAGGAGGACAGACATGGTTTATTTTAATTATGGTGTTGCAAGCAGCTTGTCTTCTGTGCCACCCTGCACAATGCCAAGGCAACACGGAGAGTTCATCCTTCTCACCCTGACCACATTGCACATGGTGACGTGGGCTGCAGACTGAGGTTCAGCCATATCGCTTTGTGGCCACTGGAGCAGGGTCAGTGCACAAATTCCTATTGAAAGCCTGCAGCAGCTATTAATTAAATTAACCTGGTAGCTTATGTCCCAGCTCTAGGTGGAGGGTGTTTCACAACAGAGCTTTTGTTAGCAGTATTAGCTCAGAAACATTTCTCAGGCTGGGTGCTGTGTACAGTATTGATGAACAGGGATAAAAGATGTAGCATTCTCAGCAAGTAGGGAGGCTCTGCCCAGGCCTATGCCTACAGGCTGGGTACCTGCCCAGGTGTCCTGGCAGAAAGAGGGGTTGGAGCTGAGAACCATGTGATGGAAAGAACCCTGGGCTAGAACCAGTGCACGGTGCCCACTGTGGGAGACAGGAAACCTCAGACAACATAGACCTGCTACTGCAAAGCTGGGGCACTGAGTGTGACCACGCAGCGTGCCAACACACCACCACCTTCCTGGGGAAGATAGACAACCATTCTGGAGGCCATTAGTATTGAAGATGTCATTCACATATATTTATCTTTTACACTGCCCATGCAAAGAACTCACAAGCAGAGCATCAAGTTTTTCTGGGTGCGTTGCTAAAGACACACAGCTGAGCAAGCAGTGTCTGCAGGAAAAGCAAGTTAGCATCTTAACCAGAGCACCAAGGGCTAGGAGGATACATGGTGAAAGCTGTGAGGACAGGAGAGACATGGAGAAGTGCCCCAACATGTGGGACTACACTGCATCCATGCAGTGAGACAGGCAAAGGAAAGAAGATGTTGCAGAATCTCTCATGACAGGCAATGGAAACCACCTCCACAGGCTTCCTTTCCATGTGCAAATTCACAGACCTCCTTTTGGTTCTGTTCTGTCCCCAACAGATCCCTGGGCAATCTGCAAAATGCCAATTTCGTAAATGTTCTCCTCTTTCCTTTTATTTTACAAACCCAGGCACCAGCGCAGAGGCAGATGCTTTGATTACTCTGTAACTTTATCTTCGAAGCTGAATGCTGTATTTCTTTTTTTGCCCGTTAGTGAAGCTTATTGCGTGATTGCAGATTGTGAGATTAGAGAGCCTAGACAATAGCTACCAATTGCCATTTAGACTTTTGTTATTCTTTTGTCCTCACAGATCAATACTGCTCTAAACTATTTCAGATTGGAGAAAAGCCATCAAAATACCCTCTTCACAAAAGATGTGTGATTAGACCACTAGTTCCAAGTCACCAATGACTTTGTCCAATGATTTGCCCAAAAGCACTTTCTTTTTCATTTCTGATAACTACTTTCATGAACAGAAATGCCAGGAAGTGCTGGCTTGACTTCATGTTGTACCGTTTTGGTTGATGCCCAGGTAGGGCATTTGGGAAAATACGGATAAACGACTTGAAAACCAGTGTAAAAATTTGAACAAATCAATCTTCACTCTCAGAACATCTCAGTGCTGGCAGATGTCTGTGTGGGAGAATGAAATTGCCTGAGCAGCATCATGTTAAAGATACTGAGTAAGATTTATCTATCTATCTATTTGTCTATGTGACTATTTTCATCAGGTAACATGTTTGTTGGTTGGTTGTCTGGGGTTTTTTTCCCCAAGTCTGAAATATCGAGGGGAAGGAAACGTGAAAAGAACAGGAAATCAAAGAAATCAGAGGTCAGGTCAGAAAACTGTTGACCCTGGTCCCTGGGTACTTCAAGGCAGGAGGGTATCATTGCAGTCATGTCCTGCATTATAGAGATAAGAGATCTGGGGATTGTGGTAGAAAACTCTTAGGAGTCATCAGCAGCTTTGAACTGCTCATATCAGAACATGGTACCTGACATAGCTGTGGCTGCTGATACCCACATCTGTAGAGTACAGGCAGAGAGTGCTGCTAGATGGATGGAGAAAAACCTCTATATATTTTCAGAGCATTTTATCTGCCTTTCAGATACTCCATTGCTGAACCTTCTCCCACCTGCACAATCACTTGTTTGCGGATGGCAGGAGATGCTTCTTCAGTGCAAGCAGAGTTGGCAACAACACCTGCCTGCTAAGGGAGTCATGGCTAGGGAGTGGCTGCCACTGGAGAGGGCTGAGCTACCCTTCCCTTGCTCTCAGCCATGACCCACATCTGCCCTCTGTTGAGGCATTTCTTCGTGTTCGTAGCTGTATTTCCAAAATACGTTCACAAAAGCTGCCCTATGGGAAGGAGGAGCTGGAGGGCTGCAGCATGGCAGTAATGACAGCTGTTCCCCTACAAAGTCCTTGTGGGAATTGGAGGGCTCTTCTGCTTTCCCCATTAACACCTTTTGAATTAAATGCTGAGGTTGTATGGCATGGTGAAACCAAAGAGAAGCTGAACAGAGAAGGAAGCTTCTCTGGCTTTAAAAAAATGGCTCATTTTTCTTTGAAATTAATTGGCTGAATCCTGACAAAACCTGTTATTAAAAGAGCATCCTTGCCTTTTTAATCATCTGAGTTGTTTGCAAAGTCCTCCCAGAAACTGGAAATAGTACCCTCGCTTCCAGCTCTTTTGTTCAATTTCCATCTGGGGGAGATTCATGAAGATTCATTAAGAAAATTTTGGCACCCCAGAGCCAAAGGCAACAGGTCTATGAAAATGTCCAAATAAAACCCAGTCTAACGGATAGCCACTGTCAAATGGCCAGGCAGGAAGGACAGCAAACTAAGCTAAACAAAAATGTAAGCAGTTGGCTGTTAAGTGAGGGCTGCAATTAGGAGTTCTGTGATTCACACATCAACACCCACCCACTACTGCACTCCACCAAATGATTCAAATACTCTAATGTCCTGGGACTTTCCTTTTGTCAGTGAAAATGTAGGGCTCAAGGTATTCGGGCTATTCTAAGCCTACAAATGCAATTTAAATAGTGAAAGTTAACTTGTCATGCTGCTCATTGCACAGTCCCACCAGGACAAGTCAGCAGGTTGAAATCTACCTTGAGTTATCTCCTTTCCTCCATGTGATGGGCAGCAGACCCAGATGAGGTAACTGCCTGATCTTGGGAGCTGGGCCTGCAATAAGATAGGGGAGAGCATCACCTGGCTCTGCATGGTGATGTGAACATGGTGTCTGTTACCAGCTGGAATAGCATCAGGAAAAGGAAAGGAAAACAACGTGTGTGATGGGGTCTCCCACACAATGGTGCAGCCTGTGTCTACATTCATTAGAGAACGGCCTCCTACATATTTTCAGCATGCCTTTTCTCCCTGCATTCAGCTGTTGGGCTGTGAGGACCCTTCCCTAGTGGCTCATGTCCTCTGGTGGGTGTGGGTTTTGCATCATTCAGGCTGCACTTGCAATGCCTGCATCAATATTCATCTCTTTGTAAACATAAACTGCCCTTGCTGCTCAGAGTAGCTTCAGATTATTCATATTGATTCAGTGCTGTTAATGATTAGATACAATGTTCTTCAAAGCCTACATTAACAGGAAAGCTTGATTGGATTTAGCATTTTGAGATTGGGTGAGTTCAGTTAAGTTGTTGGGTTTTTATTGCTTTGTTTCACTGTGGAACATCATGTCATTTTACAAATTAAGGATTACCCTCTTGCTGTTTAATAGAAAACTTCCATCTCTGATAGCTTCACATCCTTCTGCTTGATCAGACAACTGACACATTGCACACCCCACCATCGTCTCTCCCTCACAGCCATCACAGGCAGAGCAGCTCCTGCGGGCTGAGCCAAATGTGCAAAGGAATCACAGAGAGGGACAGAACATCTCCCAGAGAGAGCAGATGATTGCAAAATACCTATCTGTGGATGGTATCCCTAGGGCTTCTGCAGATAGGTTGAGTTACAACTGTAAGTCTAGTGCTTCTCCTGGAGACAAGCTCATGTCTTTACTGAGGAAGTCAGAAGACAAAATGCGGAATGAGATGATGTAGTTAATATTTGCGATAGCCATTTGCCAGTGATGGGAAGTTTTGCCTTCCAGCAGTTCATCAAGAGTTCATCCATCTAAATACTGCCCATCCATCATGGAGCCCAGCTTTCACAGAAATGTCCAGACTTAAATCTGAAGGAGGAACATGTTTGCATGTAGGACCAGCAGGATACCGCTGCACATATATGGGACAACAGCTATAGGTGAGCTGAGGCATAGTTTTACTGAGAGTGCTCTTTGTATTTACTGTTTGAGGCAGCACAAGAGGGTTCAATCACACAAGCTAAGAATGGAAAAAACAAGGAGAGAAGACAAAAATGAAAATGCTGAGTTGCTTCTAGTTTGTGACAGTTTAAAAAGATGTGAAATAAAAGATGGAGGAAAAAAAAGCCCTAACCCAGCAAAGCACAGAAACCTTATGAGAAGCAGCAGAGAGAAAACAGATTGCAGCTCTGCAAGATAGGCCCATCACTGGCAGCAGCAGAGACCAGCATTTCCTGGGGCTGCTTGATCAGGAGGGACTGGCAGTGTGCCTGCATTGGGATGGGGACACACCACACACTTCCCCAGCCCAAAGCTACGTGCATTAGCAGGAGATGATTGCTGTGTACGTGTGGGCATGTTTCTGCTCTCAAGTCTGTGTGCCTGGGTGAAGATGGACAAATAAAAGTGACCCAGAGGTCCAGGGTTACATCTGGTTAGACTAGATGAGATGAAATCCATTTTGGGATCTCTAATGGCCCTCACTCTGTAGTGTCACACTGGTGCCAGGATATTAAGGGCACCTGTCAGGACTATTTTAGGAAACAGAGGCCTCGAGCCTGGTGCCCCCCTCCCCTCTGCACTGAGCTCATGGCATGTCAAATGAGGTCTGCTGGAGCAGGGCACATGGAAAGTTGTGGTTTTAGTACAGAGCCACATGAGAAAGTGGCTTTCTGAGTCTGCTTGTCACACACAGCTCCCATCTGGCCTCTGTGGGTTACAGTTCCCCTGGTTTTGAGTGGCATAGGCTAAGTGGACCACAGGCATCTCTACATGGGCAGTGGGCTTTGGCTCCAGCACAGCCTGCCCATGCAGAGCCAGCTGTGGTTGAGATACAGATGGATCCTTGATCCAGGATAACGTGGAGAAAACACCTAAAAGAAGGACAGAGGGTTTTAAAACAGAGACTACAAGGCACACAAGTTAAGTGCTCTTTATGCAAAAGCAAGAGGATTCCCTCCAGCTGAATAAAGACCATGCTGTAATTCGAGTGTGAATTGAACTCTTGGTCGCATATTTTGGAAGTGCACTTCACTCATCCAGGGAGAGCATCACACAGCCAAGAACCTACTTTTCAAGATTATATCACAATAAATATGATTTAATGTCAGAAATTCCTTTTTGTTCTTGTCCATTATCTCTCCCTCAGAGCTTTATCAGTCCCAAACTTCCTCTTTAGAAATCCTACTTTCTGACATGGTGGAAGTCATCACATAGCTGGCAGCTCCTGCAGCAACAAGTTATGGATGCAAGGTCCTCTCCTGGCCCTCATGACTCCAGATGAATTTCAAGTATTAGCCTCAGTGAAGAAATGGGCAAAGGAAGGAGTTAGTGCTTCTATTAAGAGATGCCTGACCAGCTCAGTTAACCCTGAGTACTGTCACAGCAATTAGTTGGGTCTGGATGTATGATCCACCTTTTGCTTACAGCCTCCACCATCGTCATTGTGAATTCAGGTTCGTTCTTCTCTCAGAGTAGGTACTTGGGAGATGCTCCAGAGAGTCTTGTAATTCAAGGAGTGGAATTTTTCAAAATCCCCAGTAGTTTCGGATAGGTAGCTCCAAAGCACAGCCAGTACTTACTGATGATTCAGTAACAAAGCTACTTCCACTGATGGCTTTATGAATGAGAGTTAAAACTGAGTCCTGCCTACCAGCCACCTTGCATAGTGTTGCTGAGCCTGGTTTGTAGCTCTTTGAAGGCATCTGGAGACAAGTAGGCAATGAAAACACTCAGAAACCACTTCTGGCTCTTAACAAGATGCCCCTTACCACAAGGCTACAGCCTTCTGCCACACTGCTTGTCACCACATAGCTGGGGTGTGGTGTGTGTGTGTGCGCATATTTTGAAAATATCATTTTATTTTACTACCACCAATATTCGCTCCAGTTTCTCCCACCCTGCTTTCTTTTCTCTTTCTAAGCTCACCTTCTCTGAAAGGCTGAAGAATACCAGATCAAATACAATAGCCAGCGTGAGTTTCACAAGCACCAGCAGTAGATACGTTCCCACAATATTGCGTACTCCAGACATGCAAGAAGCTCCTTCCTCCTATAACTGCAGCATTTCCCTCACTCAAGCCATTCCCTTCTGAACTGGAGGCTCCCAGGTTTCATATGCCAACCTAATCATTAGAGTGTATTTGTGGCTTCAGGGGCGAGTTCCTCCTGAGATGTCTGTCTGGAGATATCTGTCCTCACCTCAGCTTCTGTGGAGGAGCGCCTGTCATGGAGGGAACGACATCGATCTCATTTACTTATGGGCAGAGCTGAAGGACTCCGGGGTCAGTTCCTAATGTACTAAATGGTCCTCTTGATTATAAATTCTGCTCTGTCAGCAGAAGCATTTTATGCTGCTGAAGGCTGCAATAATCACTAAAAGACAGAAATTATCTTCTACTGAAGTTTATCCCTGCATCTGAGCAGGGAATACAGACATCTCAGCCCTCTGCATCCAATCCTAGAAGGGAATCCCACATGTGGAACTCCTGTTGTTTTTCCTTGCTTTGATTTGGAAACTGTTGAGGGTGAAGGGAAATTTAATGGAACAGGGAGATCCATATAGCTTGATCTTTGGCCATCTGTTTCTGGCAGCAATCAGCAGGGGTTTTTGCTGTGTCTCCTGTCCCTCTGTGTGTGCCACCACAACTGTGGGTGGGGAATGAGCACTTCTGCCCATGGGCACTGGTCCTCTCTGGGCTGTGATCCTCTGCTACCTGCCTCTGGCACACAAGAGACCAGGTTGCAGCAGAGGATGGTTACGGGCAGGCATGAAGGACACTTCTGTCATCAGGCAGGCATCTGTCCAAAGCAGGACAGTGTTAGGAGCCTTTGCCAATGGGCACTGTCCTAGAGACATTAACCCTGAAAATGGGATGGAAAAACAGCCCTGCCATGACCGTGCATTCACTGCTAGCAAGTCTGGAGAGAAATTTATCTGCAGGTTCAGGATCTGGTGACTCAGGCTCCTTTCTCTGCCCTGTAACAGTATCACCCTGAGCAAGGTCCCTGGGAGCTGGGATGGGGTTATATGAGGTCATGAAGGAGCCTGAATAAGGAAGATTTCCAGGAAAAAGAGGAGCTTCAGTAACTCTGGAGAGCCTGGTTGTGTCTGAGCCCTACAGGGGCTGGTGTGATGTTATATTTACACCAGTGTAAATAAGAGGTGAGGTCCGGTTTGAATGTAGCTTATCAGGAAACACCATCCCAATAAACAGGTGCATATACACATATGGGTGCAGCATCCTTACAAGGAGTACCCTTCCAGTCCACAGACCACCTGCATGAGTCCCCACATAAGAGTTTTTCCATTCTAGAAGATGACCAGACAGGCAGTAAATACTATGAAAAGCCATGAAAGAAAAATTGCTGCTGCAAAAGGAAATCCTTTCAGCCTGTCAGAAGTTCTGTTTATCTCCCAATGACTAGACTCAGTTTCTCTCGGGGGAACATTAATGGAGCTTCTTAGGAACTCCCATGACAAACAAACCTTTGTTAAATGCCAAGACAGGCAAGCATGCCATCATTCTGGTCCCCCTAGAGCCACATGGGGATGCTTCATGCTGTAAATATCATGCCAGGCGACAACCTGGCAGTGCCACTGTGATCCGCCTGCATATGGGCTGTACAGCAGCACTGCTAGTGAAGGTAAAATCCTTCTCCTTTGAGGTGTGCTGGACTTGCCACTCATGTCTCTCCCTGGGAAAGAGGGCTGGAAATGGCAGTCACACTCCTGGGGCTCCCTCTGTGCTCTAAATACACAGGAAGCACCCACCATAGAGCTGGCTGATGCTGGCACAGTTGCCTTCGGCTCATATTTTTACTCACTTTGCTGCTATGGATAGTCCCCAGCTTTGAGTTGAGCTAATCTCAACACCTAGTTTGTGGAATCATCTTTGTTGAAGACCTGAAAAAACATCTGCCACTTGTCCCATCAGGCCTAGTTCTGCTCCCTTGCCTGCTTGGCATTTATGGAAGACCTTTCTGTGGTAGGCTCATGCTCTCACAGGTTAAGTTACTCAGCTATTGACTACATTCATTAGTCAGATATTGACACATCATGCTGAAGAAAATGAGAAGAACTGCTGTGGTGACTACTGTATTTCTAGATCTGTTAAAAGAAAGCTGCTCCCTGTTCTCTTCTTCCCAAAAAGCTGAGTACTCCAAAGGTCAGAAGGATGTCTCAGCATGACTCAGCCAGGAGGTGTGTAGCTAAGATCAAAAGGATTGTCAATCCAATTAACAGTTTGGGTCCCTGCAGCAGCAGGCATTCACGTATAAAATATATTCTATTCCAGGTCTCCCTGGAAGTCTTTCTTCTCAAATATTTCTTCCTATCTCTCTGCTATCCCAGAGCTCGCAGGAGCAGTTCTGTAACCAAGAGTACAGATTCTCTTTTTTGTCACCTTCCCCAGAGACAATCCTTTTTACAAAGGTAATTAAAACTGTCTTTCATTATATTGCAGCTCCCTGCCCAGATCAGAGGGAGGAAGCTCAGCATGTCAGGCTGTAGCACAGTGCCAGACCCTGGGATTCAGATCATAAATGGGGCATTAGCTGAGCAACCAGAAGACGAACTTTCCTTTTTCTGGCCACGCTGTTGGCTGTGCTCATCTCTGCAGAACACTGGTTGCCTGGTTAGGGGGGATAACAGACCTTTGTTTGACTGCACATAAAGACACCACAGGTCAATTTAAGCAAAACAGAGGTATTAGGGTGGGGGAAGCTAGAAGAGTTGGGTAGTGGTTTTGGATATCTACAGGGGGCTGTACAAACACCATCTTTGGGAATTGCCATCAGTTATCTGCTGGTTCAAGAGAGACCAGTGGTGGCACAACCACTGTCAGACTCTCCATAGGACAGAAATTCTCTGCCCCACTGCATCCAGCCTCTAGCACCAGAAGAAAACAACCACAGCCTGGAAGAAGAGCTTGCTCCGAGAAGGTTAAACCCAGTGCACACCACCTGTAACAACTTCTCACTGTAAATGAAGATGGGTGGTTAACACTCTGCAACTGGTTCTTCAGGGACACCCAGGGCACCCACATTTAGGTGGACAAGGGAGTCTGGACCAAAAGAATGAATAGTGATGAGATGGTTATTTTATTGGACTTTCTGGAAATGCAGCATTCCTCACGCAGTATTAGCTCTGCCAGCAGCAGTGTTGCAGGCAGGCCAGGAGGACTCAGTGAGCTGCTGGGATCTCCAAGCACCCAAAGCTCTGTGGATATAGGCTCCTGGAGTCAAAATCACAGCACGATGGGAGATAGGAAACTACTCTGGTGCTGCATGGAGGTTCCTCTCTGGACAAGGATGGCTAGTAGAGGAGAAGGATTTGACATTACATTTGCACTGAGGCAAATTTTCTGACCCTTATGGTGGTAACTGATGTCCCAAAGGAAGATGGGGAGTACAAAGAGCAAGCAAGCCCTGGTAACATGCACAGGTTTTCCTGTTCCTCAGCAAAGTTAATAATAGAGCGGGATTCAAACCCAGAGAGCCACGATGTATTTTAAGCTGATCCAAATTCATTCAAGGGAGACATGAGGCTGCACACAACAGGTTAGTTCCCCGGACATAGGAAGGTTGCGCAAAGGCTGTGGTAGTGGAGGAAAGCACACCCCCCCCCCCCCTCCCCGCATTGCGCTCTAATACCCTCCTCTGGCTGAATCTGGAAGCTCAACCTCCTA
The DNA here is from genome assembly GCA_013397515.1 of Upupa epops. Classification (NCBI taxonomy): domain Eukaryota; kingdom Metazoa; phylum Chordata; class Aves; order Bucerotiformes; family Upupidae; genus Upupa; species Upupa epops. The sequence continues at coordinate 217,779 of VZRI01003311.1, forward strand.
ACGGACAGGACAAACCAAGCCAAATGGGTTGTCTTCATCTTTCAGGACAAATGTAAATGTGAGGTGTTAGACAACGTGAGAGCCTAAGCTCTCACTGGATGAGCAGGAAAATACCTTCAGTGTCCTGAAAGATGAGCCTATGGAGAGACAGAGACTGTTACTTCTCTCCAGCCATGTAGAAGACTGCAGAGATCAGTGCTGAGCTGGGAGGCTCCTTCTGCAGCCTGTGGCAAAGAAAAGATGGGTGGCCTTTGAGGTAATACATTCAACCCTAGGTGCCTCTCAGGCAGTTGCTCCACCAGGCAGCTACAGAGTGTTGAGCGAAGGGGAATTCACAGCAAAGAAAAAGCAGACTTTCAAACCAGGCTTACTTTTTCTAAGTTATCCAGCAAGTGGTTTCCTATTAGAAGTAACCTTGGAGATGCAGCTGCCAGGTTGACATGGCATCACTGCAGTCGGCTGCACTGTCCCCAGCTGTGCTGCGGTGATGCTGCTCTGGTACATTCTGTAATGGTTAATCAGCACTATACAGTGTGCAACCGCCCCAGGAACCAATGCTTAAATAAGCACAGGGAAGTCTTGGCTAACGAAATCGGTGTTCATTTCTATTCTGGAGACAGGCTTATCTTGTTCCTAAGAAGTCTCCTGGATTTCTCCATGTCCTGAACTCCAATTGTGGCAGTTCTTGTTGACTCTCCAGCTCTGTGTCTGCTGCAATCCTTCTCTTGACACATTTGCAGTGACATCTTGCAGGAAAACCTGTCTGCTTGAATCAGGCTGCTAGCACTGCATTGCTTCGGAGCTGTGAGGCTCAGGGCTAACAGGAGCATTGACCATGACTTCTGGGTGTACATCCATCACCCAAGTTCATCTTATGGATCCATTACAAAGAAGAAGGAAATGCGGGCAAAACCAGAACCAGCGGCTTCCCCTGGGATTTCAGAACAACTGCCTCAGGAGGGCTGCTTTGCTTTCAGCCTGTCTGTGCCTGCTTTGTCTCCTTTGGCCAGTCCCAGAGTCTTTGTTGATCTCACCCATTTGAGCAATTCTTTAGGCTGGGAGAAACCCATTTTAGCTGTTGTGGAGACAAGAGTTGGAGATTGCCTTTTCCACATCATAAGAAACACTGATAAGGCTTCAGAGATCAGCATAAGCATCCTGTGGGCTAATTCTCCCCTCTCCCTACAGGACCCAGAAAGAGAGGGGAGGCTGCAGGCAGTCAGGACTCCAGGTGGCAGAAGAAGAGGCATGTTTGTTTGCAGCAGATGAAAACAACACTCTTTGAAAGCTTTCCAGGGACTTGCCCTGCCGGTGTATCTTTATTAAGGGTGTCAGCTTTGGAGCTCCTCTGGCATCCATGGGTGCCACCACATGATCTGGCTCCTATCAACAAGAAAATCCTCTCCTGTGAAGTTTCTCTGTTGTTTTGGTTTTTTTTTTATCTGTGCAACAACTGTCCCTTTTCAATCAACCTCCCTGAACCTAGAAAAAGCATCTTTTCCTCTAGCTTCCCTCCTTCAAGCCCACATCTTGGAGATGTGTCTCCTGTATCCCAGCCTGCTATAGATGTAGGATGCTGCTCAGCATCATGTGGGTAGAGTATTTCAGCCTCTTTCCAGCACCTTTCATCCATGCTGGGACTGCGGCAAAATTGCCATTATTGTCCCTGCTGCTGTCAGTCTTAGTTCTGAGCATCTTTGCCTGGACCTGCTCCCTTCATGATTCAGGAAGTTGAGGTTGTTCCTTCCTGCCCCCAACTGGGGCAGAACTTGTTGCTGAGAAAATCTGAGCTCTCTCTGTTAATAACAAGCCCAGCTTTTCTGCATTTGGAGCATGCTAATCCTTCCTGCCCTCAAGCACACTCCAAAAATAGCACTGAGCCCCAACTGAACACAGCCTCAGCAGCAACAGGTGCTGTCCTGGAGCTGCTGTGGACAGTTAGCCTGCTCAGAGCCCAGCAGCCACCCAACCACTGGCAAATGCAGCACAATTTCTCATGCCGTTACCCCATGGCTCACTGACAGGCACACCTGGGATCTGTTGGTGGAGGTAGAGTGCAGGCAGCAGTGTGAGAATTCAAGGAAGAGCTCCCCTTTTCCACTCATCCTGCCAGAAATCCAACCTAAATGATTCTATGATTCTAGGAAAGCTTTTGTACACTGATGTCCACAGCTCTTCCAATCTCATCCACAGTGCTGGGGGAATCCAGAGGGTGTTGTGTCCGGGGGGGGGTGGGGTGTGGAGATTACAGCGTAGCTAGGCTATGCAGCATGACGGTATCTGCCACCTGGAGCTCAATCACCAGTTGAGATTTGGGCTGTTTATCAAATTCATCCTGAGTTCATACATCTCCTGGTGAAGATGGCAGCAAGGGACTGAATAGGAGTATTCGATGCTGGGTCAGGAACTGGTCGGATGGACGAGCCCAGAGAGTGGTGGTTAATGGTGTTGCATCTAGTTGGCGACCCGTTACTAGTGGTGTCCCCCAAGGGTCAGTCTTGGGTCCGGTCCTGTTCAACATCTTCACTGATGATACTGACGATGGGTTGGAATCCATCATGAACAAATTTGCGGGTGACACCAACCTTGGAGCCTGTGTCGATCTGTTGGAGGGTAGGAGGGCCCTGCAGAGGGACT
>VZRI01003311.1:224626-236285 GCA_013397515.1 Upupa epops
ACCAACAAAGATGTTGAACAAGACTGGTCCCAGGACTGATCCCTGAGGGACTCCACTTGCCACTGGCCTCCACTTGGACATGGACCCATTGACAGCCACTCTTTGGGTGCGGCCATCAAGCCAGTTCTTTACCCATCTAGTGGTCCACCCATCAAACCCACGTTCCATCAGCTTGGAGACCAGGATGAGGTGCGGGACAGTGTCAAAGGCTTTGCTCAGGTCCAGGTAAGTGACATCAGTCGCTCACCCCTCATCCATTAATGTTGTGACCCATTTATAGAAGGCCACTGGGTTTGTCAGGCAGGATTTGCCCTAGGTGAAGCCATGCTGACTGTACCCAGTCACCTCTTTGCCATTCTCCCGTCTCAGTAGTGCCTGCAGGAGGATCTGCTCTATGATCTTACTGTGCACAGGAGTTCAGTGTTATACTGAAAAGTAGAGATACTGCGCCATGGAGACCTGCATACAGTGATGCAGCAGTTCAAGACACCAAAACGACCACAGGCTGTGAGGACTTGCAGTGTAGATGCAGCTGAACCCCATACTCACTGGCAGCCCAAGAACAGGCTGCTGAGAGGTGCTGCACAGCCACAGCCTTGAACATCTTTATGTATTAGGACATTCCAAGCCCTCCAATGTTTTAATTGGGATGATTAATTTTCTAATCATGAATTCTGTTTGAAATGTGTCATTTTGATTCTTTCACTGTTTGGGGACCAGATTCATCCCCTGACAATTGCCTCTGAAAAGCTATAATGTTGTCATGGGGAAGAACAGCTGGGAATGGAGAGGACAAATTAAACAGCTTCTGTTTTATCACTGGGCTGAAGTTTGGGCAAAGAACTGGCTTTCAACACCGCACACTGTCGCACAGAAGACTCCAGATTGCTGTTATCATCCTGTGAAACCCCTGGGGGACTCAGCACCCTCTTCCTTTTTTTTCCTTCATTTGTTTCTTTGACCTGTCCTGCCTCTGCTCTGCTCCACAGCACCTGCAGGCTCAGTACCTACATGGACTTCTTTGCTGTTTCTCAGCTGTGTAGCCCTGTCCCACAGCTCCATTCCTACAACGTGTTGAGATATTGCAAACCATTGCCCACCAGCTTCATGGATAGGCCTTCCGAACTGCTGTGGGCCACAAAGTTTGTGATTTCCCCTGCCTATTCTGTGTGCCTTCAGCCCCTTCCCCAGGCAGCCTCAGCACCTTCTCAGGAGCTGCCTTCGTGTCCACAGCAGCACGGTGACTTTTGCTCCCACCTTCCAGGTGCAGTCCCCTCCTCTGGTGCTGCTTGATAAACAGCATAAAAAAGGAGAGTGGGAAGAGAAGGACTTTTCATTCTTTATTTGTAGGAACAATTTGTTCGGTGAGAAGAACAGAGCTCGTACAATGGTGCTCCAGCCACGTGCTGTACACAGACTCCCCAGGCAGACACTCCACGTGTGCTGAGACTGCTGAGCCCCTGTGCTGCTTGCAGGGCACGGGGCTCCTCTGTGTGGAGCTGCCACTCCAGCTCATGGACATGATTTCCAGGCAGGACAGGCCACAGGTCCTTGCTACAGCACTGACATCTCTCTCTCTCGCTCATCACTAATACCAGGGCTGCACAGGCAATACTGGAGCATCACTCACTTCCATTGGTCAGTGTTCACTCCCTGCAGAATATGTGTGCTCATGGCCAACACTTGTGTGCTGATGGACACACCTCTGCCTGCCTCTTTCCTGAAACCCACATGCTTTGCAATGAGGAACAGAGCAGCTCCAGAGCCACTAGGGAGAACAGGCATTGCCAGAGCTCTGCTGGTGGGTATGGATCCCTGACAAACTCTGCATGGATGAATTAGCAAACAGGCTTATTCTGTGCCAAACTGCAGGGAAGGACAGGGAGCAGAAATGTCAGGGAGCTAGATAAGATTCTCAGAGGAGAAAAGAGGTGTGAGGGTCAAGTGGTAGAGCCTGACTGGGACACAATGAGCAGCAGGTATCTGAAGAGCAGCATTAGGAAAAATGGAATGAAGTTTTCAGGAGGAAATGCAGGTAGAATACTAACAGCAGCTCCTGACTTGGACTACTGAGACAGCATAATGACCTCGTGTCAGGGCATTTAAAAATAGACCCAACACATCACCAGTAAATGTAATACATGGAACAAGCCTGAAGGGTTGTAGGCAGATGTATTTGCAATACATCTATGTCCAACTCTTGCAACTCTGCAAGGGAGCAGTCAGCAATAAGCAGGTCACTGCTTTTGGGCCATACTGGCAAATTATTGGAGCAAGTGTATTCATGTCTTTTACTGCAGCCTGCTCTTGCATGAGACAATTTGTGAGAAAAAGTAGTACAACAATCCCATGCGTGTCTCTAACCTAAAAACTAAACGCAAGAGCAGTGTTTCCAGTACATAAGTGATTAGACCTAGCCAGGAATCTTCTGAGGAACAGGTTTTGGTTGCGAAATATTTCATTCAGCAGCCACACAGGTTTGGACAAAGGCTTGGTGGGGCGTCTCAGAGGGAAGGGTACAGGAGAAGCCAGGCTTCTCTGGAGCAGCTGGGAGCTCTGTCAAAGGATGCCCTGACACCCCAGCTCCCTCCTGAGAATAGGAGCTTTGGGAGAACAGCAGGGCATGGGAGAGGCCCCCTCTCTCAGAGAAATGTTTCTGCTCTCCACTGAGACACACAAGCTCTCCATAAAATGGGATCCCTGATCATGAACAGATGCTGGTAGTGTGACAATATTTTAGAAAAGTGGGTAGGAATGGCTGAGCATAAGCCATGACAACACAGCTACAACATTGGCTAGAGAGGCTCAATCTACCAGTCTCAAAGCGCCTGTGCTAAATGGGTCCATCCATGGATTACTTTTTTAGATAGGTACTAAACCTCTGTGATCATGATGGTGGGAACCTGCCCCTCTGAGTCTGGGTGTACACACAGTATTTCATTATAGCTGGGAGCACTAGGAAGACAGGACCTGGGCGATCAACTTGCATAGAGACACATACCCTGCACAATCACAGCTACCCAAAGAAAACCTGGCTAGAAGAGCACTGCAGAGCTTCTGCAGCCTACTGTGGTCCTGCTGTCTTTCTCCAAAAGGGTTCACCCTGCCTGGTTTTAATCCTTCAGAGATCAAAATTGCACACTCACACCAGGAGAAGTGTTTCTTGTTTAAGTGAAGCCTTTTCCTCCTGCCTCACATGCACATGCTGTGTGCACACCCGAATCCAGCCTGCTCAAGGCATACACGTGGTTCTCTGCCTGCTCCTGCTGCACAGATACATAGTACATGCTCCCTCTCTGTCCTTCATGGGGAGGGTGCTCTGTTAGCAGCTTTGCATCAAGCAGCAAGAAAATAAATAAATAAATAATTATAATTGCACATGAGGGAAGAGGTTTGCAGCTGGAAGCCCGAGAGAGAAGGTCTGAGATGGGGCTCCCGGCACAGTTCTGTACCAGCATGTTTTGCCCAGGCCTCTGGGAGCAGCTTGGTAAACAGAGACCTGAAGCCGCCCAGCTGGACGTAACAATCCACAGCTGGGACACCACCTGCACTTGAGAAGTGCTCATTTCCCAACAGATTTGAAACTGGTTTTCCTACTATTTTTTGGCTAATCCCCTGTTACTCCCTCCATCTCTGCCTCCTTCTCTGCTTGATGAGCTTTCTATAGTCCAAGGTGCAAGAGCTGGGTGTGCAGCCTGCCAGAATGCTCACTTCCACAGCTACAGGAGAGGGATGGATGTATGGATGGATGGATGGATACTCTATAACATTTTGGGGTTCAAGTGTGAAAACTTGGCTGGTCACACGGGCATGTGACTGCTTGCAAGTAAAAGGATTGTCAGGTTCAAGTCTTTCTTCTGTCTGAAGTCCAGGCATTATGGTTGTAGATTTGTTGATGTGAGGAGCAAACAAAGGCCACATTACACCTGCACCACGCAATGTCAGCCTCATCTAGCAGCAGCACTGCCGTGCACCGCACAGGATTTGCTCTGTGCTAATACTTCTGCTTGTTTGTGATGGTCTGGGTCCCACATGCAGTACATGTAGGCCTAGAGAGAATAAGAGGTAGACAGAGGAGACACCAGAAGGAGAAACAAGCACAGAATAAATCAAAGCAATCTTCCAATCTATCTTGGTCTTGGTCTGATTCCTGTTTCGTCTGGAGCCCCAGCCAGCACGAGGACAAATACACATCCTGATGGTCTCCTGACCTGATTGTAAAGCAGTGACCTTGCTATTTTTCTTCCAGATCAGCTACTGGAAACGTCCACATAGCCTTTGAAAATGCTTTCCAAGGATGCTGTGCCAGGGAAATCTTTCTGCACCTTTTGTGATTTGGACATTCACCTCCTTCAGTTCACAGGGCTCTTGTATCTTCTTTTCAGAGCTGATTTCATATGCAGCGATTCCTGCAAACTGCCTCTCTTAGTGCTGGTCCCCCATCTATGTCCTCTGAGGCAATCAGAGCCTTTCCTGGTCCTCTGGTTATTCTTCATTAGCTTCTCCTTCAGGTGATGCATGATGGACTATGAGTTGGAATGAAGACATTTGCCAAGGCAATCACTTCCCATAGCATCCCCAGGCTCAAAGAAGCAAGGCCATGCTCCCACTTGATTTCTTCAGAGCCCTCATGAGCTCAGGATGTTGAGGAAGAGAGGTCAGCCCATTCAGCTCTCAACCATTCCTGGACATCCAGGGATCTCTGTGGGACACAGAAAGAAAGAAAAAAGGCATCAGTTTACCATGCTCTACCATGCTAGAGATTGGGATAGAGAAGAGACACTGCACTTCTGTAGGGCTTACTGTCACTGCTCGGTGTCCATCATGTCCGCTGGCTCTGTGTTAGCCTTCAGACACTCTCCCCAGCTGCTGTTAACACTTTACGAAAGGAGGCAGTGGATGAACGAACCCCAGGAGCAGCCCACTTTCTCCATGTCCACTCTGCCAAGAGGAGTTTAGTTTGCACAAAAAAAGGAATAAAATATTTCACCTTCTGTGTTTCCTGCTCCTAAAACCCCTCTTAACTGCAATGACTCCTGCAGGTGCAGCCTGTGCCGTGGCTGTGGCTGGTAATCATTAAACAGCAAATGAAGGAGAAATTGATTTGCTAAATCAGGATTTAGATGATTTGGCTGTGCTTATTGCTACTGTTTAGTTCTGTACATGGGGCACAGTGGGGCATTGGAACCTAAAGCATCACAGCTTTAACTCAGAAATCTTGCTGATCAGGAGCTCCTCAGAGAATCCTTGAGGTTTTCCCAGTGGAATAATAGCAGCTTCAGAACTTCAGCAGCTTTGATAGGCAACTGTCCCATAGTTCTGCAGGACGGGATTGAGGACTCACAGTTTAAGCAAGGGGAAAAGCTACACCAATTATGAAGCAATGGCAATGAAATCAGTCACTTTCTGCAATGTGTATGCTAAGCACGCTGGAGACTTTCCAGACTGGAACTAGAATGTGAGTGAAGCTTCTTTGCACTTTTCATCAGCTTGAAGTCAAAGGTCTTTTTCAGCTATCCTATAGATGGAGCTTGTAAGCTTACATGGAAATGAACCATGCTGTAAGCTCCCAGGGCAAAGACAGAAAGCATTGTAAAGCGTTCCAGTGGGAAAGAGGAGGAAATTTTCTAAACAGATGTCATGTTTGCATTTGGGAAACAGATCCATGAACATATCAATGTTATGTTTGTACACTTTGCATCCCTCAGTCACTGTCATTTAATTGCCTCTTTCTCTAACTGGAAAGAGTTTTGTTCTTTGCAGTGGTGTCACTACCCTCATCACTCACAGGCCTGTCCCCAAGGTTCTGACTTAGCTCTTTCTACAAGGAACCCAAAAGAAGTCAGTGTTTCTTCATATCTGGTTATTTTATGACATGATTATCAAAACAGTGATTTTCTGGTATTCCAAATCCAAGCCACATACATAACTTTGTTTAGGAGATGAAGTCCATTCAAGCTCCAGTTTCTATGGCAATAATCACAGTTTTGTTTCATGATTGGTAAACTCTGCTCCTCTTTGCCAGCAAGTCCATCATCCCAGCCACTTACCACTAGTGAGAACAAAACGGGTGGGAAAACTGGGGCCATGAGCCCCTTGCTCTGATTTCATCTCCATGGGGCCACTTCCTGACCAAGTGTGCAGACAAGGAACAGAGTGTGAGTGAGGTACCTCTGAGCTGCCATGGGTCACAGGTTCAGCCTGCCAAACCCACATCTGGAGCTCTGAGCAGCCCTTTCTCCCCACAGCTGTACAGCATGGGTTTGGAAAGCATCCAGTGCACCCAAACGGCATTCTTTGGGGCTGGGAGCATGGAGAATGGTTTTATTTATGTCAATGATAGGTGTGTCTGGACCTTTGGATAAGCAGGAAAGGAAGGACTGCAGTTCTGCTCTGATTTCTGAGGTTGTACTGCTGCCTCCCACCTCTGCTAGCGTAGGGGAGGTTGATGGAGGTAAAGCACAGTCATAGCATTTTTAAAAAGAGAAAGAAGGTGAGGGCTCAGTTCCCTGGGAGACATTCCTGGCCCTGTACTGCTCTGTGACACCTCCAGGCAACTTGGTTGTTCACTTAGACCTTGTTTTAACTCGCTAGCTTTAAAGCAGTCATACCACACATGGCTGCATTTCACTGTGTGCATACTGAGCCACTCGGTGCCAGTGTGTGCAATTAAAAAGAAAGTCACTTATAAACAATTAACTGATTGGCTAGATGCCAACAGAAGATGGGTGTAAATCAGCTTGTCTCTACCTAGCTTTAATGGAGCAAGGCTAATTGACTCGGGTGATCACTGCACTCTCTAACTTCCCTAACCCTCCTTGCCCAAGTCAGCAAGGTTATTTGGGAAGCCCTACAGCTTCAAGAGGAATATCCACTTCTCATTTCTGCTTCAATCTTATGAAGCTACAGCAGAGCAGAGGGGCCAGGATCCCTTTTACAGCCAGGCTTTCACTTCCAGAGGGGTGGGAAAACCTAGAAAAACAACAGAATATATTCTGCATGCTGCCAGCATCAAACGCCTACAACTGCTTGTGCCCTTTCAGAGGACAAAAGTGCAGCCAGCATTCCCATCCTTCCAGACTAGAACCAGGTTTAAGGGCATCTCCTCCATGTGTCTCTGCGTCTTCAGTTAGGACCACCAGTTCCTCTGTGGGCAACTGCCTGGTGTCAATCAAGACATAAGGACACAACTGTCTTGCTCTCCATCATCATCATAACACAAGCCAAATGGTCAGATTCATCCCAGGCAATGGTATTAAGCACTTTGCACAGGAGCACTGGTTTACCCTTTCTGTTCATTAATGACCCACTACATGTTGCTCTTTGACATCTAGACTGTTGTGGAGGTGCAACCAATTTCCATCAACTTGATGACAGCAAAATCCACAGAGTTGGTTTCCATTGTCCTCAATGCCTCCCAAAGCAACCCCTGAATGCCGTTCAGTAACACAGTTATAGGACATGCTGAGCCCAACTACTTTTGCTCTGGTTCTGGCATAAATCATCAATGAATTCTGAAGTCAACGGAGTCTAACTTTCCTATACACTGCAATTACAGTGCTGACGTCAGTGAAGCGGTTTCAGATTTATGCTAGTGTCACTGAGAAAGGAATTAGGCCTAACTGATTTACACCACCGTAAAACTGATGTGCAAGGGGAACTGGGTTTGCAGCACACAGCCCTGTCCAGGCACTGATGGAAGACAGGGCTGGCTACCCAAATAACGGCATATCTGAAGAATCCTTATTTATAGTCTCTGAATGTGTGAATGCACGTAGGAAGGAGATTTGGAAGATGGCAATTAAAATAAACAGCAAATCACTTATCCTAAACATCTGCCTCGTAAAAGCAGAAAATCAGATGTTGCCCTGGAACATGTGCTATTTGTTGCTCTGAGTAAAACAGAGGGAGCACAACTTGCCTGACCTCTTCCAACATTTCCTTTGCCCATGAGATCTGTATTCCTCAGGGTTCACAAGCCCAAACATAATATTCAAAACAGAAGCTGACTGAAGAAACTCTGTTCTTGACCAGTGCTTGTTCACCTGTGGGACGTTTTGTGACTGTTTGCTCAACAGACAAACATGATGGGAGGAATGGACCACCCGCAACCCACAAAGCAAGGGATGTGTGGAGACAGGCCACATGCATTTATCTTGCTAACTGCACTGGCAGCAGGGTATCACTCATTTACATTCACTGACCTTGCTTCAGTACATCCCTAGAAGAGATGGAAGACTAATGGTGGAATCACTTTTGGTCATTAGTCATGATACATGCCAGGTTCAAGAGCAGCCATTCTGCAGAGTGACGATCTGATGAGAAAGTAAAAATTACCTCAATCAATGGAAACAGGCTATCACCCACAAAGTCGTAGTGGGGCTTGGAAATGTCCCCTAAGAGACCTTGCCCAAGGAGACAAGGAAGGCATGAAGAGGGAAAAATTCCCTCCCTAACCCTAGGCTGTGGATTGGCAGTATATTAACTTAGTGATTTGCTAAGTGATTTTGCAAATCATAGAAGATGTGCTTCACTTGAGGTCTGTACACTGTGGAAATCTCCATCTGAGCTAGTAATCCAAAGAAGTAGCCTCCCCAAGGAGCCCAGTTCTCAGGCTAATTACTGTAGCCATCTGCAGGGCAGCTGAGCAGCTCTTCCCTTAATTCAGGGTGCATTGACAACAGAGCAAACTGGCCTTGCTCTATGGCCTTCCTGCACTCCTGGCAAACAAATGCATCAGACTTGCATTGTGCCGTCCCTGTACCTAAACATGGATCTTCCAACCTAGTAAAGATTGGCACAGACAGATTCTCCCCTCTTTCCTTTCTTCAATCTCTTTGACTGGAACCTCTTGCTGTTTTATGTTTCAGCAACCTGTCATCCACCATTTGCCAACATATGTTCCTATAACCTTTCAATAGCATATGTTAGAAGTGAAGGGTGTAAAATCAACCCTAGTTTGCAACAACATTAAATGAACAATCAGATGTTTCTTCACGTATCAAGGTAAAAGAAGAACCAGTTAATGTGTGAGAAGAAGCAGAGGTGTGACACAAGAGCACAAGGAACTCCAGAACACACCAGTCCAAAAGTTAGGCTAATTTATGATGGTACTTAAGACAAAGTTACCTCTCAGCCCTTCTAGTTGGCTGTAACCTAAACCTGTGCTTTAGGGCACCTTAGCACTTGCCTTCATGAGGGGATGGTGATGCAAACTCTTTTGTTGCATGGCTCTGACAGAGTATATTGGCTCTGTTAACAGGGTTCATCCATGACTCCTAGGTACAATCGCACCCTCAGGAATGCCTGGCACTGTCTGAACACTTTATAATGCATCCATCTGCTGAGAGTATTTCTTACCTGTCATCCTCCCCTGCACCAGTTTGTCCCTATTTTCCCATGAGCTCACAGTGGGTCAAGGATCCAGCAGCCAGTGCAACAAAACCACACTTTGACACAACTTTCCAGTTCAGTCAGTTTCTTAGCATGTGTCCAGCTTGCTCCCCAGTAGCCAGACAATAATTTAACTTCATATCTCCTCTTACTGATTTTGGTATCAAACTTCTCAAAGACCTAAGTCCTCTATGCCTTTATTACCAGTTGTATAACACAGATGTCCCACAAACAGAATAGCCCTTGATCTGACAGGGTCTTGGTGAAGATAACTGGCTCTGAAATACTGCGGATGGCAGTCCCATCACTAAATCTCAAACCTGGATCTTCATATACTTTGCTGAAAAACGGTATCCTCTTCAAATTCTGTTTGAAGGACTTCTTTCTTTCCTGGCAGAGGATCATCAAAGTAACTCTGGAAAGCAGCCAGAATATGAACATCTGCAAAGCAACAGGCTTTTACAAACTTTTTTGTCTTATTTCACTGTCATTTGCTTGCACCAGCTTTTTTGAAAGGTTTCTTTCTTTCTTTTTTTATTTTAGGGAAGTGAGAAGGACATAATTTGCTTTTCTTTCCACTGAACAGATAGAAGGAGTTTCCCAACAAAGCAACAGTGCTCATTGAAACTATTAAATCAAACTACTAAATCAAACTGAAGGAATTCTTGACGGTTGGAGAGTTGGTGGCATGCAGGAATTTCCTTTCCTTGGTGTGATTCCAACATAGTGTAAACTCATCCTTAAGCTGGGCTTACACACAGTTTCCTATGCAGTTGTTTCAATTAATACAGACATAAACCCTAGCCAAACAAGTTAACAATGAACAGAACATCCTTCTCCCTGTAGCAACAACAGCACCCTCATTTCTCCATCTGCCTCTGTACTTCATACCCTAACAAAGGGAGGTGCTGGGATGGAATTTCAGCTCCTCTCCTCAAAGGATACAGCTCTGAGCAATCTGCTGTCACTGACCCTGCTTTGAGCTGGGGGTTTGGACAGGGTGTTCTCCCAATATCCCTGCCAGCCCCCCACTGCTCTGCCATCCTAGGAAGTACAGCAGGTAAGAGCTTTGTTGTTTACCAGGCTCAGAAGACCATGCCCCATGAAAAAGGGTATACATTAAGACTCCACAATCTCTTCTTCCCTGCCACCCAGCTATGAAGTGCCAAAGACTACCTCCTAATTTTCCAGTGAAACATCTGCTGCCCACTGGACAGCAGACTGAGCTTGCTAGACTTTAGAGAAACCTGTTAGCTGCCATTCTGCCCAAAGTGGCATTCAGCACCAGTTTCCCTAAAGGCTCTTCAGGATCTCAGTGAACTGCAACCACAAGAACCCTTCAGGTAAGTCTCACTGGCATTTTAGTGGTGAGGTGCTGGCAGTGTGGGCACTACCAACTCACATAAAGAGCCAATGCTAACATCATTACAACTGTGGTTTTTCCCCTATCAATTCAGAAGACCTTAATTTTTCTGCTACACTGAGATGTGCTGCTGTCCTGGCTACTCACAAACGGGCAACCAAAAGAACCAGCCATTGTTAGAAGCTACTAAGCCAAAGACAGTCAATGCTCTAGCCACATAGCAGAGCAGGATTGTTTCTCAGGTTTGTGGGATCCTACTTAGGGTCTAGTTATTCCTCAAAGCTCTACTGGTTTCCTTATGGCCCAGAAATATTTGAAGTGACAGGTTGCCAGCTCTAGAAGAAAGAGTTTGGCCACCATCAAGAGAACCAAATTAAAGGAGCATTATGACATAGATAAATCCCAGGTGTCTTCCCTGGCCTTCTTTTGCATGTGAAACTGTATCGGATATGAGAATCATAGAATCATTAGGGATCAGGAGGGACCTCGAAAGATCATCTGAGGGACCTCGAAAGATCATCTAGTCCAATCCCCATGTCATAGCAGGATCACCTAGACCAAGCCGCACAGGAATAAGTCCAGGCAGGTCTTGAACGTCTCCAGAGAAAGAGACTCTACAACCCCCCTGGGCAGCCTGTTCCAATGCTCTGTCACCCTCACTGTGAAGAAGTTTCTTCTGATATTTATATGGAACCTCCTATGCTCCAGCTTGCACCCATTGCCCCTTGTCCTATCACTAGATGACCTTGAGAAGAGCCTGGCTCCATCCTCCTGACACCCACCCCTCACATATTTATAGACATTAATGAGGTCACCCCTCAGCCTCCTCTTCTCCAAGCTCAAGAGACCCAGCTCCCTCAGCCTTTCCTCATAAGGTAGCTGTTCTACTTCCTTCATCATCTT
>VZRI01003311.1:236865-256249 GCA_013397515.1 Upupa epops
TGACTTAGAAAAGATGACCGAGAGTGGCTTAGCAATGACTTCTGCCATCTCCCTTAGCACATGCAGGTGTCCATGGATATATGTTCATCCAGTCTGCTCAACATATCCCTAACCCTGTCCTCATCACTCAAGGCAGGTTCCTCTCTTGCCTCAACTTCCTCTGGAGCCTCAGCATTCTGGGCTTTGATATCAGGACAGCTCCCAGAAGTATAGATGGAGGTAAAGTTCAGGATTTCTGCTTTCTCTGTATCCTCTGTCTCAGGGCACCAACTCATTTAGCAGGGGGCTATTACCAAACCACCTTTGGAAATACAAAGACTTAACACTCCCTTTTGTGCTTTGCTGTGAGCTTTTGTAGTGCTGCTGTGGTTCCCTCCAGAGGAGACAGGTTTCTCAAGTGCAGCATTTTGTCTGTCTCTCTCATGTGCGTTGTTCCCAAGTAAGACTCCAGTGAGAATGATCTCTCATCCCAAGGGCAAGAGTAGAATGATCTCAAATGTGGAAAATGCTTTACAACTAAGTCCCTTGTCCTCAAGCTGTCTATGAACCTCACCAGCCCCAGTGGCTCAGCAGAGTGCAAGGAGACTGAACCAGATATTTCTACCATAAAAAGAAATTGACTGCTGGCTGCCTATGCTCAGAGTTCATGGCTGCTGGGGTTTCCTTTCTCAATGGAGAGAAGCCATGCCAGGGAAGGATGTGACTGGTTTGTGCTCATCTGTCTCCAGTGCTTTTGCTGCCCAGCTTGCATTCACACTGTTCTTCTTCCTCAATTAAAGCTAGTGTGATGTGCTCAGGGTGCTGACCCCACATGATGAGAAAAAGGGTCTGAAGTGAAGTCAGACAGAAAAGGGAGGTGCTTTGCAGTGTGGCCACTGGCTGCCATCCCACCAGCAGCTGGAAGGAAGAAAGGAAGGCATTTGCCTGTATGTGTCCTCGCAAAAGTATTCCCCTCATTTTCAAAATGGTGCATGTCATCTGCTGATCTCAAAGCAGACGGGAAAGAAGCATTAACTCAGCCACCAAGCAGATAAAGGGTTAGAATGTGACAATGTTCACTTAGTGAAACAGAACCACTAGTGAGCCTGGTTTCCAAATCTCCTATCTTCAGCCAACTTTGCACAGTTCTGACATCCTCTGATGAATGTGTGAGCTGACACTAATTCTACTTCATAACATGAGTAATGAGGTGGTGCAGGTACTAGTTTAGGCTTGGAGGCATAGTAGATACCATTTCACCCACAAATGAAATTATATATTCAAATAAATTCCTTCCTTTTCCTTCGAAAAAACTGCACTATATAGCTAATTGACTTCTTTTGACTGGCATGTGGCAAACAGCACAAGGGTTAGGGCAGCAGCTGCCCATGAGGAGCAGCTATGGAAGAAATTCAGATTGTGTGGTTCAGATCACTCCATTGTGTCACACAAACACATATCTGGCAAGAGGATCAGGCTATGGGACAGCTCAAGAGCTGTTCCTCACTATGACTCTAGTGATGTATTTTTAAGCATCACTGTGTTTGGAAGGAAGAAGTCACTGGTTTCATTTCTGCTCCTGTTCTCCTGCTGGAGGAGGACCACACCCAGGGATATGGAAATATTTCCACAGCTGCCCAGAGCAGAATGGGGGTGTTCAGGGGCTGAGGCTGCCTTTTAGCCAGGCTGTGGCAGGTGCATAGGGCAAAGGGGAAACTGCTTTGAGGAACTGGAATCAAAGCAGAAAATGGTGAAATGTGAACTCTGCAGTGAGCAGGAAGTGCTTTCTCTCCTCAGGAGTGCTTACAGGGCTCATAAAGGTCACAGTTTCTTTTTCAGAGCCTTAAATTTTGATGACATTTGACCTGGTATTGCTGCTGTGACTGGGAAGAGATACACTGGTGTCCCTTGGGATATTCAATGTCAGCTAAAACTTGACACTGGCACGAAGGTTAATGGCTCAGAGGCGAGCAGGCAAATAGAACAGGGGCAAGCAAAAAAAGAAAAAACACAGGTTTTTGAGGATTCCTTAAGGCAGATTTTTTGGGGCCAGAACAGTTTGCTGGGGAAAGACAGTGATTCAGCACACACAACCATCTGGAGACTGCAAGTGCTTCCCATCCACAGCCATGCTGTGCAGTGGCTGTCCTGCAGAACATTCTTAGCTCTGGGGAAAGTGGAGGTGGCATTAGCATTCTCTCAGATGCCATCCTCCCCAGACACATCACTAACCTGTACAGGGCATGGCATAAAGCGGCTCTTCCCATGCTGGGGGTTATCAGTCTGTTTTCTGCATGTCAGTAGTTTCTTGCCTACTCTTATTAAGACTAAAGAAAGGCTGGAGGCTCCTGAGCAGCAACACAAATGGTCTGCTCTTGGCCAGCCAGGGATCAATGAGGCATCAGAAAGGGATGTGAACATGGCCAAGACGCGCAGAGCTTCAGACCACAACACAGAAACCAGACCTGAGGTGGACGAGTCCCCACATGATGCTGTCTCCTATTGAAGTCTTATTCTAAAGACTGAGCAGCACATTATGCCCCTCAAATAGTCACCCTACAGACTATTTCTGAAGTGCCTACATGTGTGGCTTCAGTGCAGAGCATCTATTCTTTCTCCTTCCTGTCCCCTCCTTGTGGTGAACAAACCTATTTTCAATTCACACAAAGCCTACCTCAAGCAAACACATTCATTTCACCCTGTGTGTACTGGAGACACACAACCAACTCGAAGGAGAGTCTTAAGTGGCAATTACTTGAAATCATGGTTGTATCACTGGTATTTGGAGAACACTGCTATTGACAAGTCATGGGGGTCTATCATTAAATCAGTGACAGCTTTATCAGAAATACACAACTCTGTGGACAGGGAGAGAGATGGAGCCCTTTGTTTCTCTCTTGTGCAAGAAATCTCCAGTAACTTTTTCAAAAGCAGCTCTGGATGGAGCTTAAGTTTCATTTTCAACATTGCCTTGGATAATTGTTCACTCAGTAGTAGGGGTTACTTGATGAGAGTAAGTCCAATTCTTTTTCCCTTATCCTGCTCACCCACATCAAAGGGTGGAACACAGAGGTTTGTGCCAGGGCTGAGTAACACTCCCAGGGTTTACAGCCTCACCACAGCCGAATTCACACTATGCTTTGGTCTCCATCAAAGTGAAGCGACAGCCTCCTGAGCAGTGGCTGACTTATCGAGATGCTGCACACAGGTGACAATATCACTGGCAGACACAACACAGCCCTGGAGCGGCCCCATTCTGCAGTGCAGACTGCATGAAGGTACAGCCAGGAATCCATGGGTGGAGCAGGCATCACACTTAGGTAAACACAAGCACAGCAAGAAGGCCTCTTTTCCCAGTGCCCAGCTTTAAGCTGGTGATTGCACCTCAGGGGTTTTCTGCTTTGCTTTCTGGCAAGCACCTTCTTCAGTGAGCGAGCAAATTGCTGGCATCTGCCATGGAGATATAAAAAGACTTAGCTGCAAGTTGGTGCCTGGGTTGTTGATGATCTCATGGTTTCAGTCATGGTGATCTGCTGGACTTGATGGATGCATCCCTTCCTCCAGTGCCCCTGCCTTGCCCTCCTTCATCAGAAGCTTCTGTTCTCAGTTGCGTTTACAGCCAGGGAGGCTAGGATTGCCTAACCCACCCTTTCCAGTGCAAATCTCAGCTGCTCACAATGGCAAGACCTGTCCTCTGGGTACCCAGAAATGGGGCTGGAAGTGAGACAACCCTTGTAGAGGTTACCCAAAGGAGAGGAAAAGCCCAGAAAATAGAGTCAAGAAATGTAAGGGGCAGAATGGTAAAGGGACAGTGGCTTCTCATTTCCATCATTTATTCACACTAATTTGTCTGCTCTTTAGGAAAGACAAAATCTTACCTCACAGAATCATACTTCTGCAGCAACGGCAGTGAATGCTGTGAATCCCATGTAACTTAAAACTCCATTTAAAAATGGATAGTCCATCTGCATGAATGACAGACCACATATTTACGAGGGTTCAGGCAGCTCACCTACAGCCCTCTTATGGGCTGGTAAGGAAGGGCTTTCAAGTTTATTCTATGTGAAATCAGTTGCACTAAAACCTGAAAACCTCCAACTTCTTACTGAAGAGTAAGAAGCAGCTATGTAGCCTTGTCTCATTGCTCCACAGTTGAACCCATGATACAATGGCTCACTGTGATAGGCAGAGGACAGAGCAGCATTCAGGATCACAGGAGTTTCCAACAGTGGGACAATATATCCTAACATGTCCATAAGAACCCATTATGCACAATGGAAGAGTGGTTTCTGTGTCATGGAAATCCATCTTGAGGGACTTGTGTGGAAACTGCAACTGAAGTTTGCATAAACTACCAGAAGTCAAACGTTAACATCTTCTGTGTAAAGATTACAGAATCATAGAATCATTAGGGATAAGAAGGGACCTTGAAAGATCATCTAGTCCAATCACCCTGCCACAGCAGGATCACCTAGACCAAGTTGCACAGGAACAGGTCCAGGCGGATCTTGAACGTCTCCAAAGAAGGAGACTCCACAAACCCCCTGGGCAGCCTGTTGCAATGCCCTGTTACCCTCACCAGGAAGAAGTTCCTTCTGATATTTATATGGAACCTCCTATGTTCCAGCTTGCACTCATTGCCCCATGTCCTATCACTAGATGACCTTGAGAAGAGTCTGGCTCCATCCTCCTGACACCCAGCCTTCACATATTTGTAGATATTACTGAGGTCACTCCTCAGCCTCCTCTTCTCCAAGCTCAAAATATCTAGTTCCCTCAACCTCTCCTCATAAGGGAGGTGTTCTATTTCCTTCATCATATTTGTTGCTCTATGCTAGACACCCTCCAGCAGCTCCGTGTCCTTCTTGAACTGAGGGGCCCAGAACTGGACACAATCCTCCAGATGCGGTCTCACTAGTGCAGAGTAGAGGGGGAGAAGAACCTCTCTCGATCTGCTAACCACCCCACTTCTGATCCCCACCAGGATGCTATTGGATGATAAAAGGTAAAGCAGGTGAGATGCACACATACATTTGGCTGTATCATTCTCACCTCAAAACCCACTCAAGCCAGCCTTTTAATCACTCAGCAGCATCCTCTGACTTCTCTGGTCTGATTTGCATTGATGTTTCTGATTCAACTGCCTCCTTAGCCTGGCTTCTTGCATCACCCACAGAGTAATGCGCCATCCCTGAATGAATCATGCAAGAAGCAGAGGTGTAGGTAGAAAGTTCTCTGCAAAAAACATCTTTTCTGTCATCAGTTGAAGGAAGGAAACTGAATATGTACTTACGGTTATTGAAAACAGGAAGCTATGGCAGGGGACACAAGCACTTTTAGATTCGGCAGGGTGATTTGAGATTGATAAATGTAACATAATAGCATTCTACTGCTTGTAGGCAAAGACTGCCCTCTTGGTGCAAAGGGTTGATCTTATTCTGTGGTGATGTAGCCTTGATCTCTCACCCTCTCAGTGGTGAAGCATCATGATGACCTAGATGTCTTACAGACAAGCTCACAGTACTCTAGGTAAGCTCCAGCAAACTAACAAAAGGGTTTAAATGTTAAGTGAAACTGGATCAGGCTGAGGTTCAGATCTGCTGCAGAAGCTAAATAACTACAACATCTGGCAATTGTGAAACATCTTCTCCCCAAACTCCTGAACACTGCTTGAAGAGGCACTGCTCTTCCGTGCACCTTATGCCTGGCAGCCTCCATTTTGCCATCAGGTCACCGAGGCTCTGAGATGTGAGATGAATCATGACAGTGGACGCAGCCGTCCGTGATCTCGGTTTCTAATCTGGGTCCGGCATCGTAGATGTTTGTCACTGTGAAACAGGGAGACATTTTCAAGCTGTATTTCTTCCTGCGACTCAACAAGCACCTCACATAAAAGCCTTTGTGCTCCTGAGAGGATTGAGGTTGTGAGGAATTATGTACAAAGCCTGAACAAATATTTTGGCACTACAGAGTCACACGTGTTTCAGGAACAGCACAATCTCTACCCAGCTGCAATGTAGCTCAAGTTGCTTTACAGGGACAGCCATTGACTGGAAACTGGGGATATCTCCATGTTACTCCATGGTTACCCTGCACAGCAGGACAACTCCAGCCCAGATCTGGACATTGGATATGTTTACACCCCTATTACAGTCTGGGTTTTACCCAGGTCTCACCTCCCTGCAGGAGGTCTGAATGTCCTAGGGGTACAGTGCAGCTGCAGGCCCCTCTGTGCATCCTCAGAGCTGCTCATGACAAAAACACCCTCAGCAAAGCAGCGCTGACACTACCCACACAGCACATGCTCCGGTTACCATAGGCCCTGGAAATAGCATGGCCTCAGCAAGGCAGCCCCATCCACTGTGTTGACAAGTATGCACAACATGCCACAAGAGGTGAGCTACACTAACTTGTCCCTTCTAACCCACAGCTGCTGGTTGGCATGTCTTGCAATGTGAAGACACCTCATGATAATAAATAAAAAGCAAACTAAAAGTATCAAAACTTCTGGAAGCGATGCTTCATGTCCAAGCATCATCCCTGATGCCACCCAGCTACCCAAACCCTTTCCCTTGGTTCTCCTGCTGGGAAAACCTTCTCTCCCAACTTGCTCCTCACAGCTGCATCTCTCACTTCTCACCAAGGCCATTGCAATGCTGGGGCAAAGAGACGGCTGTCCTGGTTTGTCTCCATACCTGTCAGACCCACTCACTGCAAAGGCACGCATGCCTGCAGAATGACAGGAACGCCTGCTCCACACCCTTCCTAATCGTGTTTTGGCAGCAGAGGGGCCTCTGAGAAGGAAGCAAGCTTGCTCTTCATTGTAGAGGAAATCACTGCTCTACACAAAGCTTCAACAGCTCGGGAAGGAACATGGGGGCTGAGAGGAAATAATGAATTATTGCTGTATATAACACTGTCCTGTGCCAAGGATTGTGAGGAAACTTTCCAAATATATGGGCTTGTCATGGTGTCTTCTAGAGGAAGAAAAAGTTGCTCTAGGAAAGAATTTGGTTGCAGGACTCAAATGTCCCAGCTCCTGGAGGAAAAGTAGGGAAATACGGTATATTAAGGTATGGACATTAGACTGTTTTCATCTGTTGTCCATCACTGGTTTTCTCTGGGCACCTCAATCCACATATAATAGAAAACACATTAAATGAAGCTCTTTTTAAAGCCACCTTGTAATTCTATCAGCACTCACAGACATTGGAAGTTTAAATCCCCAGCTAACACAAGCCAAATGACAAGCAGGCACTACCCAAGCATGTTTCCAAATCAAGATGCTTCTCTCCCCAGCTATGGCATTTATTCAAAAAGCAATGCATTTGGCAGGGACTCAGTCATTTGATTTGTGGCTCTTTGGGGATGCTCATGAGCATTTCATTGCATCAAATGGAGCTCTCTTCGAACAAAAATACAAGGAGAAACAACCACATTTTACACTTGATTCCAGCAGAACTCTGCTGGGAAATTCTAATTTTGCCATGACAACTCATCTCTGAGCTCCTGGGTTCCAGATGAAGAAGTTCTGTGAGCTTTGCTTCACTCCTACAGAGCATACAGGATTGTGTAGGTTCTGTGATGCCTGACAGCAGTGCCCAGCTCTTGAGAGGCTTAGGCCCCAGAGCTCTGAGCAGAGCTGAAGACCCTCATCAGGCTGCTGGAGATTGCTCTTTGCCCTGGATTAATGAATGAAAGTGGGTCCGTCCTACTTCCACCATCAGAACACTTGCCTGGTTTGAAGAAAGACATTGCAACAAACAGGAGAGTTTCACCAACAGCAAAGACTGCTTCTGTGTTCAGAGGTTTTACACTTTGATTCAGCTGGCAAATGATTGTTGCCAGCCCAGGAAAAGAAATGTATTCTGGTCTACCAGCCATTGTGTTCTGCAAAGCTCCGTCTGCTCCAATGCGGAACTTCTACACTGAAGAAAAATGAACACTAAAGACAGAAATAATCCAGCTGTTCATGGAGCATCTCATGTCTGCAGTAAGAGTTTTCTCCCATGACAAAATCCCTGTATTTTCTTACCACTTCAGCAGTGTGAAATAACCATAAAGTTGCTGTAATGAGCCTGCTGAAAGTTTTGGCTGGCAGGGCAGAATACCTGAGCAGCACAGCGCGAGTGTGACATGCTCTGTGCCTTCTCCAGTGTCAAGTTAAGATGAGACGTGTCTAGCGACTGGTTTGATACTTCTGTCTTACAACCTCTGTCCCTGAGGTTGGCAGAGAGAAAAGGTGACACCCAGGTTGGATATCCATGGCCAGGATTTTTAGATTTTTACTGTGTAGAAGGATCAGTGGTCTCTTTCTCAATTGTCTCCGCTAGAAAACCCCTCCACATCCCTTCATTAGGTCTGATTGCCCTGTCTTGATTTCCTCAGTCATCAGTAAGGACAGGGCTCTGCTCTATTTGAAGACCTAACTTGGGACACTTACATCCTTACATTCAGTTTGAAGTTGAACATTGATTTTCTTGCATACCAGTTGCTTGCTATGAGTAAGCTTTTCTCCAGCATCTCCCATCCCCAGAAAAAACCAATCCTTGCTGAAGGTATTGGCAACAAGAGAACAGATAGTCCACTGGGCTGCCTGCCTTCCCTCTCAAAAGCTCAGCTGAGACAGTGCTCAAACCACCTACCTCCTTTTACCTCTTGCTAACCCTCTCAATGAATTATGTGCTTCTGGCTCAGGTGGAAAAACTCCAGCTCCAGTTTGTCACTGTTTCCTCAGAACCACCTACTGCACAACCACTTGGCTTGGCCTGGTGAGGTCTTAAGGTACCTGGCACAGTGTGCTTTCACTATGCTCATCACTCAGATGATCTAGGTTTAAACATAGCTCCACTGCCCTGTGCCAAGACCTGCCCCACTGTCTGCCTTCTCCCTGCCTAGGTCAGCTTCTCAAGCTGCTGGCTTGCGAGGCTGGGCCTTGCAGCAAATGATCCTCAGGCAGGAAGGAAGAGTAATTATATGAGACAAAACCATTTGATGCCATCTACAGGTAAAAGCAGAATGTTTTCTTTTTGGTTGGGGTTGTTCTTCCCCTGCTCTTGCTGAAACTGGAATCCCACTACAGAAGTTAGCATGATGCAAGGTGGAAGAGACCATCTTTAAAAATAAAACAACACTCATCTTCCTTGCTCTTGGAGTGTAAATTAGGCTGGCCTCTTGCCTTGGACAAACCCCCTGGCCCCTGTTTCTTCTTCTGCAACATCTCTCCAGCCTTTCCCTAGTCTTCAACATGGGGTACAATCTCTTAATTTCCACCTTGAATTTCCTGCTTATTCTTGAGCCATTGCACCTCTTAAGGCTCTTTTCTCATCTCCGTTTGTTTCTTTGTCAGCTTTTTATACTACCCTGGGTCTACATTTCACTTGGCCTCTGTTCTTCGGTTCTCCCTATTTGTCTTTCAAACATTGTCCTCTGAGTCCTTCTCTTTCTCTCCATTTTTCATCACCAGTCCAGAGTTAATGGAAGCCTCCTTGCAGAAACAGTCACTCGGTAAGCTGCATTGTCCAAACATGCCAAAAACATGGTCTATCCAAACAGTTTTATCATTATTTTTCCCCTCTCAAGTTTTGTTTGTTATAAGGAACACGTAAACAGAGAAACAAAACATCTCTGAAAACATTCTCAATTTGCTGTAAGCCTCTAGCTTGGGTTATCATATCAGAAAGGAAAATCCACAAAGCTCTGCCATCTAACTGCAGCAAACTAAAATCCTATCCTACAGCTAAACAAGTGAGTCCAAGTGTGCTGCTCACCTGTGGCTTGCCCCTGGTGTGGAGAGCTGAACTGTGTCAGCACAGCCTCAGACCAACCCTAAGCAGCTGCAATGCCAGCATTCCCTCCTGGGGTCTCTCTCATATCCAGGGAGAACATTGCACACTGGTGGGAAATGCTCATCGTGCCCCTGGCCAGCACTTCTGCAGAGCAACATGCTTCTCTTCAAAAATCCTTTACCCTCTCCCCAGTTCATTTCTCTGTCTCCTGGACAATACCTCCAAGGCATGCAGAGAAACCACAGATACCTGCCCCTGCTGCCATCATCTCTGGCTTGGATGGTGCACACTACAGCTCTGCACCCTGACCTTTCCTTTCTGGGAACAGCATGCACCCTTTGCCTCTCACCATTTGATTCTCCCTCACCACCCAGTGAGGGGCAGCCCAGACGAAGCACCCTGCCCTTCTGCCTGCCTCCTCCCACTCCTGCCAGCCCAGCATAGTGGCAGCCACAAGTAAGAGACGTCTGCAGCCGTCCCTCACAGTCCACTAGCAAATGTCAGCTGAGTCCCTGCAAAGGAGGAGCTGGGAGTGCAGGAGGAACAGCCTGTACATGTCTCTGCTGCCAGAGATGAGGAGATATTCATTCAAGACTGGATTACTCTCCTGGAGGGGTTTCCATGCTATAAATAGGTACCCTGAGGATCCCCCTTCTATGAAGGGTCTCTCTGCAGCAGGGAGCCCTGGAGGGACACACAGTCACCTTTTCAATGAGCTGAACGGATCATGTTATGCACTTACTGAGGAATAGGTTTGTTCTGAGTCACAAAAGGTCTTTCTGTGGTTCTGCTCTCCTTTTATAACCCCATGGGTCTCCCCACCTCAGCTCCCCTTTGCCTCAGCTGCTGTGCTGAAGCTGAGCATTTTGAATTAACTGCAATAGCTCTGAATGGTGCCCCCCCACACACACACTTAGTGCCTTCCCCACCCCCACTTCTATAACCATGTATACTTGTGGTCTGCATCTCTCTATTTGTATCTCAGATGAACAAAGCAGGATCTCCAGGTCTGGGTGGGACTTGCCTCTGCTACCACCAATGACACTGCTCAGAGTTTCATCTCCCATTGCAGCGAGTGTGCTAACATCTCCATTGTGCAAACCTCTGGCAAGTTCACGAATGACTCCACTTTCATGAAGTTGAAAAGCTGAAAACCTCTGCTTGTCAGAAGAGGACAAGAGGAGGGGTGTCTCTGAGCCACAGCACTTTGACCGGCTGGTCCTGCTGAAAGGCAGGTCCTTACCGGCACTCACTGAATGCAAGGCAAAATGCCATTCATTGTAAGGCTCTACTCTGGTATCTGTGATAGAAAACTGGTTATGCAGAGTAACACCTACCCTTCTTCCCAGCCATGATAGCATCTGTCCTCTCCCACTGTCCAAACCAACAACTGCTGTTATCAGACAGTGACCCTGCTACAAGCAGGCTTTCAAGATCATGCAGAGGTTTGACTGACATCCTGCCACATGTGATTTCATGAGTTATCTTCCAGGATACACCACTGCCTCTGGTGTTGCAGACCAGCTCAACAAGAGCACAAAACAGAGTACTGTATGTCCCAGTAGAAAATCCATGCCCGCATGGTTTACAGCACAGACATCTTTAGCAAGCTGAGTGGAAAGAGTCATGCTTGAACTGTGCTAAATAACAGAGCCTAGCCAGGCACCTGGGAAGGCACAGGAGCAGGAATGGCATTGCAAGACCAAGTACAGCAAGTCCCCCTAGAACACCGCCCTAAAACCCAGCCTAGAAAGTCAACATCTCTTCATATCAAATTGCTGGACTGCGAAGAGGGTGTTTCTCATCTAAGCACGAAGGAACCCTTTCTTTCTCCTCTTCCTTAGTTACAAAGCTATTTGTACAGCCCTGTGCAGAGTTTATCATCTCTGAACTCCAGCTTTTGAGTCTAACTTACCTCTATAAAGAAGGTCCCATGCCCAGACAGATTTGTGTCAAGGCAGAGTATCACAGTAGCTTCTGGATTACAATGAGATACTGCAAATGACCTAGAGTCAAGGCTGATACAGGTTTATCTCAGCAGTTCTCCTGTATAAGACTGACCACCATGCTGACACATTCTCTCTGAAATCACCACCAGCAACAGTTTATTCTCATGAGACACAGACCTTAAGCATGGTCCTAGGCACAGGGCAGGACAAGAGAGGTGAGAGCCTATGCCTGTTCCAAACCTTCCCCAAGCAGGACAGCCAGGTGAAGTGAATGCCGAGTAATAGAAGACCTGAACAATGAGAACAAACCTGTGAACAGCTACACAGGCAACTCCTCCAGGAGATGCTGCCCTGCACGCAGGTATTCTGGGGCTTCCAATGCTCCTACATGTAGACATACTTTCTTTGCTAAGAGCATATTGGAAAATCGGTGTGTCTCCTCCTGAGCTGTTTGCTTTCTGGGCCAGGCATCAACAAAAGTATCTAGGGCTTCTGCTCCAGTTTTTCCCAAGAGCACCTGCCATGCACTGCCAGACATAAGTCTAACAAAACATGATGGGTCTTTCGGTCTTTGCAGCAGGGGCCCTGCAACCCAGTGGATATTTTACACTCTTTCTGAAGGGTTCTCCAATGCTGCCAAACCTATTTCCTGTCCACAGGCTGTAGACCAAGGACATCCATCCAACAACCACCAAGGAGTGTGATGTCCTGACATGCGATGATCATGATGAGCACCATTTAGTCTGACTCCCCTGAGCTTGGGATGTAGGCAGACAAGTATGGCTTTGGGGATGCTAACAAATGCTTTCAGTAGTGTGGATCTTGCTTGGGCTGGTATCTGCAAAACATCAAGATGAGGGCACTCCTCATGCAAGGATGAAAAAGCATTTCCTTCAGAGAAAAAAAAAAAGATTAAAGAGGGATTTTTCACACTCCTATACACTTAGGAGGAAAAAATATTTACATGAGGGAGAAAGGACTTGGCAGGGGTTTCACAGAGGCCATTTGCTGTTTATGCATTCCTCAGGACTGGGCCACTGAGGAGGTACTGCAAGTGGGTAGCTGAGTTCAGACTGCCTCTGGGGCTGGGGAGAGGTTCTCTCACCACTGCTCCTGTTGCCTACACCTGTAATGAAGTCATGTCTATGCAAACAGCTCTGGCAGCAACCATTGTGGTTTTCTAATACCTTTCCTTTAGCATCGCTGGAGGACTAGAGCTGAGAGGGGCTGCTGGGAGCCTAAAGACAGTCACCAAACACTGGGTATCAGGGACTGGACTCTAAGCATCTCATGGAACCAAGTACCCAACTTTCCAAAGTGGAATGTGAAATATTCTTTGGTTTGAATGTCCAAAGGGGGAAGTGGAGCTGGGTGATAGTTGAGACACCTCTCACAGATGCTGAAGGTATGATTGATTCCTTCTTCATGATCCCTATTGCAGTCAGCAATAGCTTGGGCTAGCTGGGGCTCTCTATCCCTTGAAAGCGCAAAGCTACAAACCTATCAATTATTATGATTTGGACATCTGCCATGTTTTGGAGGTGCCTGGTGTAATGCCTCCCTATCCAAGCTGCACAATGACTCCCCACTGTTGTTACTGGAAAGGAAAAACCTCAAAACACCCAGGACACACACTGGTGCCTGCTGCCAAGACTTTCGTTACAGTCTTAAGTGGCATAAAGAATGCAAAATACTTGTCATTACAACATGCTGGGCTGGGATCCTCCTTTATATTAACTACTCTCTTTCTTCACCCTCATCTGAAGCAATAGGAGCACCAGGATGACAGCAGTTGATAATAGGTAAGAGAGAACAGGCCAGGGAATAAGGATACTTTTCCAAAGACATTCTCCCAGAAGCTTTTCCAGTCCTAATTAAAAGTTAAAGCAACCTAGGACCCTAATTCAACCCAAAGTGAATACATGAACCTGAGTAACTCCTTTTTCTTAAGATCAGGATATGACAGACAACAATGACCTGCCACACTGTGCTCTTATAAGCCCTGTTCCTGCAATGCGATTCACCTGCTTCCAGCCCAGACCAGCACATGGATTTTCCACTGTGTTGATCCAGGACAAAGAAGTCATCCTGGGTAGGTAAAATCTTGCTCAGACAGCTGAGAGGGCACGAAACCATTGTTCATTCCTGCTGAAATGCCAGTTTGGGAACTCTCACCTGGGCTGGAGCAGAGACAGCACTGGGCTGTACAGACAATCCCCATGTACATTTTGCACTGTTTCATGTTTCTCATTGCAACAGTCTCTGTGTTGGACTTCTATGTTTCCTCCCAGTCCCAGGGTACACTGGCAGTGGTGACCAGCAGAGGATTAAAGCCTCTGAGGTGCTGGTCTCTGCTTCTTGCTTCTGTGGCAAGTCTGCTCTGCCACAGGAGCGCAGGTGCTATCCAAGACTGACATCATTTCAGAGACAAACAGGAAGAAGTGCATTTTTAAATAACATTCTGTGTCTGAACCCTGACATAAGAGGTGAAAACCAGAGAAGCCCTTTTATATCGTGCTGAGCACCTGCAGCTTCCTGACTGGGGCTCAAAGCACTGCATATATTAATGAAATTCTCATCACTCAAGGAAGCTGTGTGTGCTTCCCCATCAGCACCAGGATACATGGGTGCTGTTTTATTTCAATAAAAGACTCACTGGAACAGTCTTGGAGTCTATGGGAAGTATAGCCATCAGGACAGCTTTAAGTGAGGATACTTCACTACAAGCATACCATAAATAGCCTTAATTTAAATCATGTCAGTCAATGGGACCTGCAATAAATTCTCCAACTTTTGAATATACAGTTCTTCATTTATCTACAGAGAACAACAAAACACCTCTATCTTTCCTTACTTATGTACAAATTCATATATCACTGTATATAGATAATGGATATACATGCTTATACATACATATACCTGAAATTATATGTGTAAAAATGACCTTACCAAGGACAGTAAACAAATATTTCCCAATCCACTGTCACTGGCATGGGCAATATTGCTCATAAATTAATATGCATGTTCCTGCCATTGCAGGGTGATAAAACAGGAGAAAAAAATGAAAATGCATGCATGCAGATGCAGTAAATATACTTTTCTTCATTATGAAGAACATTTGTAAAGACTCAGTGTCTCTGAAATACTTTTTCTTTGATTCTGCACACAGCAATTCCAGCAGAATTTTTCCACTACTAAATCCAGAGGAATCAGGGCTGTGCCCTGTTCTTTGAACACTTACTAATATAGATAGCCTTATTTCAAGTTCTATCTAAAGTCTAGTTTCCAGAGTGTGCTTCTCTGTCCACTCACAGGCTGTGCCACTAACACCCCAGGGAAGTGTTTGTGCTCCCAACAGAGTTGGCTGTACTTTGTTCTTCAGCAAGCAAACATGAGTCTCAGTCCTTTGGTCAAGGGTGCAAGAGGGAGCACTAGTGTCACAGGATCTGCCCATGCCGCCAGCTGCAGCTTGGGCCCTTGAGTAAGAGCTATAGGGCATCTCCCAAGAGGCAGTGCTGGGTGAAATATTGCTGCACTACTCTGCAGCATCACAAAAAGCACCTACTCATTCCCATGGCAGTCCCGTGCAGCTGGTCACCCTGCAGGAATGTATCTGATAAGAGGTTGTAGCTATCTCAGCTGCTGAATTAGTGTCCTCACAGCTCAGGATATGTGTTCAATGCAAAATGTTCTCTTTGCCCCTAGGAAGAAAGGTTAGGGCTAATGCTCGCTTTAAGAACAGCTCCACTAAAATAATAACAAGGAGAAGAAATGCTTGGGCAGATGCAGGGATCACGTCTCAGAAAAATCTGTGGTTTCACACTGAAAGTCTTTGTGGCGCAGGAACAAGATACCAAAGAGTGCCTGCAGTCGTCCTGTACATTTGAGAAACCCAGCAGAAAAGCAGAAACAGCCATGAAAGGTCCCTCAACCCTTGTAAAACACTAGTCTTGGAGAACTGTGGTCAACACCACCTTTGTTGAAAGCAACATCCAAGGCTAAGATGGCTTGTAAAAGGTTCTTGCTCATCTGAATGTGAAGAACCACCCTGGGTACCAAACTCCAAACCTGAAGCTACATGGACACTGATACAGATCTTGCAAGTTAGCAAAAGATATGGGTCAGCTGAGGTATGAAGTGCTTCACCAGGGCTGGATGCTTCTACAGAGGCAGCTAGAGAGATGGAAGAGTGGGGTGACAGTGGTGAGCAGACCGCAGGCACCTTCTCTGGCTCCCCTTTCCACCCTCAGTGCCTAGGGACAGAGCCAGACACCACCACAGTCCATCAGGAAACTTTTGTTTCACTGCTGCTTTTAGAAGGGTGGCCCTTTCTATTTGAAGAGACAGAAAGCAGAGGAGGGAACTTGCAAGAAAGGCCATCCTCCCTCCTGCCAAAGGAATGAGTGCACTCATAAACCCATCTCCTTGGGAAATGGATTCATCACACCAGTGAAAACAAACACTTGGAGGCAGAGGACTGGCAAAGGAATGGGGACAAAAGCCCTTGCCTTAGTCAGTGCGGGTGTTTGATACTCCTGGCAGCAGGAGTATTGTAATACCAGAAAAGCAAGAGATGCTAGGAGATAGATTGCAACTGGCTGCTTACTCCTAGTCAGCCCTGTCCATACCCTCCCCTCTAAGGCAAAAAAATGATCCTTATAGTAAATAAATGCATAAATAAGTCCTTTGAAAAGCCCAACTGCTTGTTCACACATCCACTCACTCTCCAGAAGAACCAGGCTCTCCTTTCTACACTAATCCCTAGCCTATTTTCAAACATTTGTGTGCATCTGATAATATAAATCTCATTCCTTCCTTCCACCATACCATATGTTGGTGGTGTCCTGAGGCAGGGGTCTCAGCTTCACCTGGCCAACCAGGTGAGGACCCAGCTTCACAGACAAAGATGAAGCAGGCACAGCCAGGCTCTGTGTGCCCACCCTGATACTCCATTACACTGTGATGTGCACTGGATACGAGGCACTTTGAAAGCAGCTCACCCTTAAGAAATGCTCAAGTCACACTCCCAGGTGGGTATCTGCACCCAAACCCCACCCACTCAGCCAGCTCCCCTTTGCACTTCCACACCTCCCCAGTGCTGAAGCAAGCATCAGGTTGTATTCCAAGGCCTGGCTTCTCCAGGAATGTTCCCAAGAAGCAGAGGACTGACTAAACCAAGCAGCTCTCAATACTTTGCCTTTTTGGAGGGCAAAGCAAAGACAGTGCCTCCTGTGGAAATTACAGCTGCCAGAATCACAAGCAGGACCTACCTCGAGGACAGTGTTTTGAAACAACACCAAAGCTGCTTTTGTGATGCTTATTTTCGCTGAGTCTTTAAAAACAATAACAATCTGTTTGGCCAAAGTGGGCAAAAGCAGGGATGCACAACAAAGCTCCTGTTAGCTGTGCACATGGGCACTGGGAGTGGACAATATCCCACTCATGCTCTACCCACCTTTTGTGGCAGTGGGGTCAGGTACAAACCAGCAGCTCAGAAGGTGGTCTGCTCTGTCTGCAGAAACGATGTGGTATTTTGTCACTATGATTTTTCTCAAATGAAATCAATGCTTTATCAGATGTGTTTAACCTGAGCCAGCTGTCTGCTAGTGTAAAATTCCAAGTACCTTAAAATCAATTTGAGCAGCTACTGTCCTGACTTCAGTGCTTCATGTTCAATGCCTATCATGTATCTCTAAAACTTATCTTTTTATTATAAAATGCTTTAACAGGCCAAATGATTCCTTTACACAACTTTTCTTTTTCAACCACGGAACAGGAAAGGTTTATCGGTCTCTCTTGGTGATGCCACACTACGTTTTCCTTCAATGTTTTTCTGCTGAGCCTGCTGGAGCTGGCCTGGCCCCCAGTCAGGAGCTGGTTATGTATGTGGGACACCTCCTCCCTCTGTGCCCTTGCTACCTGCTAACCTACGCTGGCCTCAGGCATTGCAAAATTCAGCAAGATTAAAAATTCAGCAGACAGAACAATACTAGAGATACTGATCACTATAATCAAAAGGCAAGTTTTCATTCCCCCCTGAATACTAATCATGATCTGCAAGGAGCTAAAGTGCATCTCCAGCCTGAGCTGTGTACCTAAAACAACCCCACAGCACACCAGCCAGTTTCTGTCCTTGTGCAGTATGAAGCAAACAGCACCTGACTGTTGGTCCCAGTGCTATGATGAGTCTCCTCCTGCTCAGACAGCCTGTTAATGTTTATCTGAGAACCACATGTGTTTGCTGACCTGGGGCCTCACACATCACCCCATGCTCTAACACCTCTCCTTCACCCACGTGCCTCATGCTTAAAGGCCTTCGGGCATCCCTCACAACTCCACGGGACAGCGGGTGAGGGCAGGGACAGGTATCAAAGCAGACAGCAAGAGGCAGGGCAGGACTCTGGGGCATATTCCCTGCCTCTGCTGTAGTGCTGAGCTCGAAGGGCTGCAAGTGGAGCTGAGCCAGCGCCAGTTACCCAGTTAAAAGCGGAAAGGGCTCTTACAGGTCTTCTACCTTCCCAACACCCTTTCCATGCAGGATCAGCACCTAGAAGGGAGCACCAGGAGTCTCCAAAACCCATCCCCACTTGAGCTTTGCCATGCATGGTGTGAGAGATCGACAAGGAGTTTGTTGCTGCCGTACACCTGGCAGCAGAGACCAGCAGAAACCCCTCCACCCCACATAGCCGTACCAGGGAGATTCCCCTCCAGCTCTTCCTGGGGCTGTCCCTTTCTGTATCAACGCTTGGGCAATGCTTCTCAGAGCATTCATGAGAGCCGGGATCACACGGGGACTACAAAGAGGCGTCGGCAGCCAGAATCCCTGCTCTATCGCCCCTCCCTGTCTCCGACGGCCCCAGAGCTGCCTCAAATCCCCTGTGCCACCTGCCGCCGGGAGGACACCAGCACTATGGGACTTGGATCCGAGTCATCCCGGGTGACTGGCCAGCCCGCTGCCAGGTCTGTCGGGGCACCCATCTACCGTATGTCCCCAGCTGCAGCGGCGCAAGCAAAACCTCCGAGGTTTTTCTCGCAGGGCGGGTGCGTGGAGCTGTCTAGTGGGGAGAGGAGCCCGAACGTCCCACGGTGCCGCACCAGCGCCGTCCCCGTCCCGCACTCGCACCTGCCCGCCCGCTCGTAAAGCGAAAAACCGCAACAACCAGCCAATAACCCACAGCTGTCCCGAGCCCCGAGCTGTGCCTCGTCTGCCACTGAGACCTAAACCCTGCTCCTGGCACCTCCCTGGATCACTGTCGTTGCAGAGCCGACCCGAATCGGGCAGATCAGCAGCTCTGCTGGGAGCCTCAACAAAAGGGCGAGCGTTTCGCTCTCAGCACCGCATTCCTACATCCCGCAGTCACGGTCTCACATTCTGGAAAAACAATCCCGTTTGCTGTTGTTACTATTACTTCAGCAGAACGTCCTACAGCACTTTCGCTGCTCTGGGGCGTCGTTCAAACTGTCCCACTGACAGCCACAACCGCGGACCCGGCACAGCCCCACATCCCTTCCAGGAGGTCGAACTGCGGAGTGTGACTTCCGCACAGCCCCAGGCCTGACCGCTCCGGCACTGCCGCCCGAGGGGTCCCACAGCCCTGGTTCCGCTAGGAGAAGCTGCTCACAGCAGGGCCATGAGGTAGTTCAACAGCGGCCGCCATCGGGAAGCTC
>VZRI01003311.1:256275-350196 GCA_013397515.1 Upupa epops
CCACCCCCCCAGTACCCCCGGCACCCCCTGCTCAAAAACCCCACGATCGTAACCCTGAACAGGCAGACTGTGAGCTGCGTCCCGACCCTGCCCAGGACCCCCACCTGTTCACAAAGGGTTTGCTGAGTTCTGGGCTTGTGGCAGCCATAAGATTTTAGGTTTTCTCCAGAAAAGCATAGTTAGTGTCATTAACGGGGGGGCTGTTTTCCCTAGAGGAAGCAGCTCCTTGCCATAAGCGATGTGTGCCACCCCAAAATGTGATGCACCCCAAAGCTACCCACTGATTACAGTACCTTTGCAGTGCAAAAAGTCCTTGGGGTGAGTGAAGGATCCCTCTTCACAGAGCAGCTCACAGGTTTTATCCGCTGCCAGGGGATAGCCATTATCCTCTTCGTTGTAGTCACTCTTGCCGTTGCTGTTGGAGTAGCCATTGGCATACATCTTCATGGCAGACCTGCGGAGGCAAAGGAGCTCCTGGAAAGCATATCTGAAGTCCGGGCTCCGGCAATAGATCAAAGGGTTGAAGGCAGAGTTAACATATCCCAGCCAGTTCAAGAGGATGTACACGTACTTGGGTATGATGTCGTCCTGGATGACGTGCACGATGTTGACAATGAAGAAGGGCAGCCAGCACAGTGTGAAGGTGCCCATGATGATGCCCAGGGTCTTGAGGGCCTTGTGCTCCTTCAAGAAGAACTTGGAGGTACGGCGGTGCCCAGCTCCCCCTTTCTGCTCCTGCTCCTTATTCTGCGTGTGAAATCTCCCCTCACTCTTGTCTATCTTCTGCAACTGCTTCTTGGCCACCTGGAAGACCCTGGCATACACAAATACCATGACCACGAGTGGCAGGTAGAAGGAGATGATGGAGGAGGCAATAGCATAGGCTTGGTTAGTGAAGAAGTCGCAACATGTGTCCTCCTCATAGCACAGGATGGCTTCGTCACGATCTGCTCTGTACCAGTGCATTTGGATGGGCAAGAAGGATGTGAGGGCTGAGACCACCCACACCACAAGGATGACCACACGTGCCTTGCTCTTGGTCAGCAGGCTCTGGTACTTGAAAGGGGAGGTGATGGCAAAGTACCGGTCCACGGCAATGACGCAGAGAGTCTCAATGCTGGCCGTGACACAGAGCACGTCCAGGGAGGTCCAGAACTCACACCAGAAGTTCCCAAACGTCCACATCTCCATGATGATGTGGCTGGCACCAAAGGGCACCACGGTGAGTCCCATCACCAAGTCAGCGCAGGCCAGAGAAGTGATGAAGTAGTTGGTGACAGTCTGCAGGCGCTGGAATCGGGCGATGGCAGTAATTACCAACACGTTGCCGAAGACGATGGCCAGCACGATCACCGACATGAGGATCCCCATGCCCACCATCCATACGTCCCGGGACACCGTGGGGTCGGCGGCGCTCTGGTTGGCGCTGAGGTTGCCGCGGGGCAGTTCGGTGCCAGCCACCACCCCCATGGCCCCCCGCGGATGGGCGGGCGGGAGGCGGGGGTCGGCTCTGTCTACGGCTCCTCCGCGACAGCGCTGTGTTGGGAACCGCGCATACGCGACGGCAGGTGCGGGGTGTGCTAGGAACGAAACGGACCGGACACTGCCGAACTAGACCGGACCGGACCGAAGCGGACCCGAGCGGGCCGGGCCACACAACTACCCCGTCCCGCGCGCGGCAGCCACACACCGACCCGAGTCGCGGAGCCCGTTAGGCGCGCGGAGCTTATAGCGACACTGGCCCGTGACATCAGTCCCCCCACAACCAATGGCGGCCCGCGCCGCGCCTCGCGCACCGCCCCCTCCCCCCCCACCTCCCTCACGGCTGCCCCACGCGCGTCTCCGCCCAGGGTGTCCCCGCAGACGGGAGGGTAGTGAGGGCGCTGGTGTCACCACGGGATCTGCCAGGGGTTTGGGTTCCCCTGGAGCCCACCCCGCCCTCACGGGTGACGCAGCGTGCCGGGATGGCACCCATTGCCTCAGGGCACCCCCTAGCACCCGGCAGCTAGCGCCGCGGGGTGAGGCCAAGTGATACGGCCACAGCCCGGGCCCGGAGACCCCGCAGCTGGTCCTGGGCGCAGACACCTCTCGGCTGACCCGGGAATGCTGCAGCAT
This sequence comes from Upupa epops, assembly GCA_013397515.1. Lineage (NCBI taxonomy): Eukaryota > Metazoa > Chordata > Aves > Bucerotiformes > Upupidae > Upupa > Upupa epops. The sequence goes on from VZRI01003311.1 coordinate 258,391, forward strand.
AGGCAAGTGGTTAGTCACGGACACTGTCACCAGCATTTCCCTCCAAAGCAAGCGCATCTGCTGAGTGAGGAAGGACTGAGGAATCCCGCAAACTTCCTTTCAGCCCAGAGGGATGGGACAAGATTTTCATGTCTACCTGCAGCCCTGTGCTAACACCGCCCAGCCCGGCGCTGCTCCTGCAAGACACAGCGGGAATGGTGAGGGAGACAGCAGCGCCGGGGGCCGTGGTTTGGAGCTGCCCTGTGCCTCACAAAGAAGGAATACAGAGAGCTGCATTTAGTCTCACAGCACCGGCTGCCCCAGAAGTAGCTGCAGGTTTGTGATTCATTGGGTGCTGAACCGTGGTCCTCTGACTAGAGACAGTGCAGGGCTCCTGCATTTGCTTTCATCAGCGATCGAACACCTGGTAATGTCAAATCTTATTTGAAGCACATCAACCACAGGAGTCTGACAGAGCTTTATGATTCTGCCTCGTTTTTCCTGAAAAGCCGGGCCAGGCCGTGGTGCTGAAGGCCAGCCGTGAGTCCTGGGCTGCGGTGGGGAGCAACCCATGTCCCAGACCCCAGCAGGTGTGTGTGTCACACCCTGACTGGACCCCAGAAAAGAGCCGAATGATAGGGAGGAAGCTTTGTAGTTTAAAACAGAGGGGCAAATGAGCTGGAATCAGGAAACAAGATAAAAGCTAATTTCAGTAGTGTGCAATGTCTGTGTAGGCAGAACTTCTTTAACCAATACGTTCCCATGCTCCACTGCTGCATCAACATACCTCAGAAGTTTAAAAAATGAAGAGATGTGAGCTGAAGATCCATAGGGAATCTCTTGCTGCAGACACTTGCAGCCTTTGGAAGACAGGGCACTGCAAGGAGAATGGTGTGCAGTGCTAATGACTTTAGCTAATTACCAGGAGTTTCTCCTTCCCATCTTTGAGATAAACGGAGCTATATGTTTCCCCCACATACCACCAGGTACAACACTAGCCAGCTGCTGTGGGGCTGCAGCATTCCATTGGCTTTCACAGCGACCCCAGCAGCTGAGCGTCTGTCCTGAATGCAGGCACTGCATTTGCAAGATGCAACCCCATTCCCCAGGTCCTGTGCACACCAGCCCCCCCCATACTCTTTTTTTCCTGGGGGGCCAGCAGCACATACCTTGCAGCAAAGTGTGGCAAGAAGCTGCTGGAAAAGCAGAGGCATAGGTAAGATGCAACAGTGTGAGAGCAGAGCAGATCAGGAATGGAAAAGCAGATGTGGGAACTATATGTCATTCTCAGCTCTCTGTTTGTCCTTTTCTACAATCAGAAAGCTCTTTCTGAAGTGCTCAAGTAAGTTTCTGATAATAAACTGGTGAGCTTGCTGTGCTGTTTCCTGTGGGTTAGGCTAACACCTGGGAATACTCCAAATCAAAGCATTCAAAAAGCATGAGGTCCTCTATCATAAAATCCATGCAAATGATCATCTTTGCATGAAGCACTGAGTCGTGAGAAAAAACAGTTTTGGGGACTTGGTGGAAAGCTCTGGGAGACTGATGGCTAAGTTCTCTTCTTCATAGCAATTGATGCCTTTATCAAAGTCATCTGTATGTCCTGCACATCCCTAGCAACAGATGTATATCCCTCTCCAGAGCCTGCTTCAAGGCTCAAGAAGTCTCTGGCCCAGCATGCAGAAAACAGCACAGCTTACAGCAAAATATTTCGTCTCTGTTGTTCTGTATTCTCCTTTGCTAAACAGACTGGGATGGACGAAGGAGAGAAAGGCTGATTTTTCTTCCTGGATTCTGCAAGCTTGTGCTTGTGTTGGCAATCTTTGCTCACCTATGCAAGGTGTGTTGAGCTTGGGCCAATTCCTGCCTTTGCCTGAGCCAATTCCTGCCTTTGCCTATGTGGTGAACCACAGCAAGTGGGACTAGTGACCACAGGTTCAAAATAAAGGAGGGAATTTGCCCCACATAAATTTAATCACCTAAAGTCTGAGCTGCTTTTGAGTTTTGCATTGATTTCTCTGTGCTTTTGAGTAATTAGTTTTCCATTGTGATTAAGTCTTTTTATGAAACATATAATACCAAATGTCAGAGATGTTAGGAAGACGGTTATGTTTGCACTTCTTATGCTACCTAAAGCACTAGGGAGTGCCTCAGTCCGCTCCAAAATGCCATTTGGGGGTCCCTTGGGCTTGGAGGGTGTCAAAACCAGGCTCATCTCGCTCATGTGCTCATCTCGTGTCATGCAGCACATCTGCACCCGTGACCCCTCTGCTTTGTCATCATTCTAATCTTTTCTCATTTTATAATTGGATGTGTGCTTCCTCCTTGCTGGGTGACATTTGAAGAACAGCCTGTGAGATCAATGAGAAAGGGTTAGTAGAAAGAGGTAATCACTTTTATTAGCCCAGCTGACATAATTGGAAAAAACAGCCAGGGTCTCAGGCATGCTAGACCTTCCTCAAGACTGTGACTAGCTAGGATGCTGGCCTCAGCCCTGCCTGACCAGATCCTTATCACAAGCTGGAGCACTCTAATATGCATTTGTTTGTATGTGCAGACCGTTGGCAAGTGCTCAGTAGTGACAGTCTTCCACATAGAGTTTGTCGGGACAGGAATTTGCAAAATTCAGAAACAGGTAAGTAACAGTATTTGTCTGGTATGTCACTGCAGGGAGGGCTATGGAGCTATGGAAACACCACGCAGATGCTGTGAAAGTGTGCTGAGTAGCATCAGCCCCTGAGGTGAGCAGCCCACCGTGGTCTGAGCCTTGCTGGGCACCCTTTGGACAGTCTGGCAGTGCCTGCTTGGAGGGGCTGCATTCTGCTTTTCCCTTTTGCATTTGTTTGTATGTGCCTGATTTGGCTATGGGTAGGCATTCAGCAGTGCTGCAGCAGAAGGCTTTGCTGGCAAATTGGTGGGAAGAGGCATAGGGACACTTCCTACAGGTGACCTCTGCCTTCCTCGGTGGGCTTTTGGCATCCTTATTCTCCTGCTTCAAAGCAGCTTGGCTGAGTCAGTGAGCTTTTGGCATGTTAGCTCTGGAAGCAACAGTGCAGCCTCCTGGCTCTTGATTTCTCCTCCTCTCTTGCTTTATAAACCATGAGGGGGAGACACACCCGTGACTCACAGCTCCCTGTTAATCTCTCATTTATGTTTCTTTGGAATAACAGTGCCATTAGAAAGTAAGGTCCAAGTGATGAAGTGGGGTTTTTCCCTTGGAGCTCCCTTGGAGCTCCCTGCATGGTCAGGTGGGAGCCCTGGGGTGTCTCTGTTCTCCCAGAGCTCACAACAGTGAGAAGCACACAAGTCCCTTTTGCACCTACCTGCAGCAGGTACAAGAGAAGAAGGACAGAAACACTCCTTTTTGATGGGGTACATACTGCCATCTCTGCTGTCCCTCAGGACCCCAAGGGCCATGCCCACACTCTGCTCCATGGTGGGATGGGGCAGCAGAGGTGATCTCCTCCACCCTGGAGTGCAGAATGGTGTGTAAGTGCATGAGGCAGCACCCATCTGACACAGGAGTGTCCCTTTTAGAGTGTCTGTCCCCACATCCTCCCATGTGAAGGTGCCATGAGCAAGGTGGGGAAATAACCATTGTGCACAGGCAGCATCCTCTGGTCCTCTCTGTGTATCTCCCAGGACATCTGCTGAGTGTGGACATGACAGCTATTAACCTCTGAAGTACTGTGTTTTGTAGGATTCAGCTATTTTATTTTTTTGTTAAGATTAGACCATGTTAAAAGGAAACTGCTGAATATGAGCAATGACCCCAGAGGAGCTTTATATGGAACATGACAGTAGCTGGAACAGCTGAACGTCAGAGATTCATTGTCTCTGGGCCAAATACTGAACTGCTCATCTGTAAATCAATACTGATGGTGAATACAGGTTACAAAATGACACAACATGGGGGCAGTAGAGGAAACAAAAGAGAGCATCAGAATAACAGCTGGAGATTAAAGATGGTTATCACAACTTTTTTTCTTCTCATTACTGTTTTTCCCATAATTTAGCATCATTTTCATAAGGAGAGGAGATCACTGTATCCACCCCACATCTTCCTCTTGATTTGCCCCTGCCAATGACCTCTGAGCCCATGCTACCAAGTAGATTCGTCTAATCCCCAGTATCTTGTTTTCCCAATGGTTTACAGCAGTAGTGTGAGGCTACAGCAGGGGAGTTTGCCACAGACTGCAGGTTTCTGGAATGCAAAATGCACCCCACCCTCCAGGCATCATCAGAGGTGGCTTCTACGTCATTATCTGCACCCAGCGGATCAGAAGAGACCCAGTCCAGTGCAGTGGGCACCCACAGTCATTTGGAGGTGTCTTGCTTTTCAGTGTCAGCCTCTTTCTGGCCCTGATCTTGCCAAGACAATGTGAGCTCCTCATATAAAGCTCAATATTTATTGCAAACCCATACTAACCAATGTAAACTTTGGACTCACAGAAATTACAGGCATGTGTATAGGAGACACACCAGGGAAGCAACACAGAATGCATAGAGACCTCTGCTCTCTTCACCTCTACACCATCAGTGAGGGTCTTTGTACTCCTAAGGTGAACCTTGGTCTTGGGGATAATGTCCCCTGCTTGCAGAGGGGCCAGAGCTTCACCTTTCATTCCTAATTTTAGAAGATTACCTCAGAAGCTTATAGAAAAGGGAACTCTGTGTGCTGGAATATGTGCCCATTTCTACCAAGTCCAAGAGGAAATTTGGTTTTTCCTGAGAGCTTTCTTATCAAATCTGCTGCATATCAAACTCAAAATAGCTTGTGTGGTTGCTGATCAAACCAAGCTTTCCCTTAGCTCTGAGAGACAGTTCCAGTGCTAAAGTATTCAGTGATGCACTGCTGCAGGGTGGCATGTTCATTGTGGGTGCTGTGTGCATGCTCTTCTTTTGCTGTAAACCTAAGGGATTTTAATTTAACTACTTTTTCCACTGTTAGTATGTCGTTTGTCACAATCTCAAAGCAAATACAGAGACTTGGGCCAAGGTGAGAGCTGGTTCCTGGGCACCCTGTGCCTGGAAGGACAGAGACAGCTGTGGAGCTGAAATGTGCAGAAGGAGAAGATGGCCAGGTGGAGATGGTGTAGCCCTAGCTCTACACTGTAAGTGTAGCCAGGAGGTTGATAGCAGCATTAGGGATGCAGGAGGAAGGGATTCAGCAGTACCAAAATCTTGGACAGATTTGAACAGCCCACACCAAAGATTGTGGCACCTCGGCTAGCGAGAGTATGGGTAGGTCAAGTCTGCCATGCCCACGCAGCCAGCAGATGCCTGACCATCTTGTGGGCGTCTTTCAAAAGTTATGCAGTCCCTGTGGAGCTAATGTCTCCTGAGCCCTTGGACAAGTGTTTAGCATAGGTGGTTCCAGATCTGGAATGTTATACACACAAAGAGAAAAGTCCTTGGTATTTGATTCCTAGATCACACAGACAGTTTTGGTCATTGTGCCCTTCATTGTTTCTTTTTCCTCAGTGAGGCAGAATTAATTAATCCATATTCATCCAAACATCCACTAATGTCTGTTAGGTCTTCTGGAGCAGACTTCACAAGGCAATGCTAAAAAGGTTGTTTTTCCTTGTTTTTAAAATATATATGGTCCCATTCTTTCTTAACTTCCTTGCTGGGAAAGGTAAATCACAGTTCAGAAGTGTTTTAGGGTAAGCCTAGTCTTGTCTCATTTCTTCGCAGTGCCTCAGTCTGATTGTAGACATTATTCTTCCTGTTTTACACAGAGATTAGACATTTGCAGTAGGAATTGTAATGGAGATTTTGCTCTTAGCAAGGAATTGTATCGATGACCCAAAGGAAAGGAGTAGCCACGTTATGTAAGATTTGGAGGACAGGAGGATCCTTTAGAAGTTAATGATCACACAGAATCCTGGGCAGAAACACCTCCAGAATGTAGGAAGATCCTTATTTTGTTAGTTACTATCAATCAATTTTACCTAATTTGGGACCATGTCTAGTGTCAAGAAGGGTGGTAAGCACTATGATATCAACGTGATGTATATAACAGGAGCAGCTAGGCAGAATTTGTTCTCCATAGCTCACACATCTCTGCCCTCTCTCAGCTGGGTCATGACATCTGATGTGAACCATTTAACTTATTCCGTAGCTCAGAAAGAATCTGCAACCCGTGTCCAGCTCATACCACATATCCCACCTACTGTACATCAGCGAGTCCTCATTTTCTTCCCTCATTAGTGAACTCGGGGTAAATTCAGAGCAGCACATGAAGGGGAAGGTACCGTGTCTAATGGCCAAGCAGACTTCTCATCCTCTCCAGCCCACTCTGGAATGTCAGAACAAACACTGCGTGTAACTCCTTAAACAATGTAAGTGATCACTTTTAGATGGACTATTGTGTGTGGCATTCATCTAGGAGATGGTATCTGTGAAGGGTATTTTGAGTTAGTGCACTTTAATAGCACGTGAGATTATATCTCTGGCTAGTGTTTTTATTTGCTATAGTATGATAATTGAGTGATTTTAATCTGTGGTTGATTTTTATTTTTAATGTAGCAAGCCCTGAGGGAAATGGTGTAAGGCTTTAACTAAAATTAGCTTTGGCAAACTCAAATTCTCCCCTTCTGCCAGCTGACGGCAGAACACTTGGGATAAAAAATGGTTGCAAAGCTGCTCAGTTAAACAGAGAACCCAGAAAGCCTGGTCCTTCTCTCCTGCCCAGGCTATTAACCACTTCACTGGAGGCATGGAGTCAACTTTTGGAGTACCCAGGATCCTCCCAAATTCCTCCCCGTTCCCCAGAGAACAGACATGTTACCTTTCAGTTCGCCAGAAAAATATCAAAGGCTCCATTTTTTTACACCAAGAAAAAAGGCTGTGCATGATGCCTGAGGAGTTTTTGATTGCTTCCCTGAAGATACTTCTGCAGCAGTAGTCCAACCACAGAAAGCAAGGTAGCTCATCAGGAATCCAACCTCCTTCTCCACACTCCTATCACACAGACAGCTGTCTCCAGCTTTTTGAGTCCATGGGGACCTCTGTGCCACTAGATGCCTCAGGAGGAGTTTTCTGCTCTTACATTTCCAGTTCTAGAAATGTTTTCCCCTGAACATCTCTGACTTCCACATCACAGCTGAGCTGCTCCCCAGAGCACGGCAGAAGGCCAGGGCATGTCAACCAATAGTCATAATGAAGATCTTAGTGTATGAATCAAGTATAACACTTGCTGGCTCCTTGCCTTCTCCCCAGAATGAAATTAAAACAATGTTCCTGATCTGCCTGTAAATATTTCTGTAATGAATTGAGCCCTGCCCAATCATTGATTTCCCACTTCAAAGGTCAAAGCTTTTGGTTTCATAACCCCTTGTATAACTGATGGAAGCAGAAGCAGGGAGAGGTGTCCCAGAGACCTGGAGAGACAGGTGGCACAACAGGGGAGTTCCTGCATTTACAAAAGCAGAGCTAGATGCAAACATAGATCTGGGTGAGGGTTAGGGAGGAGAGAAGGCAGAAATGCCATTGCTCTCTTGTGAGGCAGAAGTTCTCCCTCCAGGCCACAGTGGTTTCATCCATGGGGTTTCCAACAACCCACCAGACTCCCCTGCTGAGATGCTCATTACTCTGAAAATCATGCTGCGCTATCCTCCCCACCGCTGTCTGGTCCCTCTGAGTCAGGATTTAAAAGATCTTGCCAAAAGGTCATGCCTGTGCCTGGAAGCTTTGCTATTTAGACAAACAAGAGCATGAGAGCGTGCTGCATGAAGCTTGTGGAGTTGTACCATTTTTTAATACTATAAATACATTATCTTAATCCTTAAAATAAAATAGTTTTAGGGATGCAGAAGCTGTGCACTTTTCTCCAGAGCACCTCAATAGCAGTAGAGAGCTGGTGTGCAGTGTTGTCCTTGTCCTACCTGTTTGCACAGGAGGAGCCCATATGTTTCCCAGAAGGAGCAGAAGGGGCTTTTATTCCACTCTGCGAGTCACCAGGCTCCTCACTCCCTGTCATCGACCAATTTGTTAGCCATGACTCTTGCATTCATAATGTAAAATTTGCAGATGATACCAAGTCTGGAGCCCGTGTCGATTTTTTGGAGGGTAGGAGAGCGCTGCAGAGGGACTTGGACAGACTGGAGAGATGGGCAGACTCTAATAGGATGAGTTTCAACAAGTCTAAGTGTCGGGTTCTGCATTTTGGTTCTAACAACCCCAGGCAGAACTATAGGCTGGGAACGGAGATCTTAGAGGGTACTCAGGTAGAAAGAGACTTGGGGGTATTGGTGGACAGTAAACTTAGCATGAGTCAGCAATGTGCCCAGGTGGCCAAGAGAGCTAATGGCATCCTGGCCTGTATCAGGAATGGTGTGGCCAGCAGGGAGAGGGAGGTTATCCTCCCCCTGTATTCGGCACTGGTTAGACCAAACCTGGAGTACTGTGTTCAGTTCTGGGCCCCTCAGTTTAGGAAGGNGACGTTTAGGCTTGCAATTAGGAAGAGGTTTTTTTACTGAAAGAGTGATCCAGTTTTGGAATGGGCTGCCCATGGAGGTGGTTGGGTCACCGTCCCTGAAGGTGTTCAAGGTTAGGCTGGATGAAGTGCTGAGTGGCATGATCTAGATGTCAGATGTTAGGTTTACTTGGTTGGTTTTAGGTTGGACTGGATGATATTTAAGGTCTTTTCCACCCTCATCATTACTGTGATACCGTGATACTGTAACCTCAAGAACCAGCTGGGTTATGTGCGCTAGGGCCCTGTGCGCATCCTTGCTTGATCAGCAGCTCCCTCTACCTAGGATAAGCCAGAAGGGTTCTGTGACAGGACCATGTGGACTTTACAGCTCCCTGTCGGTGTACAGTCTCTGCTTACTCAAGGCACATGGAGAAGGTGGTTGTCCCTTTAGTAGCACAGCAATTGCTTTTGCTTCTCAAGACTGGAATATTGTACAGGAGCAGCACTGACATCCCAGAGCTGACGACTCAGAACAGTGCGCATCAGAGTGGAGCCAGTACATAGATCATGAAACAGGAACTTATGCCTGTCACTTCTTCAAAAAAACCCTTTGTTTATCACCAGATGTTTGCAACATATCCTTAGTTTATTTCCCTAAACTACTCTTGCCCTGCTGAAAGAAACAGAGAACACAGCAACCCAAGCACAGTATCTCAGTTAGGACTAGGGACACAGATGGCTTTGACACACAGCTGCAGACTGGTGGGTCAGGAGCTGTGGTCACAATCAACTAAATGGAGCATGGGGCCTTCTCCCACAAACGGGCGACTGGCTTCCTTTTGAGAGTAACTCCCTCCTTTAAACAGTTTCCTTAACAACTTACAAATAGCTTCCAAGTGGGCGAAGCAGAAATGTGGAGAAGACCTGGTGATTTGTGTTGTCTGATGTCTGCACCAGCTCTAACTATCCCATGCAGCATATCCCAGACTTTTCATCTGAAATAACGTTTTAGGGTTGCTGTGGTAGATATACCCTAGTAATATGAAAATGTTTTATAGGAAAGTATGCATTCCCTTTCCTTGTAAATCTAAGTTCATTCCTATTGCATCAGATAAGGCAGCTGCTGAGTCCGAGTGGGTGCAGTTTTAAAAGGGAAAATCCTGCCTGAAGTCCAAAATAAATAATAATGAATGTAGCCAATTGTAAAGTAATTATAAGACTTTAAATACATAAAAACAAACAGCACCCCTATCCTTTACCTGCTAGCAACTTGATTTCAGTAGTTCTATTTCCCAGCCAGGGTAGATGTGGATGGTTTATTGAAGCAGGTAAAGCAGTCCAGAGCATACAGAGCAGCTTTGCTCTGCTCTCTGATGCCAAGAGTAACAATCTTTTCCCCCAGACTGAGTGTGGGACCAGGAGGCCATGGGTCCTGACTCCATCACTCACTTCACCAGCCAAGTCACCAAACCTGTATTTTTCCCCAAGAATTAACTAAACAACCGTCACAGTCTGTGTTATTATTATGGTTAAGAGTGAAGTCAACAGCTTTTGTGGGAGATTTGTGAGACACCAGTTCACAAGAGGTTCATTGGGGGGGTGAGGAACATAGGCATTTGGGCCCAGCCCCATGAGACCTGGCTCTTGACTCTTTCATGGCTGGTCACTCCATCTCTGAAGTTAAAATATATCAAAGATGTGTCTGTGTCAGGAAGAAGATGCTACGTATTGAACCCCAAAAAGGCAAAACAGGAAATGAGTGCAACTGAGCATGGAGTCTGAAACCCCTCCTCATGGCTGCACCACCTCATCCACAGCCCCATTTCAAGGCCCTCTCCTGCACATTCAAGTCCCTTATCAGCACTACAGCAGAGCTCTTCTGAGATTTGGATTTCTTCAAATGCAGATCTTTCCAGAGTATTGCTTCAAATTGCACTTTCCATTGATGTCCTCAGATTAGACCCAAGAATCTAATGCTACCATGTGACCTCCAAACCATCTCCACACAATTTTCTCTCCACGTGCAAGCAAAATCTTTGTTTTACTCACCTATTTATTTGGCAAAATAAAAAGTACAGGATAGCTGTTTAGTACTAGCTAAATGAAATAAAAGCTTTTTGCTTGGCTATTTATTATGTATGTGCTAATTAAAATGAAATATTCAACCTTTAAGACCCACAAGTAGCTGAGCAGTGAAAATGTCCATTCAGTGTGTCTGGGTGAGCCTTGGCCTGGGTGAAGAGGATGGTTGGGGTAGGTCTGTGTGGACGTGTTGGGACTCAGCACTGGAGCAGGGTCAGCAGAGGCTTTGCCACAGATCAAATCTTGTGTGCTGAACTCAGAAACCAGGCTTGGACCTGGGGGAGTGACTACATCAACTGTGTCCAGGATGAAGAAGGGCAGCCACAGAGAAGAGCAAGAAAATATTTCTAATAGGCAGCTATAATAATCAGTGCTGAGAAATGGAATACGACAGGAACTTGGTTATGAACCCTTCAACAATGACAAGGGGAAACATCTCATTAGTAGCTCTAGCTTGCAGAAAGCTGTTTTGTCTGTACAATGGGCACATGATTAACCCCTTCACAGGAAATGTTCCCATTAATCCCCAGCTTCCTGTACCAACATCAGTGCACAGGTTAACCAAGGTCATGATGCTGGGAGAAGCTTGCGGCACAGGCAGAAAAAGGAACAGAAAGGCATCACTGCCATCAGTTAATGCAGCAGAGGAACTGTTAAAACCCCTCCGCGTTCTGGTCTTTCCTTGAACTCCTGCTGAACCACTTTTCAACAAGGTGCTTTCCTCAAGGAATGAACATCTTCACCTTCTCCAAGGGAAGCTCTAGAGACAAGGCCTCTCAGTGTGGCAGTGATATCAAGGAAACTGCTGACCCCCTCCTCAGCACTGAGAACATATTATCAGCACAACAGCACAGCAGCAGCTATGGTCTTGCATCTTTCCATCTGAATCCCATTTGCTCATGTCACAGAACTCCCTGGGACTGAAGCTCTGACTGAGCTGCAGAGTGTGAGGATATGAATGGTGGTGTTGGGCTGCCAGCAGTGCAGCCAAGTAAGACTGAGACCAGTGGTTTGTCCTGCAACAGGCCTCACACAACCATTTCAAAGAAAAATGCCTCTGACTTCAGCAGTCATGGTGCCCTTGCAGGTGATTAAGGCCAAGACTCAATAGTCCCAGCTCCTTATTGCTCTGAGCAGTTGTAATACCTGGCAGCCACCTGGCATGACCAGTGGTGTACTGGGACCTGTGGTCTTGCTTAGAAACCTATAATTCCAGGACTGGAAAGAAATGGCACATATTTAATGCATCTGTGACAGCTTCCTCCATGTACTGGTGGAAGCTCTACTGAATTTCCTATCTGGACTGTCAGTGGAGCCACATCATCTGCTCTTCATCTATTAAGGGTCTGTTCATCTCTGGAACCTCTTATCTCTTAACTTACTTGATAATTTATAGCACATATCCAATTCTGCTTCTAGGATGTTGGCTAAGTAAGTGGGTGCTTTATATGGTTATTGTAGTGACTAGCACAGCACAAATATGGCAAGTCATCTGCCACACAATCTATTGATTTGGAATAAAGAATACAGAGTTTTTTTGCCACTGATAGAGCTCAAAGGATTCAACTGAATGCAAATATATTTCATTTGGGAACAGGACAAAGCACTTCATAGAACAGAGCAGCTTTTTAGTCAGTTTTGGACCATTCCCCAACAAATGTTTTGCTAATAAGGATGTGGCAAGTTCACATCAGGTCCTCCACCCAAGAAGGGGAAAATGAGTGCATAGCTCCTGCTGCAAATTATAAATCATGGGCTTCCTAAAGTCCTATTGGCAACCAAGGCTCCTCAGTGTTCTGAGGTGTTGCTCACAACTCCTGCTTGTGCAGTTGTTCAACAAAGGTGATTGTCTGTTTTGTTCTGTTTTGTCAGGCAGATTCTCCTTGGAAAACAAAAGAAAAGGTTCTAGTAACACTGCAGAACCCAGTCATCAGGAGCTCAGCCATCAGGAGCTCAGCCCATTGCTGCTGTTAGTTGCCAGCAGAAGGTAATGAGTCTGATTTTCTTCTTCTAAAGACTGTTTTCACATGGCAGGATGGCCTTTAGTTTCAGTAGCACCTGTCTGGCATGGTGGTGAGGTGGTACTAAGAGCCAGTCATGAAGAGAAAGGCATGCTGGCAGCTTCCTTAATCTCTGCGCCATACAAGTACTGATAGCAGCTGAGGAAATCCCAGCTAAGGACACCTGTCTCGATCTCACTTTCACCTGGCACAGCAGTTTGCAAAGCCATTGGAGGAGCTAAAGCCATATTTACTGCTGCTCTGACCAGTGCTTGTCAGTTCATGGCACAAAGAGAGGAAATGACAACCATTCAAGGTACTGTCTCTGCAGGGATGACACCCAGGGACCATACACAGACTCCTGGCAAAGCTCTGAGAGAAAGGACTTAGAGCACTAAGCAGCACAAAACAGGTTTCTAATTATGCTGGTGCCTAGGAGAATAATAGGATGCATGATGATGTCTAAAGACTTACTCCTGCATTAAAGCATGTTTTTAAGTTCTGCCAAGACAGAAGGACTAGTGAGGGATATTTTTCTATCTATTTTTTCAAAGGTTGCTTTTAGTTGTTGTTTGGCACAACAGTATTGTAGGTCTTTGAAGGATTGGATTGAGTAGGTCAATGTTCTTCATACATGTTTTGTCATGAGCTGGACTCACTCACTCACTCACTCACTCACTCACTCACTCACTCATTCACACAAGTTTCATTATCAGATTATGAATGAAAGCACCCTGATAAAAAAGGAAAGGCAGCAGGAAGGGAGAGAGCACCAGACCAACAAGTGGAGCTCTCTCTCAGTTCATCCATTCGCTTCTTGTCTCAATGCATTAATGTAACCAGGTCAACATGCAACACTTAGTGTCTGGCTGCTGCTCCCTGATCCTTTTTGCACCACACTTAGCACAGCTGGGAGATATTGATTAAACCCCCTTTTGCTCAGGATGGCAGAGGAGGACTAAATAGGGGACCCAGTTATGCTAAAGGGCCATTTTTGAAGTCATGGCCTTCAGAGTAGCCTGGATCTGGAATGTAAAGAGACAAGATTTAGGAAAACAAGTGATGCATCCAAGGGTAGCATCCAAGGGTAGGCACCAGTTTTATTAATCTAGAGCTCCAGTAATTTGATCTGAAGAGGCAAATCAAATGATTGAGGGTGTTAAGGACCACAGCCTGGGTGACTGGACTGGAGTAGCTGTCGGGTATGCTAATGAACACGGTCTACTCAGAAAGGATAGCCTCTGTGCTTGGGGATGACTCAGAACTCCTGATGTGAGGTACAATAGTAACACACTGTCTCTAGTGGCAGCTAGGGAGGAAAGACCTTTTATTATCCCTGCAGTGGTTCAAAATAGAAGAGAAATGCTTGTAAAGTTTGCTTTAGCATGGACCAGAGGCCATCTACTAAGTTCCTTCTAGAGTCTTGCTGACAAGCTGTCGACAGGCTATTGAATATTGTGATTTAATTTAAAACATGCTAGTGAAGTAGACAAAGAGGAAAGAAACTAAACAGTAGCTGAAGTAATGTTTTTACCTAATTCCAAGACATAAGCACCTATGTGTTTCTTCCTCTTAGATTGAAGATTCATTTATTTTCCTCCACAGTGTGACAGGCTCCATCATTTGGCTCTGTCCCCAAATGTACCTAAGTCAGAGCAGGAACCTAGTGTACTGAAGGCATATGTCACTGTGGTGGACACATATAGCACAGTATAAATGTGATCCAAAACTTCGGGAGCTTACAAATCACACCCCAGTATTTAACAGACAGGCTCTGGGCATGCTGGAGATGTGGGCACGCGCTTGAGCATAATCTGGATGCCATATTGTGAATACAGTGGTGCTTGATTATTTGTTTTAAAGATTATGTTTGTTTGCCCATGACTTCTCTCCCTAATGTTCTGTGACTGACATAGACTTCTCTGGCAGAGGCTGCTTGGTGCAGAGCTATCACATAAAGGATACAAACAAAATGCAGTGCCACATGTTTGGGCATGTGTGCGTTCCCCACCTCCATGCTGGGAACAAGCAGGTTCTTTAGTGGTGCCCTCATTGATCTTGTTCTTGTTTAGTGCTTGAAGCCAAAGCTGTAAAGAGGAAAAGGTGGAATGAAAAGAAAAGAAGTGATATGCAATCAGAGTGCATTTTTGCAAGGTTTACAAGTAAGGGTTGCATAATAGTTAGATTAATTTTTTAGAGCCCAGTCAACAATTAAATTATAAACCATTCAAGCTTTTGTTTGCCTGTGACATGAGCAGTGGCTCCTGTTCTTGGTATTTCATACGTGTGAATCATGTTTCTCTCTGCCTTGGTAAAGGTAACCTGTGCTGGATCCCATTTCACCTTATTGTCACGCAGTATGAAAATGTGTCATTCTAGTTTGTCTCCTAGTGATATGCATAAAGTCCCATGTCACAGTGGAACTGAATTTGGCCCTGCACTCACAAATTCAGAGCTGGATTTGAAACTGTTCACATCCTCAGGCTATAGGAACTGCAATTCAGCTCATCCTTTTATATATCTACACTGTACACCATCTTCATGGGATGTAACACACTGCAACAGAGGAATGATTAGGACATCAGCTGGCAATGCTCCTAGCAGTGAATTGTCTTCATATCTGACCATATAGGGTATTAAGTTTCACAGTGCAAAATTGTTTTAATAAGAAACCAACATGAAATCTATATTCTATATCCAGACTAACTTTGTATTTGCAAGCACTGAAATGAGCTTGTATCTGTGCAGTGCACTGAGAAATTGCTTCTTGCATTTTAAATCTTACAACATCTCACAGCTGGAATTTGGAGTAATGCATGAAAGTGCCAGCTAGGTTCAGTGGTGACAGGTAATAAGGACAGCAGTGTACTGCAAAATGAAAGGGAAGGATCTTTTGGAAACATCCCTCCTGCTCCTGAAGAAGACAAAACATTATCATAAAACTCAATTATGGTAGGAATAATATCACTTCTTGTTTGCAGCAAGAAAAGCAAAGCTGAATGGGTTTTTATGTGCCAGGGGCAATATTTCATGATATGACAGGTAAATCCATAAAAATGGGGTACTTCCTACTTTAGACACAAACCAGAGAAAGGTTAAAACTGGAGCACTGAGATAAGGTCCATTCTATATGGCAAGAATAGGTCCGTGTTCCATGTAAAGGCAAGATTAAGAAGGCATTACTGATGTCTGGCTATGATAAGACTGTATCTGGCTGACATGGAGGTAAAGATCAGTAGTGTTGACCTCCTCTGCTGAAGCCCATATTAAAGGAGATAGAACAGATCTGTGAACAAAGCACAACTTCAGCTGAAGGCAAATTTGAAGAACATCTATACAAGGCTTTTTAACTATTCAGACTATAAGTGAAGGAATTAAAGTATCATTTCAGTGTCAAGGACTTTTACCATATTTCTACCTTTCCTCTTCCACATCTTGGAAAGCTGAGAAAAGGGGTCAGTGATTATGACAGCAATCATAACAGAATTATTAATCCTAAAAATACAGAGATAGACAAGTAGCTTCATTATGTTTTCCCCTCTGTGATTTGGTGGTGACATACATGATGAACTCCTCCATGTGCAGAAGGGATGTTCCACTGATATGTAGGACTTTGTCCCTAGCAGAGTGCCTGTTTCTTTGTCTCCTAGATTTTGAACATATTAAATTACTCTGGTTATGGTTTGAACGTGCAGAAAACTCCCAGGTTTGTACAGTACATTTGGCCAGGGCACTGGAGAGTATTAGACTCATCCCTGGATTTTGATGCAGACTTTTCAGCCTGTTGCAGAAAAGCTGAAGATTCTTCAAAGTTTGTACATGCTGACCTTAACTGAGCCCCTCACTGTAGAAAGAAAGCTGAGGAGAATTTCTGGCACAATTCAGGATGATACATAATTTTGTGGTGACCTATCCGTAGCAATGCAAGGTTCTATCTCTTTGCCTGGCACCACATAAAATGTTTGACATGTGAATTCTAACTGGTGTTCAAATTTAAAGGTCCCATATAGCAAATCATATAAGCCACCTCTTAAGCTTCTTGTCCTCATTGCTTCCTGCAGAAGCAGAGAAACAGTATTAGTACCCTTTTTTAGTAATCCAAGATAAAGTGAACTTGCAGACTTAGGTTTATAGTTGGATTTATCTTAAAAGTTTTTCCAATCTAAGTGATTCTATTATTCTATGGAAAGATTCAGTGAGTTGATCAGGGACATGCAGGAAAACAGTAGCAAGCAGTCTCTTCTCCCAGATGCTTTGCATGTGCCCATAAAGAAGGTTTTTTCCCACTGCTGAGGTGGTGGTGGTCTGCCCCAGCCACTGTCCCAGTGCATCATCTCTTTCATGTGCAGGTCTGCCCTGTTGTTTCAGTGCGTTTCACAGGCTGGAGAAGAAAGAAAATGCTGTAATTTAGTAGCAGTCTGACAGCAGTTGACCTTTACATGACAGGCAGTATTCCTCGGCAGCATGCAACAGAGCTTTGCTTTGCTTTTATTTTGTTCAAGTTCATCTCTTGTAGCATCCAAAGTGAAGCAAATTGGATTAGACAGGCAGGATCTCACAGCATCTTGAAGTAATCTGTAAAGAACCCACAGCATGATAGTCATTAGGCAGCAGTTGCTGCAAACAGCTTCAGGGAATTGGTGTCCACTAGAGAATTGTGGTGTAAGAAGGAGGATTGGGAAAGCCTCAGCAAACAGGGTTTTGTTTTTCTTGGAAGAACTTTGGGGAATCACAGGGAAAGTTGGATGGGACTGGTGAAAATGACCCCATCCATACTTTTACATGAGCCCCTTGGAAACTGTTGCTCTTCCAACTTCTCTCCTTTAACTAATCCTTTGCTAAAAAGCAAAGTCACACTCCATGTCTGCTACATTAATCACAGCACAAAACATGTTTCATGCTGTAAAAAAGATGGCATTCCACCAGAATCAGAGCATGATTTAGGCACAGGGTTACAAGTCAGACATTTTATAAGGGTGTTTTGCACATATTTGTTGACTTGTTCAGACAGAGAGCACTAAATCATCTTCGAAAGTCCCTAAAGGTAAATCAAAACAGGTAGCAGAGTTTTGTTCTATGGCAAGAGCTTGGCAAAGATGGTTAATGTTAAGAGGTTAAAAAGAGGAATCTCGTACTTTTTCCTTTGCATTGGCAAGGGTTTACATTGCATCACAAAGCCCAGATGGAGTTATTCTGACTTGTCATTGCACAGGTGGACAATCAGAGCCCTGGCATCTCGCCCTTTGGAAACAACATTTTTATAAGCAGTTGAGAAGCAGAAGTGATGGGTCAGGATACTTCTGGTCCAGTCTGTTCTCTATGAGAAATCAAATAAATCCCATCATAACTATTCCTGATTACTCAATGAGGTCAGCTCAAATGCAAGGGCAATGTAGAACAGAAGGGCCCCAGGACTGGGAATGAAAAATTCATTACCAAACTCAGACACCAAAACAATCATAGAAAGTTATTCTGGTCCAAACTGTTGCCCCAGTGTCTGGGTTAAAAATCTGAGACTGATTCCAAGACTAGGATGTACTTCCAAATTTTGCCCATCCCTTCCATTCACATACACCTGTATTACTGCAGCTTGCTTTCTGGTTGATAGAGGTCCTGGCTCCATGCTTCACTGCTGCTGGATTGTCACAGAGTGCCTGTGTAGCACATGTGCTCCTGGAAAACTTGCATGTTTTGCTCAAGATTCCTCTGACAAGATCCACAGGGGCATGCTTTGGCTCCCACAGTTTCAGAGTGTCAGAAATGTGCATCAGACCTAGTCTTGAAACCTGAAATGTCATGGACACACTTGAGGAAGTTTGGAAAGCTTTGGGTCATGAGTCTTGGAACATCCTCACACCCATCCACTGCATAGAATCATAGAATCATCAAGGTTGGAAAAGTCCTTCAGGATCATCAAGTCCAACCATTTGCCATACTACCACTAAAGCACTTCCCAAAACACCATGTCTACCCATTTTTTGAACACCTCCATGGATGGTCCCTCAACACTCCCTGGGCAGCCCATTCCAAACTCCCCACTCTTTCTGGGAAGAAATTTTGGGAAGATCCAATCTGAGTCCCCCCTGGTGCAACTTGACCACATTTCCTCTTGTCCTATCTCTAGCCATTAGGGACAAGAAGCTAACAATTTCCTCACTACAGGTAGTTGTAGAAAGCAATGAGGTCTCCCCGCAGCCTCCTCTTCTCCAGGCTGAACAGTCCCAGCTCCCTCAGCCTCTCCTCATAAGACTTTTTCTCCAGACCCCTAATCAGCCCAGTTGCCCTTCTCTGCCCCCTCTCCAACACCTCAATGTCCTTTCTATATTATGGCCCCCAAAATGCACACAGTACTCAAGGTGTGGCCTCACCATGGCTGAGTACAGGGGCAGGATCACCTCCTGTATGAGGACTGTTCTTCAACTGGGCCCTGTTGGAAAGACATTTTCTACAGAGCTTTTCTCACAAAATACACGGAGAAGCATGTTTTACAGAGCAGGAATAAGAGCTGAATCTCCAGCCCTGACTCATGCCCAGATGGACTCCTAGTGACAGTGATTTGCAGAGATCCTCACTCCCGAGCAGATACAGAGAGGCTTTATCATTGCACTTAATCTTGGCCCAGCCTTATCAGCTTCTTCACCAAGATGACTTAAAGGAAATACCAGCGGGCTTTGAAGCTGCTGAAACAGGCAGCGAAGTCCTGTCAGCTTGGCACAATTCCAGTAAAGAAGGAAAAAAAGCAGGAAAAGAGCATGAACATTCTACCATATCCAGGGTAACATGCTCTTCCAGGCATTAGCCTCTGCATTTGTTTTCATTTGCTGTTGTCAGAGCAGGACAGCAGGATCTGGCCATTTGTCAGAGATGCTGGCTGTGTTTTATGAGATGGCAGGCTTTTTCAGTCTCTTGACCTCAGGGATCTGTCATGCAATGATTTGGTTCCATGGGGGAACCTCCAAAGGGAGTCAATTCATCATCATAGTCTCATGGTTTATCAACACACTATCCAGGTGCGAGAACTAGATTGGGAAAATAGTTTTGAGTGGATTGCTTAAGAGTGGTGACACTGTCAGGACCAGGACCAGAACACTTCACTGCCATGTTACCCCTTGTATATCTGGTGCAACTGTGAATAATGTACTCAGGACATGTCAGGAAGACATTCTCCCATGTCATAAAAGTAGAAACTTCTGTAGATCCTAGAGACCCAGTAGTGCAGTGATGAAACATAAAAATCTTTGTATTATTTATTTTTTATTTCAAATGGATTGGGCACTATCTAGTAGCTTTTGGCATTAAAAGGAGAATGAGCAGAAAGACCATGCAAATAAAATATGACTTGGCAGGGGTTTTTGATTTAGATCTGAATTAGAACTCAGTAATTATAATCAGGATATGACGTGTGCATTGACATTGACTAATATCAAGGCAAAGTTAGTATGCAGATGTCATCAGCAATAGGTAGACATGGACTCAAGTTTTTATACATGACTTTATTACCTAAATATCCATATCAAAAATTGTCAGTATTCACATCACACTCTAGCTGAAGCCTGCGAGTTCTGACTGTATGCTGGGTGTTTTCCCACATTAGCCACTATCCACAAGATCAGCATCACCAGTACTGCATCACACCTGTAAACCAGAGGTCTGGAGTACAAGTGATCCAACTATTCTGCTTGCCTACACTGTAACACAGTTTTCCACAGCTCCTGAGCCTTCCAGTCTCTCCATCCATCACTTCTCAGGTGACGCTGATTCACTCCTTGCATTTTTCCCCACTCTAGCAGTACAATCCCCATCGATCTTGACTGGCTGTCAGTCTATCCCTTTGAATTTCTGGTCATGTTTCCACTGTGAAACTATTTTGCGCACAAGCACTCAGCTGTCTTTGACCTAATTGCTGTGATCCCAAAAGTTTATGAAGCTGCTCTAGGAAAGGGCAAACCAGTTTTTACTGTGTGATGCAGGGTGTAGTATTTAGAGTTTCTTGCTCCCACAACAAAGTACTTGCTTTTCAAGAAGAGAAGCAGCAAGTAGTGACAGGGCAGTCCCAGACAACAGGGTTGGGTAGGCCATTTCAGGTGGTGGAGTAGGCAAGCATCCTCTGAGCTTGGGATGTCACATTCAGCTGGGACTCCATATCTTCCCACAGCAGAAGATACCAAGGGCTAACCACTGAATTTCCATGGTTATGTAGAGCAGGATAGAGGTCATGCCTGGAGTAATGGCAGTGCTGGATTATTTTTTGCTTCTCTTTGAGCTTAGTTGTCTTCCCTTTGTCTAGAGAGCTTCCGAGGGATTTGTACAGGTGGTATCTCAGTGTGCCTCCACCTCATTCCTAACGGACATTTTCCAACTCAGCAAATGCTAAGCGAAAGAGGATTTCTGTCCTGGCTCAGCATTTCTGTCATCATGGAAGCCACCATAATATGGGACACAATTCCCACTGAGTACGTCTGACACCAACAGCAATGAATCCTTGATCATTGACACACTGGATGGTAAAACCTAGAGGTTATTGTCCTCTCTGCCCTGTGGGCAGTCAGGACAGAGTGGCTGGGTCACAGGCCCTATGCAAACAAGCTGAAGCTTCTGCAGCCTCTTCATGCTCTTCCTCATCCTTTTCCATCCCTAAGGTGAAACTTGCTAGTTCTCTGAAAAGGAATTCAAGAGGGTTTGACAAGTCCCTGGGGAAGACTTTGTTGAAGCTCAGCAGTAGTTGAGAAAATAAATACAGTCGGGCTAAACATCTGTCTTTTGAGAAGATTCGCACACCTTTCAGAAATTGACCTTTTCTGGTGAGGGCCCCTCCGCTTCCTCACTACCTTAGCTGCATGGTGTCCCCTTGTTGTCAACATGCTAAAAGACAATTTTTCTCCTGTGGAAAATTAAGTATCGTAGGAAACACAAGAAAAACTGAACTGTTCAGAGCAAGAGTCCAGCTTGACCAGTATTCTGCCTCCAGCTGTGAGCAACTGAGGTTGATCAAGCTGATAATCACCAGCAGTACAAAACTTGCACGAACCCTTTCTGAGAGGCACTCCCACTTCTGGCAATTGGCAGCTGAAGCTATTCCCGAGTCAGTGATTGCATCCAATTCACAGACATGAGCAAAGGGAACACACTAGAAACAATAAGACCTCCAAACTTTACTTACAGTGTAGAATCATTGGAGAGAACTAGTTCTCAAATGAAACAAAGATCAAACGTTCTGGGCGGTCCATCAGAGGAGAGGCAGTGGAGCCCCTCCTGTGTGGTCTTTCCCTATTAGTGCTATGGTTCAGGGAACCACTTGCCCCTGATACTGTGTGCCTAGAAGGAGGAGACACATTCACATGAGCTGAGTGTGCTATTGTGTGTTTTCCTAGGTATTTCAATGTACTTTGGTTTTGTGTCATTCAGGTCTGCTGCTGGCAGAAAAACCAGACTGTGCTCCTGCCACATGCTTTGCAGGTTTAATGAAGGTTCGTTTTTGTTGAACTGGTTATTACTGCTCATGTGGTTACAAAATATGGGGAAGCCATGGCAGAGGACTTTATCAGAACACTAGCAGCTAACGTGATGTATTCACCACCACCCACACTGTGCAGCCAATATACCACCTCTGTATAATTAACCCCCTCTTCATCCAGGAGCATGAAAGAAAATATAACTGGCATTGCCAGCGCCATAACAGGCTGAAAACTGTAGCATGCAATTGTTCAGACAGTTATTGCAGTGCCAAGTGCGTCAGCACATACAACAAATCCACATTTCCCTACTATTCACTGACCTCCTGCCCTTGCTACATATTTCATCAGGCAGTTGCAGAGTCCATCAGTACCAAAGTTCATCTCCATGCAAAACCTCCATCCCCAAAGACATTGGGAGACTCCTGTAGCCCTGTAGCTGTAATGTGAAAGGCATGAAGAATGTCAGCACCTCCATGAGTTTGTAAGCAGCACCATTTAGTTTCCAGGTCTTTAGTGCTGAGTGAGCTGGAAAAAAACTATCACATGTTCTTTGTTCCCAGGGCAGACTCTTGTTTTTATTAGAACATCTTGGACAGAATCTTGTCTCAGTTACATTGATAAAAATCAGGTTATGCTACTACAGACAGCTGAAGTTTTTCAGACACATCTTGCTGTGGCTCACAGCAGAGAGTGTCCCTGTACTCACAAGGGACTCCCCAGGGAAGTTGATAAACAGCATCTGGAAGCACAGGAATCCACACTTTGGTTAAAATATTGTGCACAATTATTGTATGTCAAGCCATTCACATTGCTGATTTAATAGATGATTACAAGACTAGGGAGAACTTTTCCATCTGATATTTGCATTTCTCTTGCTGCAGAAGTGCAGCGTTTTGGCTGGGGAAACATGATACAAAATGATAGGGGATTCAGAGATGAAAATAACTGAGTAGTCACATATTCAAGCTCTGGCCAGAGTCCAACATTGGTAAAGTAGGTTTGTCATGTGACTTTAATTCATTTTTAAAAGAAGGAACAGAGGCAAAGCAGCTAAAGGTTTATGTAGTTCCCAGACTAGTCTGCTGGAGCTCAGAAAACTGTAGCATGAATGCTGTTACCTCCACTTCTATCTTTTCCTGAGAGAAACAAGATGAAAACTGAGGAATAGACCATAGCTCAATATAGGCTGCAGTATTTACCTAAACTGCATTGCAAGGTCAGAGAGGCTGAAACACTCAGGAATTCAGAGGCTACTGCAACCCATCTGGTACTTTGACCCTTGTCTCTGCAAGCTGTAGGAGGCAGATACAGGGATACTGTTTTTGCTGCTGCTGTGTCATGTAATCATGGTTTTGCTGAAAAAGGGTGACTGACTGCTTCATAAGATACTGTTGAAGAGATCAGCAAAACCCCAAAGGTAACTTCTAAATATGTCTAAACTTTGCTAACACAAGACCACAGATTCAAGAACTACATGCAGTTTTAGAGTGATTAACCAAGTTTGAGAGTCTGTATCCTCACACTTCATATCCCTGAGCTGGCTCAGATTGATGCTGCCAGCCTAAGTTTGTTCCAAATGCTGAGAAACGAGGGTCTGCTTATCCTGGCAAGTTCTGCTCTATCAGTTATCATCTACACTCCTTCAGCCAGCACCATGTCCTGTATTCTGGGTAGCTCAACAGCAGTATGTTTGGACACTGCCAGGCCCTGCTCCAAGCTCACTGTGCCAAGCCATTGGCTGATGACTGTGCTACCATGGGTGGCCCTGGGCAAGACTCCTAGGGACCTCTCTCCATGCTTTCTTGAGGATCCTGCGCAAACAGAATAGTTCAGCTGTGAAAGTGAGGAACTGTCATTTCGCTGAGGTCAAAGTACAGAGAGACTGAAGTAAAACGTAAAAGCATTTGAAGGCAAAAATAAACTATGAATTTAGCATTTCTTTTTCTTTACTCACCTGAGTTCCACTAGACAGAGCTGTGTGATTTTTGAACATACATACACAATTATGGTAATGGAACAGCTGGACAGATAGTCCAGCCAGCAGTTTCTCTGGTACTGGTGAGCACATGAGGGCTGAAAAACCCCAGTCTCTCAGTGATTCCAGTGAGACCTTTCTAGGAATACTGCTTCCAAACTTCCAAACAGATGCAATGACAAGAAGGTTGTGGATGGGGAAGAAGGAAAGGGAGAAGGAATTTGAAAGAACTGCAGTGAAATGGGAAGTGGGTATTTCTGAGAGGCCAAAGATGGTTCCCTGCAGGGAGGCACCATTTCTCTTGGACTGTCCCTCTGCTAAACAGCTTTCCCTGCTTCAAATGAAATCTGATACCAAGCTCCAGTCGAGGTGATCTCTCAAGCAACAACTTCATAAAGGTCCCTTGACAGTGCTGAGGTGATGAGGGTTAAGTTGTAACTGTCCCATGGCCTTGGCCATGGTGAGAGAGGTCTTAATCCTCTATCAGACTGCTGCAGGGCACAGAGCTCCCTTCTCTCTGTCTTCCCTTGAACTGATGAATCAAGGAATCTACTTAGGACAAGAATTCAGGACAAGAGGGAGGAGCTGGACATAACGCATCAGCTGGGACCCCTGTGTGGAAGTGCTGTTTCTGTGACACTGAAAGATAGAGGCAGATTAACCTCGGCCAAATCAGCATGACTGCTCCTGAGGGGAAGCTGGAAGAGTTGACTGGTTTAGGCAAAAGAGCCTGAAAGATCAGTTGGGCAGGTAACTAACTTACTGCTGAAGAGCTATTTGCTTTGCAAGGGTGTTTGTGAAGGGCTTCAAGCTTATTCTTGACTATCAAGATGGGATGAACTGCAGATTTCAAAGGATGTTCAAGGCCACCTAAGCATAACAACCTGTCGTTTAATAAGGGCTCAGTGTTTTGGTGAGCTCAGCATAGTCCCTATCCACTGTAGTGAAAACTCATGCCCAGACAGGGTGGGAGAGGGTGGGACATGGCACACATATATGGGCAGATGTGGGTCAACTGCTGAGCACTGGGTTTCAGTGCCAAGAATATTTTTAGCACCCAGGGCTCGAGATGTTGAACAGACATCAGTCACGTGCCATTTTCTAGCAGTTTTCCACAGGCAGAGGCTCCTTTCTGAATGGGTGATCCAAGAAGTAGAAATCTTCCCCCATGAATTGGAAGGCAGTGCTGTGCAGTGCTGTGCAGGTGCTGCTACTGAGTGAGGAGTATCTAGCAGAGCCCTGTGCATCTTCCACATGTCTTGTCTCCCAACACAAACATTACAAAATTATTTGGGATTTAGAAGTCCTAAAGGATGTGTAGAAAGGCCAGAGCTTTTTTCCCTTTATTTGAAATGCTTTGTTTTTTATTTATGTAAATTACTTTTACCTAAAGGCTTTGTAGCTGTCTTATCTGTGCTATGGAGTTAGTAGCATACAAAAACGGATGTCATAGTCATGTCCTCCTAAACACAGTCAAGGTCTCTTGCTGCACTAGTAGCATTCCTCATTTGTAACTTATGACATCTGTGACTCATTTATACCCCCAAGTTATGCCTTTTCTATTCAAAACTCAATCTAAATTTTACAGCATTATCCCATAAATCAGTGACAATGAATCTAAACTCTGAAACTTACTCTGCATTAAAATTGTGAATAATAACAGAAAGCAGTTTGAGAGACCTGACAGAAACTACAGCTGAAGGTCAGAAGAAGGTCTACATCCACCATTCAGTTAGTGACCTTTTTCTGTTTCTGCTCTGGCTGATTAGAAACCTTTAACCTTTCCAAAGAAGTTATGCAGCTACTAAATAAGTCAACATCTAATCTGGGAAAAACAGCCTAATGTTAAGTAACATTAATTGCCTCTTTCTATGACATGTGGTGAGCAGAGCAAAGTTCACCAGAGTGTGGTGGGAATTACTCTGGGGTAATTGTCAAAGCACGGTGTGTGTGCCTCTGGTGACACACACCTTCCCAAGAGCCTCTCTTGTCACTGGTGATTTAGATCTCCACTTTGGCAGCATTGGGAAATGCATGGTGCTTTGTGAATCAGTCCTATGAACAGTGATACCTCTGTGTGTGCCTCTTGGAAACTTCTCAGTCACCTTTTACCACTGATCCAAACTCACCTTGGGAATTTAAACATCCCATAAGCATCTGGATTCAGCAGGCTGGAAAAGAACTTCCATTCAGGGAAACAGGCCATCTTCTACTTCCCAAAACAAGATTTCAAAACAATATAGGAAATCATTCAGAAATTGTGCTGTGTGACACAGTGGCTGTACAGCAAGGAAAGAAAGGACTGGGCTAGGCTGGATTTTCAGAGGAGTTTCCTGACACTGTGGTCTAGGCTGAGGAGACTGGGGAAACTATTGGAGGGCTTTAGAAACCAGCCAAGACTTGCAGACAGTCCTGTGTATGCCAAGGGATAGAAGATCTAACAGTTTTATTTTCTCTTGATATCAAATATTCAGGTACCACAAGAATGTTGTGTTTCTTCTGTTACTTTTGTTTGGTATTACCTGTTTTGATGCACATTTGGAGGAAACTGCAATGTATGTTGTTTTTCAACCAATTCCCAGTGCTCCTTCACACCATCCCTTCACTTAAAAATGGCACTGCGTGAAGCCAGGCAGGTATCACCACTCACATCAGACTGTTTTCCCTGGAGTTGCATCCCTCTTTTCTGCTGAAGTTAAGCTCTTCTTAAGAGGCTGGAGAAAATTCAAGATCAACAGAAACACTGTGTACTGATCTGCCTTTGTTTTTTACCAATTATGTTACTATCTTTCCCTGGAGCTTATAATTTCACAATAACAAGTTTTGTCAAGAGGCCATTTCTTTTCCTGCTCCTATGGCACACTGTGCTTGATGGGTTAGGCGGTACTGCCAGCACTGCAGGGATATTGAGAAAGGAATGGCAAGTGGAGGTCAACTCCACAGGGCACTGTCAGAGCTGAAAAATACCAAACCACCTCCTAGATAGGCAGTACTTTCCTACAGAGGCAATTTGAGAGATCAAGTCTGCATTGATCACAGGAGTAAATGAATCAGAAAATGAATGTGCCTTCTAGGATGGACAATAAAGATAAAATAATGATTTGAAGTTGTTAAGCTTTTTGTTCAACTTCAAGAGAAGGAAAGGTTGAGGCAGTTTTTGAGATCTTTCTGTTGCTCTTTTATGAAACCAAAGGCCTGTATCTGACCAGCAGTTTCAAGTAATGATGATTCCTGTGGCAAAGGCTGGGTGGAAATTTAACAGTGATTTTTAGTCATTAGCATCATTTTTACTGTTAGATCTCCTCCAGGACCAGAGGCTCAGTCAGAACTGGCTCAGAAGCTGGTCTGTTTCCAGGCCAGTGGACCTTGGGTGTTTGATTCTGGTTTGAACAGCTCAGGAAATCACATTGGCATTCTTCTTAAGAGATTGTTCCACAGACTGGCTCAGCTCACAATTAGGAATTATTTCCTGACATTCTGTTTACACTTTCCTTCAATTAGTCACTCTATTTCTCTTAACTATAGCCCTAATGTTCTCCTAATTGCTTCCCTTTTCTTGTTAGTGTGTACACCCTTCTTGTGTTTGCGGATGGTTACAGTGTCCTATTAGTCACTGGTTAATTTGTACCTCTTCCATTTTCCTTCATGTGTCGACAGCTTGAGGCTTTTTACTTGTTTCTCTGACTTTGTTCTCGCTGGAGAAAGCAGGCACACTCCTACAGCACAGAAATGTTAACACCACCTCAGAATACAGCTGAGCAACAGGAATAAACATTTCTGGTTTGAATTTATGAAGAATTTAAGAAAGCCATGTTGATCTCCATTCTTGCAAGGGAAACAAGAGGCACTGTCTTGCTCATAAAATACTTGAAGGTAAAGGGACAAAAGCTTTAACATGATGACCTGGGTTATTATTTGATCTCTGTGGTCTCAGAAGAGGTTGCAAAGCAAAAAGTGCCCCTCAACCACGGAGGGATGATCTGCAAAGGCACTCTGAGGGACAGGATGGGGTCATTTGCAGTTGAGACTTAAAAGCTAAGCTTGCTTGAACGTTTGTCCTCAGGGTAAAACCTGGTGGTGTCCTCATCCCTCAGCTCATACTGTTTGTCTTGCTGCAGCTGATTGGCTTTAACTTGTATGATGACAGGGTAGGGAACTTGTGAAGTCTCTGTGGTCTTAAAGTAATGACTATTAGCATTAGGTTGGAAAAGGAACATAAATCCTCTTGAGGCCACAATTTATCCCACAATTGCAAATTATCTCCTAGGGAGTCTCCTCTGAACTGTGGTAATGCTGGGCATGGGTGATGTGAGATGTTATATTATGATTCGTGTCAAGGTAAAAACAATATCCCCCCTTATCATTGTGGAAAACTATTGAACGAACAAAGTAAACAGTGAAACTCAGCAGGACAAATGGTAAAAAGGATGGGGGGAGGCTGTGCAATCTAAACCCTGCAAAGTGTTGTGAAATAAGAAAGGTTATGATCAACAGGGTGTCAAGTTGCACTATGTATGGACAACTCTTTTTGGGTAGCAAAGAATTTAGGAAAAGGTGAAATAAAGGGGGGTCAGTCTTGTCCCAGAGGGGAGGAACATCTATATTATGCTAAAGCTGGAATGTGAGGTTATTTGGATGGAGGAGGTCTTAAAGACCACCATAAAGAAATTTTGATTAAGAATGTGACAAAGAGTTCTAAACAAGTGTCCAAATCCCCTAAAATTGTTCACAGGTTGTATAAGGACTTGAAGGAATGACTTCCAAACCTTGCATTTCCAAATTTAGATAAGAATTTATTTATCTATTTAATGTGGAAGATAATAACAGAATAACATGTTTGGTATGTGGGGGAGCTGAAATGATGGAACAATGGCCCTGGTGAGGGGAAGGAGCAGATGTAACTCAAATTATTTTATGGAATCAGACAGAGGTCACTAAAATTGAACATCAACCAGAGGGGTGGATATTATCAAACGAGGTTATTGGCCAAGGGTGTTTATCAAGGAAAGGGAAAACCAAATACACTAACAATGTATGTGAAACCTCTGCAGGAGGGTCTATGTCATGAACTCCACTCATTCCTGGTGGTGGCCAGATAGCTCCACAGGATAGTTAAGTACTCAAGGAGGTATCAATTGTACCTTAACAACACTAGGACAAATATGTTGGTGTAATAAGAGCAGGGCAAGCCCTTTCGAAGAAGTAATAGGGTTAAAGAAATATTTGGAATATCCAGAAATTACCTCCTGGGAATGGGAAACCCCAGAAGGAATGTTTTGGATCTGTGGAAAACAGACTTATAGTAAATTCTCAAAATACTGGAGAGGCATTATGCAGCCAGGGTTCTTCCTATTACCTCAGAATAGGGAAGAGATGTTAAGATTACTTCTGTATGAACAGATAAAAACAAAAGTGGGAATTAGTGAGAGGATCTCAACAATAGAAAGATGAAGAATGGCCCCCAGAATGAATCATTGAATATTATGGTCCCACTACATGGGCACAAGATGGAAGTTAATAATTGTTAATTAAGATTAGCCCAAGAACATTGTCTCCGCCTTATCTTTGGATCCGGGGTCTCACCAAGAAGTGCACATGTGAATAGAGGAAACTGATATGAGGGGATCCTTTGAAGTGATAATAGGTACAAAATAAGGTATAAACTGTTGCTGCCTTAAACAATAAGTGTGCACGTTGCTGGAGTGACTAACTCGCCACGCACCCAGCGCTGCTTGCTCATTCCTTATTTCCACAACCAATAAATCTTTTGTATTTTGTCAGAGATTTGGGTGTCTGTTGGACCATTTCTGACACTGATAAAGACAGACTAGTGATCCAGCCCAGCAATGGCTGCACTTCACCAACAACGAAGAACATTCATGATTTGACAATCTCAGGTACTTGGTACATCTGCAGCAAGAATTCTAGTTCTCTATTCACAGGGACCTGCATGACATTATACCCAGTATTAGACACTTTGAAGGCAATCCTAAAAGGTAGAACATGCTACTTTTAAGTTCCTAGGCCATAGTCTATAAAGGACCAGTTTGCTGCAGGACTTTCATCTGTTTGATCATGCCTATAGGGAAAAATGTCAGTCTGACAGGGAGAACAAAGCTTAATGCTGCTGGTGGTGAAAGAAAAGGATCACAGCCTGAAATAATGAAAATCTCTCCTGGATTGATGAGATACACCTTTCACCAAGCTGAAAATGATCCAAAACTCAGTGATTATGACTTGTCCAGTAGCAAACAAAGTGTCTCATAAATCACCACTGCATCCTCAGGTAGTTGGCATAAGAAAAGCAAGCAGATTTCTCACCCCTCTCGTCTTTCTTTAAATAGTTCAGCTGAAAAAGCACAGTCCTTCTGTTCATATTGTTTCTTTGGACAGCCTGCTGTTGAGAGGAAATGTTGGGCATACACCCACAAAAGGCCTGAAGGAAGAGTCCCTGGGCAGCAAGATAAATTACTGCTTCAGTACCCCAGCACTGGTCTGTCTTGTCACTTGTTGCTGTCAACACAGCCTCAGAGATACCCAGAAGTGGCACTTCCCAGCCTGTGATGCTCTCCCATGTCAAGACAGCACAGGAGCTCTCAAGACCATTGCCATGCTCTACTCTGAATAGAAAATTTGAGCAATTGGTCTAGTTGATGCAAATCAGGGATTCAGGGATGGTCCCAGGTGATAGCTGCGATTCACCTCAGCTTGATGAGAGTTTTGCTTGCAGCCACTAGTGCAGCATTACTGTTGGGCAGAGAAACAAGGTGTAATGGTTCTGAAGGCATGGTGAAGCTATTTGGCTGAGTCACTGCCAGACAGTTCTCACAGGTACCATTCACAGAAACGGCTCCTTGACACCCAGAGTTAGCCACTGGAGCTGATCTCAGCTAATCCCTAAATCCAGCTACACCCAGATACCAAAGCACAGTATTTTGGCATATGCTCACACTGCTGACTGGTTTCTACTCGGGTGTATTTAGCTTGCAGATTCATTGGTCTTGCTTTTGAGAAATTTCACATGTAAGGACTTAATAACACAAACGACTTCACTCTGGAAGCTGGAAAAAGCTCTCTTGTCACTCATGAGGGGATTTGCATTGGTACATAAACATGAATCCAGGCGCAACCTAGGCACCAGAGACACACAACCACTCTTGAGGGTCATTAGGAACCCAAACATATTTTTGAAGCTGGCTTTTAATCCTGGGACATTCCTGAGCCTGTGGCTAATGAAGTGCCCAGGCTTGGAACAGCCCATAGAGGAGGGAGGTTTATCACATAGAGAAGATCCCTTGTTTTAGAGACACAGTAGAAGGTGGGTTGGGACTGTCACAGCCAACACTTCTCCAGAGAGAGTCATTTCTGTGCCACTAGGGGACATGGTTTAGTGGACTTAATAGCACTGGGTTAACAGTTGGACTTAATGATTTTGTATGTTTCTTCCAACCTTAATGATTCCATGATTCAGAAGGTCTCTGCACCGACTCTGCTTCTGTTTTGTAGTGTTTCTCCAGGGTCTCATAATACTCTGTCTCTAATTCCAGTACCATTTAAAGAAATGTGTCCTTGTCCCACCTTCCAGGGTGTAAATAAATACCCCAGTCCATCCATTACCAGAGACAATAGAAGGCAATAGGAGGCAATAGGAGGCTGAATGCCACAGTAACCAGCGTAGTCAGGGCACTAAGTCAGCTAAGACTACTTGCAGACAGCACAGCTCACTGCTGTGAGCATCAAATTGTCTTCTTTCTCCATGAGGATAGCTAAGAAGTGGCAGAAAAGTGGCAAAATGTAGATGCAGAAGCCTGAATAGTTAACTAAGATCTGTATAACCTTTTCCTCTGAAGAAGATGGTGCCATTATCAGTTCAGAACTGATCATGTGCTTTTCTTCTTGCGTGTTCCTTCAGAGCTCTTCCTTCCTCTCTTGGCTGCTAAGCACAGTGTGCAAGTGCAGCCACACCATGCAAACAAAGTACTTATCTCCATTAAGGAAATTATCTATATTCATTCTGCTTCAAGCAAATCCATACATGGGCAAAGCTGCAAAAGAACAGAAGTGTGAAAGAGAGGTAGTAAACACATGGGCGATAAATTCCCTGTCTATTGCTCATATCACATTTTACTCATTTAAATTTTATTTTTTAAAAAATCATCTAAGTGTGTGAAAGAGGGAGTGTTTCCCTCAGAGGAGCTCTGCTCTCCCGAGTGTTCACACATTTACTCACATCTCTGACTCACAAGCTCTAGAGCGTTATTTGTGCTGACTTAAGCTGTTACCACCTCCTCTGGAGAACCTGCATGGGTGAACACTGCATGGTGATGTTTAAATCTCCTCAGCTAAAAGTAGTAGAGTTGTGAGTCAGAGCCCCCAGCTGCCCTTCCCTGAACACCACTTACTTGTCCCTCTGCTCTTGGATGGTAGGTCAGCCAGCGATTGGAGGAGGCTGCCAGCCCTGGCTGCATTCAAGACTGGTCTGTTTGGCCTGTTCCAGCTCAGTTACCTCAAGAGTGGCAATGACTGGAGAGATGCTGGATGATGCAGAGCATGGCAGCACACTAGTCTTAACTACCTCTCCACTACTGTCTGATGAACTGGAGTGCTGAAGGACGTTTTGGTGTTATTGTCCAACCTTTTCTGTTTCATGTGCTTATTTAAATTACCACAAGCACTGATGGATGTAACATCAAACTACAGTTAATGCCTGGATGCTAAATCTCAGCTGAAAAAGGAGATTTGCCATCCTTTCTTCACCCACAGACCAAACAGGAATGGACACATTACTGACAACAGTTCTCTCTCTCATTGCTCCCATATACACAGCCCAAAATGATGAGTTGAAAACCCCAGGGCTCATGGGCAAGTCCCTGCAGCTCTACAAGTTGCTGCGCATCAGCAGTGTGATGGAATCTTGTTGTGAAAGTACACAGAACAAATTGCATGGTGGTGGCAAAAAGCGTTCGCTTCAGCCTCTATGAAAGCTGTGCTTTGCTTCTGCACTGCTTGATTTAAACATCTCAGGCAGCAGTTCCTGAATGCCACTCCACCAGCACACATTTTGAGAAAATTAGTAATTTGTTCCACCATTAATGAACATTTGAGACCAGTGCAATTTTCCATGGGACTACCATTGAGAACCCTGGGAGTAGTATCAGCCTAACAATGGCAGCATTTTTTAATGTCAGATGTTTTTTAATGTTCAACCAGTTCTGGGCTCCTAATTTCTCTCACAACAAATCCACTCTGTAAGTGCATCTTTTCAGCTGTCCTCCAAACTATATTTTTCTGTGTTCAGCTCCAGTGAAGCTGCAGAATGGCTTTGAGGTACCATTTTCTGAGGTGTCAATAGCCGAGGAGCTGACAGCTCAGAAGTTTAATATATTTGGGGCTGCTGCACGAAGTGCTCACATACACGTGGCTTCACTACTTTGTGAAGTGATGTGGAAAACAAATTTTCATGTAAGTCATCTCTTAAAGTGGACTTGTGCCCCTAAGAAGAGAAGTTCATGCATTTATAAACTCATGTTGCTGAGTCTTTCTGGTTTCTATAGACTCCACCTTTACAGGTGTTCTCTTAGCAACACTGACACAGTTTTCAGCAGAATGAGATAATGCGGTTTTTCCTCTCTTAATTCTCAGACCTGGCTTCCAGCCACCACTAATACAGCAACAAACTGCAGTGGGCGTAGCATGGAGCTTTGAAGTCCAGAATCCAAATGACTTTGTTTTTGCAAAAGTTGTGTTTCCTTTAGTGCCGTTAGTGGGTTGCCTGGAGTCTTCCTGCAAGAGAGTGCAGTGCCCTTCACCTCGCAGATCTGGATAGGAGGCTGAGGGACCCTCCCTTCAATCCCTGTGTGTATGGTGGATCCCAGGGCCACAGCCAACTCACTCAAATGCAGTCTGCTGACATTTTAACTCTTTTGGATGCTCCTATTCCCAGTCAAATTCCTGCTGGCTGTAGCAGCGTCTAAGGGGACTTAGGGTTAGAAGCTTTGTTTCTTCTGCCACATTCTCCCAGGCTATTCTTTCCTTGGCTCTTGCTGTTCTACCCTTCCACTGAGCACATTGTTTATCTGGCCCCAGCTCTGCTCCTTCTCTTGTTCCCCACTGTTCTTTACAGCCCTTTTTCCTGACCAGTTCTCTCCTGCTCACCACCATGGTCACTCTTAAGTCCTCACCTTGTGTATCTTCCCCCACACACTGTCCTCCATCAGTCACTGCCTGTGCTGGCAGTCTGCAGGATCCTGCTCTTAACCTCTGGGTTAGCATCAGCCATGGTGCTGGGCTGCCACTATGGCTGGAAAGGAACCATTTGCATTGCAGTGCCAGTTATTAAAAGTCCTGACAGCACTATTGAGCACAGCCTATACAAACATTTTATGCTGTCTGACAGAAAGGGGTGGCTCCTAAAGTGTAATTTCTTCTATCTTATTAGGAGGGTTTCTGAGAGACCCACTTGCTCTCTGGTCATACAGATTGGCCCTTTCACTCCCACATGAAGTGGGATGCTAAACAGTGCTGACTGTTCTCAAGCCAAAAGCCAAAATGCTTCCCTTTGCTTCTCCCTATTATTTTATAGTCAGGCAGCCGTACAAGCTCTAGGAACACTAGGCTCCAGGGAGAAGTTTATGTCAATCTAAGAGACTTTGCAAAAAAATTATCATGATGTACTTCCCCCCACTTCTCTGCCCTACAGTTTTGGGGATGTGTGTTTGATAGAGGCCTCAAAAAGAAGCCCCTCCTCTTAGATAACCTTTTTACTTAGGGCTCCAGTGAAAAAAATCACACTGATATTGGCCAGAGTTTGCAGGAAGCAGGGTTCTCCCAAATATCTCCGATAGACCCTGCCTGTATTTCTTTAATACAAGGCTCTTGCCCTCTACTTTCCCTGGGCAGGGTCTATAAATAGCCTTGAATGCCAGGCTCTTAGAGTGATGTCCATATCTCAGGGAAGGTGTATACAGTTACTGTGTTCAACTTGACCTCTTAAATTAGCTCAGCCATGAGAAGGTACAAAAGAACAACAGAAGTTATGTGACTGTTGATGTTTATTCCTGGGGAAATAGGAGGGTGGGGTGTTTCATAAGCTGTTCATGTTCTTTAGTGCTGGTGGAAATGATACTTTGACATCAGCGAGTGGCAGACGACTGAATCACAGCTACAGCAGTACAAACCAGCCCAGTCCAGGGCACGCATAGGCTCCCCGCCCTTTTTTCAGTGCTCCCCAGCCAATATCAGCCTGTCACTGTTCCACATGGCTCTGGCACTGGACCTGGGGAGTCATCAGCTTTTTCCAGTTCTCACCATTTCCCAAATGCACATCAGCCTGACATAAAATACCTCGAACTTTTCCTTGCATAACTCACCAGTTTTATCAAAATGAAGTGGTAGTGCTAGGTAGGAAGACTTTGGGCACCTTGCTTCCTCAGACCATTTTTCAGCAAGTACCTCTCTTCCCATGTGGCATCAGCCCCTTATGTATGCACCCTAGGCTGATCTCTCCAGAAGCCCTTTCCCAGCAGAACCTGTCTTCTCCCAGTGGAGTAAGGAAACACTAAACAGTATTAAGGGTGAGCAAGGGCCATCTAGACTTCTCACATATCTAACCTTCCAGAACAAGCATGGTGTTTGCTGTAGGAGAACACATTTTGGTAGGTAAGAGCTCCCTGCCGTGTTATGGGGCATTTTCTAAAGCCCATTAGAGTGAGTGGAAAAGCTCCTGCTTGTTTTGATAAACTTAATAGGAGGCCTTATTAGAAGGAATTTCACAGGGAATACTTAAAGTTTTGTGTATGTGTCTGACTCTCCAGGCAAGCTCCTGTCCTTTTAAGTATACTGCGACTCACACTCTTAAATAATGTACCTTTGTATTTATGGGACAGAAAACAAATGGAAGCCTGAGGATCAGACTATAATATGAGCCCACGTATCTAAAAACAAACCTAGGAAGGAGAAGTAAGTGAATTAGCCTGTTGAAATAGCTTTGACACTGAGCCTCCAGTATTTCCAATCTGAAATCCCTTACTTCTTCCACCGACCACTGATGAAGAATGCAATAAGCATAAGCTTCAGTTAAATTACTCAGACATGCACTTCATGGACTCATGAGTCTCTCCTGAAAGTTTTAGCAGCAACAATGAATTAAATTCCTTCAAAACTGTTAAGAGTTTAGCAAAAGCTTTGGAAGTGGACTGCTAGTTTCAGAAATTTCCCAAAAGGACAAGTTCTTGCTGACTCCTGTATCTCACAGATACACCTCATGGATGTCACAGAAATGGATCCAGATCACAATCCTATTTCTAGTCACCAAGACCAAATGATTTTACTCCTGAGCTTGAGTACTTGGATTTGGTGTAAAGGCATTTGTTCCCTGAACAGCCTGTGAATAATCACCTGGATTTGAGTGGGCTGCTCATCTGACAAAATAACTCGATCCCACATTATACACCAGGAGCATGGCCCTCACAAAATGACCTGCCACTTCTGTGGAATTTTCTGCATGTAAAGGCAACATTTGCTCCGCAGCAGCTGAAGCTGTGAACCAATTCCTGGCTGATTCCACTGATGATCTGGCAATCCTGATGATTCAGAGAGCTCTTAGGGAAGCCCAGAGCCTTTCGTTGTTTGTCTGCTGCAGCAGGGCAAGTAGCAGTCAGAAATCAGCCGTGTCTGAGGGACTTTCTGTTGGCTACATGATGGCACATGGGGGTTTTGGACAAGGCCCCAGATGGCAACATCAGCTCAAAAATTGATCTGTACAATGGTCACAAGGACTGAAAGGAACTGAGTTTTGAAATGAAGCCTTGGAAGAATAAACTTTGAATGTTGGATTTGTTAGGTGAGAAAGAAATACAGCCTCAGTGCTGGCAGTTTGGGTCATAATATATCAACGATGTATTTTGACACAAATGACCACAAAACCACACCTGACATTAAACAATCCAGAAAATAACAACTTTAGAATAAAAAAGGTTTCTTTTTGCTGGTTGAGCCATCACCAAAGCCAGGCAGGAAGACTTTTCATATTTCCTGGCCTGTGGTTCTGCACTATTTGCATCTCAGTGTCACAAAGTGCACATACCAGACTCCCATGGTGGTTGCATCTTGATGCATATCTGGTTGCTTTGTATTTTTCTTCTTAAAGTAGCATGTATACCCATATCTCTTCATCCTTCAGAAGGAAAAATCCTTTCTACCAGTGTAAGGCTCAATTCCGTGTTCCTGCTTTCCCAAGCAGATGGATACATGGCTCAGTCCTTTCTCTTGGCCTCTGCCCTGGCCTCTTTCAGCATCCTGGAGGTTGTCCCTCCACTGGTTCCTATCTCAAGGTGACCCCAAGGCTCCCCCAACATGAAGACAGAACCTAGAAATCACAGCTTGTTGTGTTTAACCCCATGGCTCCTTGGAAAAGACCTAAACACTCAGGTGGATTGAAGTCCCTTACTGGAGGCTTGGCAGTCAGTAGTGAAATGTGGCTGGGTGACAGGAGTGTAGCAGTCAGCTGGGCAGAAGAGCAAGTGTCCCCAGGCCAAAAAAATCAAAGCCATGTTTAGTCATGTGCCAAAAGAGCTATTCTGAGTGCTAGCTGCTCTCCTCTCTCCTAGTCTTCTTCCCCAAATCCCCCTTTTTTCCCCATTTTTTCTCTGAAGGTGGCTGGAGGATAGCTGGAAAGGAGGAAAAGAGGGTCTTGACCTTTGGGTTTGCGTCCCCGCCCATGTCTGCAGGTCTCCCCTCGGGCCCACAGGACGTCTCCAGGATCCAGACTACCTAGTGGATGGTGGAAAACAGAAGTAAGCAGAGCACACAGAACACTGCAGAGTATGTACATGCGCCTTCCCACAAGCAGCAATGTGAGCATATTCTTCATTTGATGGGACTCACTGCAGGTGTCTGCTAGAATGCTGGCATGGATTGGTGGCCTCCAGCACTTCTGTGCAGTTCTCACCTGTAGATGACTCGTGAGATTTCTCTCCAGTAGTCTTGAGAACTATTGCTATTATAATTTTATATTTATGTTCAATAATGCCTCGAGGCTCCAGATAGGATCAGGATCTTGCTTGTGCTAGGTGTTACACACCACAAGAGTCAGTCCTTGTCCAAAGATGTTGAAATCTAAATATTTGAGAAAACAAACAATGGGAGAAAATCAGAGATCTGGAAAAGAGGAACAGCACTCCCAGGGATGGAGGCTTGGGAGAGGAGGATGTTCTGCTATTACCCATAGACACGAGAGGTGAATGACGTGGACCCTGGGCAAGCCTAAAACTTAGAGTTTTCACTATTTATGTCACACTTGAGGAGCATTTTGTGAAAGACCAGCAACGTCAGAAAGCCCAGGCAAGTCCTAGGAATAGCCATACGGGCAAAGCAACCTTCCCAAGACTTGCATGGAACAAATTTTTCTGTGAGGAACAGTCCTTTGTCCAAAGCAAATCATCCTGAGGCCAATACCTGCCTTGGCTTTGGAGTACAAATTAGTGTAGAGGATCCATCTATTAACCCACCTTTACAAAACTCGTGTATTTGTTGTAGCTCCTGCTCCAGAAATGCACAACATTTGACTAGTGGGCAATCCCTCAGTCAAAAGAGACTTTTATTGACAGAGTACTGTATGGTCCTGGGTTTGCCCAAGTTGTCTTATGGGGTATGTTTTGTGCTCTCCAGGGTTTTCTTCGGGCTGCTCAGATGTTGAAGTCAAGAGGAAATTTTTAAGGATGAAGTAGTAAAGTAAAAGGCTGACTAATTTGCTGTGCCTCTGTAAAAATAAATACAAACCAAGAATGGAGATTTTGGGCAAGTACAGAGCAGCTGCTCCCCAGTTATTGATGGCACTGCACAATTAGGCAGAAGGACTCAGCACCGGATACAGCCTGTGCCAAGAAAAACCCACTATGCAGGCAAGGAGTTTACCTTTTTTCCTGCAGCAATCCTGTGGAGCAACCAAGCCCTATTTACAGCTGGCAGAAGACACTGCAGGCACCAGGCTCCTCACATTCAGAACACTAGGAAGGGAAGAAAAAGCCCCATCAAGTGAAAAGAGTCTCTGACAGGAGCTCCCCAGAAGCACAGTAAGTCTCAGTTGCTCAGCAGTGATCTTCCTTTCCAGTTTCAGGCAGACAACTCTCGTTGGTTTCAGGGCACTTCTGTTTCCTATTCAGAAAATGCTCCTCAGAGTCCCAGGGTGTGGAACCTTCTGCACTTGCTCAAAAGTTAAAAGCCACCTTTGCCAAGAGACTTTTGCTGTGGGATACTATCTCTATGTCATGTGCTCCAGAATATCCTTGAAAAGCTTTGGGCTACTGCAAGCAGGAAGGTGGAACATCGAAATAGCCAAATATACTCAGATGCTGGAAATCTGTTTCCATCATAATCTGGCTATGAATCAAAGTGGTGGCTATGGAAATTTTAGTGGAGGTAGGTGGCCCCCTGATCCCTTGGCCTTTGCAGCATCTTCTACTTCTCCAGGCTCCAATCACCTCATTTTCAAACTTCTATCATGACACTACTCCCTGTCTCTCCCCTGCTGTAAAGCCTAGTAGCCAGATGAGATGTAGATTCCTGGCACATCCCACCTGCAGCACCTTGACAGAAGTTTGTGTTTAGCAGAGGCTGGAGGAGAGCATTGTGGCTGAGAACATCCCAGAAGTCAGCGGGGCCACTGAGCCTCTGGCTGGCACTGCCCCCTCACTGCAGGAGGAAAGGGAATGGACATGGTGAATCACTGCACAAAGGACAAGATGCCACTTTTGGCAAAAAGAATGCAATGGAAACAGAATTTTGTCATGAGAACATTTGGACCATACAGCTGTGGTTTTAATTAAAGGGCACAGGGACAAACTGGGTGCCTTGCAGAAAGTCAATTTACACTCACTAAAAGACAATGTTATCTTAGAGACCCTTGGGAAATTATTGTGTTTATCCACTATAAAATAATAACACATGGTGTATCTAGCCACTGCCAGCTCAGGATCCTGTAGCTTTCTGCAGCCAGCAGCCAACTCATTCTCACAATACCCTCAAGGAGAAGCTCATATTACTGTTTCCCCTTTTTCAGATGAGAATAGTGCAGCGAAGAGATGGGAAATTACTTGCTTGGTATTATCAAGGAGCTATGGGTTCTGGAAAGAGCCAAGGATAAATGCCCTGAAATGCAACGTAAACCTGCTACTTTGCCTTGGTTTTGGCAAAAGTAACCAGACCTTGTATCTGATTTGCCACTGCACAGGCATCTGAAGTGGTTGAATGCCTAGTGTGCACCATGTTCTCCTATTCAGATGATACCATGAGGACACCTTAGACTGATGACTGGCACATGCCCAGCAGACACAGCCATCTGCCACTGCACTCTCAGACGTGAGGTCACCGTGGCCCTCTGCTACTAAAACAAACAGAGGATCTGGAAGTGTTTTTGTGCTGAAGAAAAACAGAAAAACAAAATAGCCCCCAGCCTGGAATCAGCTTGTTGTCACAGCAAAAATGGGGAAAAATGAAGAGTTCTCTTTTCTTTTTTGAGGGGACATTTAAGGTCCTCAGTGGTATGAGGCAAAATTAACTTGAAACTGTTGTCAGGAAAAATAGTGTAGCAGGGTACATAAATACACTGTATTTTGCACTATAAAAAAGGTGAAGATTATTTAATAGACCCATCTGTAGTACTTTCAGAGAACACAATGGCAGCATTCACAGTCTTGGTCAGTCTTATATGACAGTGCACTCAGCAGGGGAACAAAGGTCAAGGCTTTCAACCAGGAAAGCCTAAGTAAATTTTTTTACCGTATAAGCCATGTTTCTAGGAAAAAGAAAATGCTCAACACCTAAGAAGTCAGACCCCACATGCAGGAGTAAACAATGGTCTATTTGAGGAGAAACTGGAATTCTAAGTGGTAATTTGAGGTACCTGAGCAAAGGTTTTCTTCCCTGGACATCCCTTTTCATGGGAAAATGTAATATCGGAGCTCAGTGTGTAATGTAAAATGTAATGTGTAATGTGAAATGTGAAAATGTAATATTGGAGTGATGTGCAGAGCTCTGCGAATAGCTCAGAATTCTGCCTCTGTGATATTTGCATTTTAGGGTAAGGGAGAGGGTGTTGGTGTTTCTACATCTCTCAAGGAAGCTCTTTCCCTCCAACAGTTTACTTGTGGAATGTGACAGTGCATTTCTTCATTGTGCTGGTTTTCCAACCAAAGAGCCATTTTCCATATCCTTGAAATCCTCATGACACCTTCATCGCCAAAACATGGAGAATGGCGGGAAAGGTTAAGTTTTCCTGTTTACGAGCAAAGAAAAGCCCTTCCTGGCCAACTGCTGTTCCATCTCCTGATCAACGCAATTAGCATTCATAATTGTTTTTCCAGGCAGAAATGTAAAGAAAACATTTTCCCTACTGCCGAAGACATGAAAGGCAGGATACCAAATATGAGAAAACATTTGGAACTGCTCCACAGCTTCAGACATAAACTGTCCACCTCTACGTATATCTCTACGTACAGGTTCAGTTTGTACCACTGCTTCCAGACTTGCCCTCTGGTCCTATTTGTGGTGCAGAAACAAATAAATGAGTAGCAACAGAGATGGGAACACAGACAGTGATGCAGGTGGTCATGGCAGCCCCAAAGGAGACAGCTCCTTTGCTCTCAGAGCCTACAAAAACAGATCCCCATGCAGAAATTTTGTGAGTGACTGTTTTCTCTTGTCCCACTCCAAGTGACTACAGGGATGGACTCCAGGCACTCCTGAAGAATTTCAGGCTGAGTCCAGAGAACCATTGCTACTCATTAGAGGATTTTATCCAAAATTATGCAATTCATAAAGAAGGAAACTCATTTATGGAGGCAGGCTGCATGATCCCCTCCTAAATTGACAGTGATGTGAAGAGCAGAGTGCACTGAGATCTGCAGATCACAGAGATAAGTGACAGTGCTATTAAGGTGTCATCACAGTATCTACACAAACACAGCATTTCATGTTGGCAATAGAAGCAGTTTTAAAATCTGTTTCTTCGCTGACAGTTAATCTGCTGGGAAAAAAAATAACTAACTAACTTTTTAAAATATTTTCTTTGGTTCTTAAGAAACAGAGGGAGTGTTAGGCCTGGCTTGAGATATTCATGAGGCTCTCCAGCCTATCTCCTCTGCATTGCCTAGCTCTGTCAATCCTCAGCAACGTGGGTCACCAGAAGTGAGGTGCACTGTCCAGGAGACAAGGGAAATGTGCACAGCCCTGGTGAGGTCCCTTTCAGCACTCACTGTAGCAGCTCTGCATGTCTAGACTGGATGTCCCCTTGTAAAGGGAGATGTTCTTGTGTTGTAAAGGGGTAAAGTCCATAAGGACTGAGCCAAAACTCCAGCTCACCTGTGAGTGAAAGAAACTTCTACATTTGAAATACAGAAAGATACCATCATCTCAATATGAATCCTCACATCTTTGATAGTATATTTTAAAATGCAATGCTTCATGATTGTCAAGTGATTAAATATATCAGTCGGGCTGACTTCATAAAAAGGCTGTTGGTGAAGAACCTTCAGTTCTCAATTAGTAGAGAAAATACTGGATTTATGGAAGTTAACTGTGTAAGTTAATGCTGCAGCTAAATGTTGCTGGGTAAAATTTATGTTCCTAGCTGATTGCAGACATAAAATTAGAACTTGTGGGATTTTTTTTTTTTAAGAATATGAATGGTGTCCATAAATTTCAAGTTCCAAAGTTTAAAAGGTAGATAAATGTACAGATAGAAAACTCCCAGTAACAGGAAAACAGGCTGGCAAACTGGTTTTGCAGAGTGGCATTCTGCTAATATCTCTCTTAACATAATTTTTCAGCACGTTGGCCACTGGCAACTGATGGCACTGAAATGCCAACAGTAATTAAAAATCTGATTTCCTCCAGTGTCACAGATTATACTTGCTGGGATATGTTTCTTGCCATGTGAATATCTCACCAGGTTGAGCTAAAGCCAGAAGTGCAGGAGAGTTGCTGGCTGCCTCAATTTCCAAAAATGCTTACAGTACAGATTTATGTCAGCTAAAGCATCAGCATTTTTAAATGTCTAAAGACTGTCCTAACGTTGAAGCACTAAGCAGGGAAGGGTTTGGGTTTATTTGGACAACAGGTTGTTAGCTTACACAATTTGTAGGAGACTTGTTTAGTGTCACCTCCTCTGTATCTGACTGATACTGAACACACTGAGTCCCACACAGTTCTGGCCAGGATCTCCTGAACCTTGCTCACACCTAACAACACGTGTGCATCACTAAATGTTGTTCCAGATATAAAACCAAGGACTGGAGTTCATACACTCATTCTTCTACCTGTGGCTTTCTACTGTGACTACCAAATCCCTTGTAACTGCACTGTG
Organism: Upupa epops; assembly: GCA_013397515.1. Lineage (NCBI taxonomy): Eukaryota > Metazoa > Chordata > Aves > Bucerotiformes > Upupidae > Upupa > Upupa epops. The sequence continues at coordinate 301,667 of VZRI01003311.1, forward strand.
ACAGGACAACTTCAGGGAGGGATTTTCTTGAAAATGTTACCAAAACCACTAAAATACACAGAAATCCAGTTATTCTAAATGGTGGATTCTGGAGTATGGACTCTTGTTATTTGTTATATCAGGCTGGATGGGGCTCTGGGCAATCTGATCTAGTGAGTGATGTCCCTGCTTGTTGCAGGGGATTTGGACTAGATGTCCTTTACGGGTCCCTTCCAACCCAACACATTCTGCTGACCTCATTAATGTCTATAAATATGTAAGAGGTGGGTATCAGGCTTTTCTCAATGTCATCTGGTGATAGGACAAGCTGGAACATAGGAGGTTAGGAGGTTCCACATAAATATCAGAAGGAACTTCTTCCCAGTGGGGGTAATGGAGCATTGGAACAGGTGGCCCAGGGGGATTTGTGGAGTCTCCTTCTATGGACATGTTCAAGATCCACCTGGACATGTTCCTGTGTGACTTGGTCTAGGTGATCTGCTGTGGCAGGGGGATTTGACTAGATGTTCTTTCGAGGTCCCTTACAATCTCTAAAGATTCTATGATTCTGTGATTCTGATTTACTACTACAGGCAGCTGCCCTTGCTTACATTATATCCTGGAAAATTCTGTCTTTTCCTGTTCCATAATCTCTTTGAGTCTTCTCATGAATTTCCCTCAGTCAACTGAGCAACAGGGAATACCTTAAATAATATCCCCACCTCCCATAAAACAAGGCTGATATTAGGGCTGGGAGACAAGTGTTCAGAAACTTCCCCTGTGCTTTCAGGCCATAGCTTTCCCCTTGTCTTTCAGGCCATAGCTTCAGAAACAATATAATTGATGTTTGCATGGGGACAATTCACAGGCACATCCTTTTAAATGTTTTTTAAGTCTCAGTGATTAGTAACAGATTATAGAATATCTCTCCAGAGAGCCTGTGCTGCATATCTCTGTCAAGCACAAATGGACTTGAATTGCATGCAGGCAGGAGGCATTAATTAGTGATTTACACCCTGTTTCTCCTGGGGACAGCCTGATTGCCACACGCCTGGGAATCATGACAAAAGGATGGGGAGAAAGCCTGGCTTGATGGAGCTGGACCATTGCTCTGTTAGTGTTGTAGCTGCAATAGTTCCTTTTCCTGCCAGTAAAAATAGCCACCTTCTGAGCTATGCCAGGAGATGCGGGCAGGACTCACAGCCAGCCCTACCTCTCTTCATGGTGTGTCCTTTCTTGGCAACCGCTGTTAATCCAACTTGCTGCCTACCATTTCATTTCTGGGTGCCTCTGCAAACAAGCGAAGTGCTCTTAGGAAACTTTTAAGGCAGTAAGGGAGCATGGTATCACTAAGAATTTTCCTGTCTAGGATAACACACCCATAGGATGCAACTCAGGCTTGTGCAACTTACTAAACTAACTTGTTCCCCAAAATAGCCATAATTAAAGGCTTAGACAGTGGCTTTGCCAGACATTCTCCATCAGTCAGACAGGGAATTATAGAATCATTTACATTTGAAAAGGCCTTTAAGATCAAGTCCAACACTAAGGCATATATTTCATTTCTACCTGAAACATGCAGTAAATTCTGTGCTCCTCAGTGGTACAGAAGACAAGAGGCTGTGACAATTCCTGAGGTCATTTTAGGTGCAGCAGGAGGAACAAGGTGTGGATGCTTCACTATCTCCTCACTTTTTGTGGCCATGATGGACTACATATGTTCCTTCTTAAAAATGTCATTTTTTGGGTGAAGAAGTAAGATAGTTTTGGTGAGAAACTCTGGTCGAGGTACACTGTGGGCTGTTTTGTGCTATCAGCATTATACACACAGAGAAGAGCCTGGAGCACTGTGTTTGCTGAGTTTTGTTTTACTCACTTGGGCTACCTCAGAAATGCCAGCAGTATTCTCTTTTGTCTTTTTCTGCTTAACTGAGCAGCCACCACTGTGTAAATTTTTCCTTGTAGTTGATGATGGTAGACCATGGTCATGTCACGATTGCAGCCTCTTGTAAATGCTGTGTAAGCAGCAAACTAGCTGCAGTGGGAGTCGTGGCAGAGGGAGATACAGGTGAAACCAGGCTGGGGGTTCTTACAGCTCCTTCTGAAGCACATCATCATTGGGGATAATTTTTATGGATGGATGACCATCCAATCCATCTCCTGCTTCCTCTTTCCTCACTTTTCACCCTTATTTTTCTCTGCTTTCTCCAGATTCCACAAATCAGACAAGTATAGCATTGCTGATGTACAACGTAAGAAATGCACTTACTACTTTTCATTTAGCACCTCCACCCTCACTGAATGCTTTAAGCAGGGCTGCTTCAGAAGGCTGGTTCACACTCCCCTTCCATGTATCAGCCTGGTGAGATTTACCAACACTTGAGTTTATGCAGAGAGAAAAAAGTTCCCAAAATGCTTTTCTCTCCAGAGACGTGATCCTGTCCTCGCCCACAGCTCTTCCTTACCACCCGCAGGCAAATTAATTCTCTTCTAGCTCCACAAACATTTATTCATGCAGCCAGCTTTAGACATCCATATTACAAATTACATTTTTCATCATTTACCTTTTCCTCCCTTTTTTTCATCCATGTTGAGTATTGAGCCTGCTTGTGAAAGATGGATGTGTTCTGATGGATGGAGGGTGTGAGGAACCTCACGGGTCTTCAAATTAGTCACTACTCCTGCACCCTTTAACCTTTGCTGGAGGAGGAAAGTTTGCCAGAAGGTAATCAAGAAGTGTACTGAACAATATCTGACTGGAAATGGTGCTGAGCAGCAAATTGCCCCAAGATAGGAGCCACATTCTTCAGCCCATTATTTTCTCTTTTTCAAACAGTACTTAAATGGAAGGAGCTGGAGAAATTAAGGAAGGTGGGAAGTCCTGATGAGAAATTAATTACTTGTCACTTTCAGAGCCCTACAGCTAGAGCAAGGGGCCTCTGGAATCATTACTAAGTCCCATCTATTCCAGAAGGGAGAGCAAGCACAATTTCTCCGGGAAATGCAAGCAAATGGGGATGAATTCAGAGGAGAAAGAGGTAGGCAGGGCTGCTTAAACTCCTAATTTTGCCTGGCTTCATATCCACCCCCTTGTCCAGCAATGATGTTAGATTCAAATACAGTTTAGAGAGTATGAAGTCTCCCTGGGAAGCAAAAGAAACTGTGCGAGAATGGGTTGAGCAGAAGGCCAGTGACATGGATACACTGCTGTTCTGGTTTTGCCTATTGTGGGTGCCCTTACACAGGAATGGGAGACAGAGCTGGCAATGCAAATGGGCTGTCCTGGCATTGCTACTGAATTACAGAACCCCACAATGACTGAGGCTGGAAAATACCTCTGAGATCATCCATCCCAGCCTATGACCTAACATCACCACAATCAGCTAGACGAGGGCACTAAGTGCCATGTCCAGTCTTTTCTTAAACACCTCTAGGGATGGAGGTGCCACCACCTCCCTGGGCAGTCCATTCCAAAGTCTCACCATCTTTTCCATGAGGAAGTGCTTCCTAACCTCCAACTAACCCTCCCCTGACACAGCTTCAGGCCCTGGCCTCTCATCCTGTCACTAGTTGCCTGGGAGAAGAGCCAGATCCCTAACTGTCTACAACTTCCCTTCAGGTAGTTATAGAGAAGGATAAGGTCCCCCCTGAATCTTCTTTTCTCCAGGCTAAACAAACCCAGCTCCCTCAGCCTCTCCTCATCAAACTTTCCCTCCAGTCCCTTCCCCAGCCTGGTTGCCTTTCTCTGGACCTGTTCCAGTACCTCAATATCTTTCTTGAAGCGAGGAGCCCAAAACTGCCCCCAGTACTCAAGAGGAGGTTTCACCAGTTTCCAGTACAGAGGAAGAATTACGTCCTTAGTCCTGTTGGCCACACTATTCCACATACAAGTCAGGATGCCATTGGCCTTCTGCACCTGAGCACACCAGTGGCAAATATTTATCAGGTTATTGACCAATACTCCCAGGTCCTAATAGGCCGCTCTCCAGCCACTCATCCCCCAGTCTGTAGCTCCGCTGGGGGACCCTGCACTTAGCCTCATGCTGTTGGCCTCTTCTATTGACCCAGCCTGTCCAGATCTCTCTTCAGCATCTTCCTCCCTCCAAACTTGGTGTCATCCACATATTTACTAAGGGCAGATTCAATCCCCTCATCCCAGTCATCAGTAAAGATGTTGAATAGAACTGGGCCCAGCACTGATCCCTGGGGTACACCACTGTTCACTGGACACCAACTGGAGGTGGCAACCCCATTCACAACCACTCTCTGTGCCCAGTCATCCAGCCAGTTTTTTAACCCAGTGGAGAGTGTACCCATCCAAGCCATGGGTTGCCAGCTTCTCCAGGAGGATGCTGTGGGAGACCATGTCAAAGGCTTTGCTGAAGTCTAGGTAGACTACATCCATAGCCTTCCCCCCATCCACTTAGTGACTCACCCAGTTGTAGAATGGGAGTGGGAAAAAAGCAAATTGAAATCAAATGGTGCCCAATCCAGCTCCATAAATGTCTGTGAATATGTTTTTATGGCTAAAACAACTGCAAACATTCCAATCCACTTGAACGCATGCTGCCATCTCTACTACACCCATGTGAGCCTGTTGCTGTGTTCAGGGGTGGGAGGTGATCCTATTTGACATGTTATTTTTGGCACAATGGAGGTGCCACATTACTGGCCCAAGCCACAGTAAATCACTTCTTGCTGTCCCAAAAGCATATTATGCCCTCCTCTGCACTCAGCCTATAGTACTCCTTCCAGCCTTGCTCAATCCACAAAAGGGAACTAATCCTCTTGAATCCAAACTAAAAATGGTACCAAGTGAGGAGGAATTGGTTTGGTGTTCTTTCAGAAGGATGTTATTCTTCCAAAGGCAAGTTTGGAGAAGACAAGACTGAAATCTCTTAACCTTGCTTCTGCTCTACTCCCTACTGGCTGTTTCCAAGGTGGTGCCTTGAAAGCAGCTTTTAGTTTTCCCTCGGGGCCCCAAATTTGCCAAGTGTATGGCTGCACAAATGAATGATGCCCACTGAAAGCAAGTAGGTAGATCAGCCCTATCTAGCTGAGATCACCAGGACAATCTCACTGGTCAAATATAAGTTGTCTCCTACTGGTGCCAGGATCTGAATCACACATTCCACCTCCTCCTTCTCTGTATGCTTCCATCATCCCTTAATCTCTTATGTGGTCACAGGGAGCTTTGGCTCCTGCTTTTACTATGCACACAAGTGATCATCCTAAAGCAGGAGCTGGTGGTCTTGCCAAGAGTGGCCCATGCCAGCATGGCATGACCCCTCCAGGCAGGCAGAGGTGTCAGCTGGATCCATGCTGCTCCAAAACATTTATTTTTTTGCTGCTCCCCTTCACAAATTCCTTTTCAGCTACAGTTTCCAAAGTAAGGCAAACAGACCTTGCACTGGGATGTCTTCCAGTGCAAAGATGAGATGTTGCTTTACTTTAACTGGTTTGTTTAAGATATAGAAGCCAGTTCCACAGTGGGACTGGGCCCAGCGAAGCAAGCAGGCCAAGTTCCCTTCCCCTAATAAATCATGGGCTGACTTGTAAGACTGTTTGTGAACTATTACTGCAAGAATACCATTAGCCCAGGGACACACTTCTCCTTTTTACTCAGCCATACCCCTGTGCCTTGAGGCAATGGCCATTTTACAAACCCACAGATGTTCACTGAGGATCCCCTGTTCCACCCAAGCAGGCACAGTGATACCACCCATGCCCTGGTGCTCAAGTATCTTAAATGAAAGAGCCTCTAGCTAAAACAGAAGCTAGAGGTACTGCCAAGTCTCCGAAATGCTCCTGTGCTATATATCACATGGAAGTTTGTTTCCAACCTCACTGCAGACTCCTGCAGTGCCAGGCAAGTGACTCTTCCTGGAAGGAGAGAGGTTAGATAAACTCGTGCATATCCCATACTAAAGGAAGGCACAGTTTCTTCCCCACAGAATCTTACAGTACAGACCTAAATAGCAAGAATATGGCCCTAATATTGTGAGATGCAAAAGAGGGAAGAGACATGTTTGTCCTGACTCTACTCAGATGAAATGGTGCCTTAAGTATCACCCAGCTCACAACACTGAAGTATTAAAAAAGTCCTGGCCTTTCCCTGTTTTTGAATCTCTTTCCTTTCCTCTCACAGGTGAAGGTCTCCAAATGGATGCTGCCAGCATCTCCATGGATGCTGCCAGCATCCATGTCATCTGCTCAGGTCCCCGAATATGCAACACTCTAGGGTAAGATATTTTTATCCTCATTTTTAACAGATAATGGAAATTTTCTGTCATTTGCACAAACAAAATGATTTGGGTCAATGATCAAGTATTTTTGGCTTCTTTTGAACTGTCTTATCATCTCCAGCCCCTATAGCTCTAGCTTCTTCAAAATTCCTAAGTAAGGAAGAGCATTTCACTGCCCATGATTAGAAACTGAAAGTGCAAGAGAAGTCTCAGTGCTCTGCCAAGAAAGTGCAAGGCAGAATGTGGTAAAACAGAACTGCACTTGAAGGTCAATAGTCAAGAACTGGGGAGGATGCACAATCCCTGCATACACTTAAACAAAGATGTAGATGTCGGGGCAAAGGGAGAAGCTCTGTCACCATCTAGAGAAACTGGACAATATATACATAAGTGTTATGCAAGAATTTTCACCACTAAACATGGTGGCATTTGTCCTTTTTTACTTTCAAGTGTGTTTTGCTTTAGAAGTCCATTTAAGATAGGCTCATTGAGAAATTACTCTGGAGTATTTATTCACGCTGATAACGCAGAGCATTGGCTTTCAGCCTAACAACACTCTACTTGAAAATTAATTCAGTGGTAATCTTTATGGGTCTGCGGCATACAAAACAATAAACCTCCACCACAAATAGATTAATAATTTGAGTGATGGCAAGGCATTAAATCAACCTTAAAAAACTATTCCTTGCCTGTATCTTACCTTGTAGCAAGGCTTATAGACCCTGGGCAACAAATTTCCAGAAAAGGAGAGCTGAGTTGGGAAGGTGGGAGTTGAAGTAACCTGCAGCACAGTGGCTTTAGTGTCATGCTGCGATAAGGACTCAGGTCCAGCTGCTTCCCAATGGGTTGGCTAAGCTGGCCAGGCAGCCCTGCAGCTCCTCTCTGGAGATGTGTAGATCCCTGCAACAGCACATAGGGAAATACTTCTTCCCTCTTCATACATGATGTGCTTCCAGTGGGGATCCTGAAGCTCTAATAAATGCCTAGGTTCAGCTCTGCAAATAAACGCTGATTCCTGCAGTGGTTCTGACAGCTCAGGGTGCCGGTGTGAGGTGGGATTTGAGGAGAGCAGAGAGTCTATGACTTGCAGCTTGCACCAGAAACCAAATTCCAATGGTGTATAAAGGGCATTTTGGCTTATTTCACCCAGCTGACATGAACCCCCTTTGAGAATAATATGGCAGAAAACTACTTAAATAAAACAGACCTGATTCCCTGTTTCCTTTCCCTCCAGCCACAACGTACGTTTCTGCAACACATGTATAAATTGTTTTGAGAGGAGGCTCATCCTACCATGAACGTGGGGGTTTGGATCACAGTGATTTGGCCTTTTTGATGTCATACATTTATGATGGGTGTCTTAGGATTTCTTTATGACCTGGAAACATTTTCAGTGGCAGAAGAGGTATTGGCCCATATTTATTCTTTAAATCTCTTTTTATATTTTAGAATAAAATATAGTTTAATTAATCAAATAATATAATATTAATATGATAATGTTTAAAGGACATTTTCTGCCAGTACCATGTACAACTACATAGCACTGCAATAATGCAGTGGTGGATTGTACCCACTAAGACAATAATGTGGATTTTGGCATGTTTTCAACAAATTTTTTCCCTAAAAAAATGTGTTCAGTCTGTAGCCAACTCAGTTTGTCAGCCAAGGGGTGGTCAAGTGGAGCCTGCATATTTTATATCTGATAATGTCAACATGAATGTTTCATTACTCCATCTACTTTCCTGAATGTGGACAACAGTTGCAGTATTTTCTAACCGTTACCATCCAGGTGCTCCCTGAGATAAAGCAGTTCACTTTTATAGACACACTGGAAAACAACTGGGCAATTTCCACATATAATTGTGTGGGCTCTACTAGCACTTGCTGATTTGTTATTATTATTTTGTCATGCCATATGCTATCTATAACATGTCAAACAATTAATGGTTAATGCAAGATCTTGAATAACTTGGAGTGTACATATGTGTATTACTCTACCCCCCGTTCACATCAAAATCTCACTGTCTGCCAATTTAACGATATTACCCAACCATATTTCAAGTTGCCAAAGGTTTTCTTCTTTCTGCTATTTACTGAGTTTACTTTGAAAGGATTGTTCGTTCCAAATAGTGAGTTTACCTCAGTAAGCATCTAATAGCTATTAGGACAAATATGCATGTCCCCAGTGTAGCATGAACCCACAGCATTCTTTTTCTTAAAAAAAAATAACTTCATAGATTTGAGACAATTCCCTGTGGCAGATCCAGGACTTCAAGACAAATTTTAATGCAAGCTGACTTGAAGTCCCATCCTTTTTTACACGGGACTCCAGAGGTTCCCTAAGCTATTCTCTGCCCAGTGAGTTGAAGCTGGTTGATCAACTAAAATGGATCCACAGTAAAAACACTGGAAAGTGTCTGGTGTTCTCCTCCTTAGGAGAACTGCTGTTAACTAGGCCACCTTCTCTGATGAGATGGGCTGCGCTGCTACAGAATAAGAGATATCTAGGGAAAACTCTTGTAATCTTTGAACATGAAACTTAGTTCTTGTAGAAGCTGGATCTTCACTGGGTTGTGTCTGGCTACAAACTGCCATGGGCCTGAATTGGCCAAGCAGACCTTTCTGTCACCTTCTCTGACCTTCATGTCTGGATTGGTCCGGCTGGGTCAGTTCAGGCTCAAAACAGCTTCATGGGCACAGGAAGTGCAGGAGAATTGCAACTGTAATGAGGAGCGATAATGCTCTCACTGAAGGCTTTTTCACTCAAATTGTTCCAATTAAACTGTAACCACTGACTTGTATTTCAGGGAGCTGGTTACTAAAAGACTTTCAGACATGACAACCTCCAGAAATCCCTTTGAACCTGAGCTATTCCACCTTTCTAATTAACCCAGAGCAGTGAGGGCAGCAAGATACAATTAAGGCAATTATTTGTGAAAAAGAATAATTTATTGCATGAATTCTTTATCGTCCAAACATCACTCAGCATTACAGATCAGATAAGGTGGTGAGCTGGCTTTTCTGTAGATTCTCCTAAAAGCCTCAAATGGGACTGAAACTTTTCTGCCTGCAGCAAGTGCTGCTCTTTGCTGACACCTCTACTCTTGGCTTTGATGCAGTTGTTTGTTAACTGATGGAAAACATTCTTAATGTGGTGGCATTTTTTAAATTTCCTGGTATTTAATGAGACAGAACTGTGGGAGAAGAGGAAGAACTAGCTCCCTGTTTAGTCTGTTTGTAATGCAATGAAATAAAAGTTACAAAAAAGGGTGCCTTGGCACCAGCATATTTTCTGCCCAGACATAGGTATTTCAGAGATTATATTTGCTATGCAAGTGAGCATCTTCACCTGTCAGAAAATGTAAAGCTTTTACTAGAATGTGAGAAATGTCAGATTCAGAACATTTGTCTTGAATAACAGGGACAATTTCCTGCTCCCAGTAGTTTCATCACTGGCCACTGGCATGTGTCCAGGTGAACTTCAGTCTATTATTTTCATTCCAATAAAAACAATAAATCTAACAGTAGCTACACCTGAGGTCCATTAGTATGCCTGGAGCATTTTGCGTAGGGGAAACATGAATTATCTTAGCCCAGCAAAGCTAGTGCATGAATTAATGTTCCTTCTTCATCTCCCCCGTGCAGTAATTTCACACTTGAGGGATAAAGCTTCCCTGGTGCCAGGGAACTTTCTTCACTCTGGAGCCCAGCAGACTCCTGAATTTATGGCAAATCAGTGCCTACATAAAGCTGACAATTGATAGCAAATGGACTCAATACTGTGGGATGGTCTGTGCTAGCATTTCCCTTTTCCCTCTGTGGGCAGCCTGCTGCCAACTACTCTCTAGGCTCTGAGGCAGTGATATGTTGCCATTTACCATCTCACTGAGTTAATTATAACACATAGAGGCATGTCTCTGAGACAGAGACCTGCAGGCAGCATTCACAGCACCACAACTTTTTGAGAATGTTCAGAGCTACTAGTCCGTAGCAAAACAAGAAAATTGTAATAATGCTCTAAAGCCTAGAATTTTTGGAAATGCATTCCCTTTGACAAAAAGAGCCAAACTGTGCTCTACCCTCCAGCACTGAGGTAAACCTGGGACAAGCCCCAAACTGACTCTAGATGTGGGGCAGTGTAAGACAGAAGTGGTTTCTGCCTCTTTCAAGCTGCCTTTTCCCAGGCTGCAGAAGGATGCAACAAGAAACTCACCCTTTTCATCACTGGCACATGAGAAATCTTGGCTTCTTGAGAACAACTAATTTCTATGTACTAAACCAATCCCATTAAATTTTAACTTAAGTGGTTGTACAGTATCTTTCCTTCAACTACGGTAGAGACTGTCTGAGTTAAATCTAGGAGCACTTGTCTCAAAGCTCATCCTTCATGTGAGCATTGCAGCTTTCCCCAGCAGTGCAGAGGCATTTCACCAAACCTCAACCCACTTTACAAAGGAAATGAGTTTAATTATCCTCATTTAAAAAAAATAAAATTCCCATATTAGTGTCCATTAATAGCAATGCTTGTGAGACAGAAAGACTTCTGAAAATCCAACTGACCTTCCTGTGTTACCTCTCTCTGCTTGTTTTTAGTACTGTGACCTGAACAGTGAGATTGGCCAGGTTTGCTGTGTTCTCTGGTCCATCTCCCTTTCTTGGCCTGAGCTTTGTGGAGACAGCAAATATAACAGTGAAAAGATTGATTCAAATAACCTTATCAAATGACTGTCTTAAAAAAGATAAAGAACACTTATACAACGACAGGGCCAACACCAGTTTAAAATGCAAAGTTGGAGCCAAGCCTAGCTCCTCACCCCATAATAAGCAAGGTCTGGGATAAGAGTTGGTGACATGTTGTGATGTTCAGACAGGACACAGCAACACCGGGAGATACCATCTCCTGATGCCACGCCTGAAAAGACACTGTGCTATGCCATGAGACCAAGTTGCTGGCACTGCTGAAGCAGTGATGTCATGCACGGTGTCATCCACCACACCCTGGAATAATCCAGGTTTTTTATTCAACTCTTTTTGGCAGAAGAAAGATAAAAGCTCCTATCTATCATCATGGATGTCTCAAGCTTGAGGTATGGACTGCTGTGAACATTAGTTTCTTTACCACAGAGACAGACACTACAAAAACAATAGGCCTGTCATTAATATTTTAATAGACATCAATTTTCTTCTCAATCCTTGTACCCTACCACATACAATTTTGTGAGCTATCAGTCTCCTGGCCAGGCTTAGATGCAGCTGGAATTGTACTGGAACAGAAGAGGGAAGGAGATGCCTTGGAAGTTTTCCACCACACAGAACATGCCAGTGGCACTAGTTGCTTCATTCTTCTAAGTAACCACACACAGGCACAAAGCTGGATTCAGCAGGACACACAGTGTTGGGGGTAAAGTGCCTCCCACTGTCAGGTGCTTTCCCTAACAGTGTTTCCTGTAATGCATCTGGACAGGGAGAGGATAATGGGAATAGCCAAGGGTATGGAACAGTAGCCAAACCCAGGAAAGTGCTACCCTGCATCCAGACCCATCCTGCTTACCTTAATTCCATTGCCCTTCCTTCTTGACATATATCCTCGTTTCTCCTTGCTTTGCATCCTCTTCTGCTCCAAGGTGGCTGGCAGAAAGCCACCCATGGCCAGACAAAAAAAAATAGGTCACAGTAGCCAGGTCTCTCAGCTGTTCTCTACCCATACCAGGCTCACCTAGAACTGGATGTCTGGCAGAGGTAATGGGATTTCACCACTGAATGCAGGGGCTCCCAAAAGCCAGTCTCAGTGTGCAATTTGACCTCTGATCATAGTGTTGTCTCAGCTGCTTCCCTTGTCCTGGCCACTGGCTTGCCAGTAAAACAGTTCCTTTTTTTTTTTTTCTATTTACAGCCCAGGAATAGAGTTTTTGATGGTCTTTCCAATGAGAGAGAGATGCAATCCATCTTGTACAGATACCTAAAGGATGGTAGTCTGATTTAGGTTGATAAAGATCATCATTGAACTAATGAAATTAAAGCTGACTTGTTTATGCTGTCCCTGCTGGAAACGGTGTTCCAGGACAGGGACTGCGATGTTCCTGGGACCTGGGGAATTGCAGAGGAATTCCACTGTCGCCCAAAAGCAGTGACCTGATTCCTCTGCTCTCCCACACCCAGCACTTTACAGGTTCATTAGTAAAGATTAAGATAATGAACTGTTCCTTCTTCATTTTCCCATCCACAGGCAGAAATCCTCAGGCCAGTGATAAAACACCACATTCAATAGGTCCCTGGAGAGACCTATTGGGCATGTGCCCAAGGGTGGGAGCTGAAACTAAAAGTTGGTAAGGAGGAAGAGGAGGACACCACATAGATGAGAGGTACCTGTTCTTCACCTTTGCTAGACTATTGTCAATACAACATTGACTGGCAGGTGTGTTAACCGTTTACCAAGGCGCTGTGATGCATCATCAGTTGAACCATGAATTCAGTGCTTCAGCAGTTAAAGGAAGTAATGGCTGAGTGCACATAACAGTGGAAAGGACTGGGCTATTCCAGGCTTTCTGTGAAATGGCTGTCAAATCCACTCAGTGATTTAGGAAAAGGAAAACTACTTCCTTGGGAAATAGCTTAGGACTGTGAATGTCATCTTGAGAGGATGCACATATGTAATTACTGAATTTTTGGGGAGGCTGGTAGAGCCCTGGGCATTACAGGCAGCATGGGAAGGGAAGACTCAGCACGATCCTAGAGCTGCACACTGGCTGTGGCTCACAAGATGGGGAAGCAGCTACTACACAGGGCTGTAGTGCAGAGCTTGCCTTCTAGCACTGGCCTCCACTCTGAACAGAGAAGACTGTCCACTCTGTCATCCCTCCATCCGCAACATGTCCCCCTAACCAACCCATGGACACACTCCATCACAGGCATTACTAGGGAAGTGTGGTGGGTCTTGTGGCTGCTGCCATCCCTCGGCAGGGTCCTGCAGCACCTTGGGCTTAGCGGGGCTGGGCAGGATGGGATGGAAGTCTCTGGCTTGGCAGGTAACCGCAGGAAGTGTTGTACTACTGAGCTCATTTCCACCAGGACCAAAGGTTCATTAGGAATAAAAATAACTGGAAAAACAGAGTCAAAGCCCTGTCCTGGAGTCCCTCAGTTGCTTGAGCTGTTTCTTGATCAGCCTGAGCCAACCCAATGACCCTCCCTTCCACTCTGGCTGCAGAGTCCATTTCTTTTTTTGCACCCATGAACATGATGATATTACCAGGACCACAGAAACCAGTTTTGTTGCATTGGATGGTTTATATTGCCCTGCTTAAGCCTGCTTCTTAAAAAGCAGTCTTTGTAATTTCTAAATCACAGTCACTGTATTTCTCTTTCACAAGAGGTAGAATCTTACACTGAAGAACAAGAGAAATGCTTCTAAACAAAATATTGTCCCCTGGCACTGTTCTTCCTGAGATTTCTTGGATGTTTATTACCATCTTACTGCTTGGATAAGGAGCTTTTCCAGCTCATTTGCTAATAGAGCTGTAGGAAGAGCTGATTTTTCAGTTTAGTTGGTGAACAAAGAAATCAGAGAAAAAAGAATTGGTTCAACCCAAGCAGAACTATATTTTCCTCCCAGTTGTTTTGCAAAACAATGACAGAGAAGATGAATGAGATCCAAAGCAGAAGACATTTTGTTTAGGAATTGCTTCTTCATTTTCAGTCTTTTTCTCAAAACAAAAAAAAAGGTCATTGAAAAAAAACCACAAAAATGGAGATTCTGAAAGATCGGACTGAAAGCCTTCACTCAGAATGCCAGAATGAAACACTTCAGCACCTTTGGGGGAAGAGAAGTCTTGGAAGGAGGGATTTTTTACAAAACTTGATTCAAAATGTATAACTAACTTCATTCTCCCATGAACTGCTTTTTTCCCCAAGTTCATAATCTACTGAGGACAAACATCCAGTTGCACAGTTAGTCTGCAGCACTACCCTGGATGAAGGGATTACTCTGAGCAAAGAAGAAAGCAAGCTCTTGATACAAAGACATGGAGATCCAGGAGTAAAGAGTGCATCCAAGAACAAGGCATGGAAGAACTTAAGGCAGGAAAAACATTTCCTTCTAAGTCAGGCGTTACTGATCTTCATGTGACAGCCAATATCCTTTGATCAGTGTCCAGGAGTCAGTGATAAGTGTGGAGGGCTATTTCTCACTCTGTTCCTGATAAGAAATGTTCACATGCTCCCCCCAGAGGAATTAAAACATAAGAAACCCAAATCCAGCAGAATTTAGTTCCACTCTGTTGTGCACGGGAAAAATGAAACGACTGAGCTCAGACTGTATCCAGCGATTATTCGCTACTGCATAATCATTCAGCAGTGTTACATATGTTCTCTAATGTGGGCACAATTCCTGTGCATGAAATCACGAGCCGACTGTACATCGCTACTTCTTCTGACTCACATTAAACATTTGTGGAAACATCAACTTTGTGAGCAAAACCAAGTCTCTTCACAACAAAATTATGTGTTAAAGCAGCCTCATAGAACAGATGACAGTTCTCCAGAAGTATCTTCCTTAGCTAGCTCACATCCTTCACTGAGGCTTAAGAAAGAAACTCTGATGTCCCAATTTCCTTCATACTCAATGCTCACCAAATTTTCATGCTTTCACAGTAACCATCCTAACTATTTTCTGGTGGGAAGACACTCAGCACTCTTAAGTCACAGATATTATCAGAAATCCATCCAAGCTGGAGAAAATATTTCAGACTTGAAAAATGGTAATTACATTTCTACAGCTTTTATTTCTTGGTGACACAGTGGCTCCATGGGAGCCAATGCCTTAAATATGATGTAGAATGTAAGAGCTGGCAAATAGAAATACCTATGCAATACACTGAAGGAAAAGTCTTGGGCTGACCATGTCCTCCACTGAAGGACTGAAGGACTGAACATGAAGCCTCCACATCCCTCTCTGAAGCCTTGACAAAGTTAAAGGAAGGAAGAAGCAATTCTTCCTTGGTCTGAGGCCTGTTGCCTCCTATTTAAAAAAGATATATCGTCTGCTTCATTACGCCTCTGCTGTAACAAAGTGCAAGTCACCTCCGAGACAGTGACCAGCGAACAGTCTTCTCCCCAGCTGGCCCAAAAGTGAACACAGAGGTTTTTGTAGTTTACACAAAGGTTCTCACCAACAAGAGATGGTGGTCCAACTGAAGAGAGCTCAGGGCACATTTCTCAGAAACAGGGTCAGAAGATCTTTCACCCTCCCAAAGTCATCACTGACCACTAAGGTGTGGAAGTGTCACATGAGGTCTTTCTGAAGCCACAGGTTTGTAGTCATTCCTGTTCTAACAGTTTCTAGCAAACCGTATCCTTTGGGAAGAAGGGACCAGTGCCAGGAACCCTGAACTGGAATGCCACTGCAGTCAAGTGCAGGGTAGGGATGGGTCTGTAATGAAACCTAGTGCCAGAGCTCAAGCTGGTCTAACAAGTTTTTCTGTTATGCAATGGAGAGAGAAGCTCAAATTAATTATTCTTCTGGCAATTAAACTTTGCAAAGGCAGATCAAAGCAGAATTAGTAGCATTGCAAAGGAGATAGATGTATTGCAGAGCTTAGAAGCAAATTAAGGCCATGTGAAGAGCAGAGTGAAAGTTATCCCAGCTCTTAGCAGTTGCTTATTGAAAACAGAGAAAAAGCAAGTGGGTCTGGATCATGGCAGCAGCTTCACTGCAGCCATCCTACCATAGCACGTAGCTCCTTTGGAGTCCACTTCAAACCAGATCAGCAACCTGTCATGATGGAAAATACTCTAGCAATCGTATGAAATTTCAATGCTCAATGAAAAGTGCACATACTTGCAGGTATATTTTCTACTGGAAGAAATAGATATTGGGTTAAAATCAATGTGATCAGTTTTCTGAAGGGAAAGGTGCGTTTTTATGTGTTGGAAATATTTACAGAAAGATCAGGGAAATACTATATTAGCATTTTTTATCAGAAGCTTCCAGTTTGGAGAATGGAATAACAGTGTTAGACATAGCAAACTTCAGCAAGGTCATGCCTTGATTTCTTTCATCCTTTGACATGCAGGAGTGATCAGGAGTTTGTGACCAATTTTACCAAAGCTTATACACACCAATGCACAGGCAGATAAGTGCACACAGTGCCCCCTCCTCAGGCTCTGCTGTGCCCACAGCAGCACCATGCAGCAGCCCTTGCAGCAGCATCTTCCAGAGAGTGCACAGATGCACATGATGGGGCGAAACAAGACCTGGGAATGCATGCAGAAGGCCAACGAGACCCAGCCAGCCTCAGTGGTGCTATGGGTGTTTAGACTGGGCTGACATTCATCCAACAGTGGAGCTAGGCCAAAAGCGCATCAGCCTGAAAGCTGGCAGGGCAGGGCAGGGCATGGGGAACACGTTGAAATGGGAGCAGGGGACTGGAAGCACATCTCTTAGTGGCAAAAGGAACTCCTTTCTCCTCCCACAAGAGCCTAGGGCTACTGTAGGGGGTGTTGGGAAAGGATGTGACCTTCTGTAGAGCACATCCGAGCAGGGGAGCTTTATTATTCCATAACAGATACAGCCTGAAGGCAGATTAAGTTGTCCCAGAGACAAAGCTGATCTCGGCAGTCTTCCTGCCAATGCTTTGTCAAGGCAGGGTTGGATTTAATGAGATGGTTATCCTAGTCTGACAAATAGCAATAAAACACAAGGGCCCAAATCATGTTTGAATACTTCTGCATCAGCCAAGAAAGGACTCATGAGTCCCCCAGCTGGCAGAGAGGCACAGGGCATTTTTCAATAGGAGGCATTCTAGGGTGTTATAGCATGTAGACCCAGCTCACGAAGGCACTGGACTTGATGCCTGGCACGACACTCTGGATCCCTGAGGTGGCCATGGTCACAATTCCCTGAGCTATATCCTGAAGGCCAGAGCCTTTTTACACAAACTTGAATTGGAAAGGCCTCACCTTCCCCACCAGGCCATTTGCCAGCTGGTCTGGGGAGGCCATCTGCCACCTCCCTACTTCCACTCATCCCACCATGTATCCCTCACTGCCCAGGGCAGTGACTCAGCCCACTGGCAACACAAACTTCCCATTGCTAGAAACCAAGCATCCCTGTGTTTGCTTTTTGTGTTTGTTCTCTGCAGGCTTATTTTCCTGTCTTTTTCTTCCAGGAGCCATTTTTGATGCCAGGAAAAAAAAAGCAAGCATCATCCCTTCTGCCTGGCATATATTCATCTTTCTTAAGCCACCTCCTGTCACTGCTCAGTTGTGTCAATGAGGGTGACCTGTGATCTGCAGGGGAAAGGAAGGGTTGAAGGCACCAAAGTCAGGCATGGTACAGCTCTTGGTCCTTAACTGCACTGATAAATGCTCTCCAAAAATTGCAGTTAGAGGGAACAGAAATAACAAGCCTGATGCATTTTCCAACTAATTTGACACTCAAACAGTAAGCATGGTCTTTAGTGGTCCCTTTGCTACTCTGATGCATTGCCTTTACATTTTATCAACTACAACAGACCCAGTGTGTTACCTGCATTATTTGCCCTTTCCCTGTTTGGCTGCCCTCTTTCAATATAACCAACAGGGACATCCCAAACCATGCCAGTGTTTGGGCAGCAGCAGACATGGACTGTAGAGCTTCTCAGCCTGTCAAGATTTGGGCTCACTGCACCTTGGACCCCATACACAAGAGAACCAGCACCCCCCACATTTACATAACATTATTTTTACTTAGTTGCTTTCCTGACTGTGGGACCTAAACAGACACATCCCCTATGGAAAAAAATCTCTTGAGTTTGGTGGCTTATCAGAACGGAGCCATGGTGCCCTGCAGGACTTTCTCCCTTGCGACTGGCAAACCACCATCTTTGCAAGGCCAGTGACATTAGAGCAGTTTCATGTATCTTCTTCCACCAACAGCAGGTGGGCTGAGGATTCAGTCTCTATGCTACATAATCCTTTCTTGATCCCCTGCTCACTGCTAAATCCCAGCAGGGAATCTCAGAAAACTCAGCTTGCCTGTGGGGGAGCTTGTAGCGTTCACAGTGCTGGAAGTTCTAGGCATGCTGATTAACATAAACAGTCACCCTGACTTTCCTAATTATGGAGAAGAGTTTCCTAAAGGGGACTGAACTTGCTGTTCTGAACTGATGGGGAAAAAAATAATTGACATTGTTTCAGTATTTTTCATTCCATAAGATCCAAAGGCCTGCTATAAACATAATTTATGAGCAGGGATTACTTTACCCATCACTGAAACACAACAACTTTGTAAGTGAGAAGAAGAAGGGTATAGTAAGAGTGCTCTGTGCATTTAGGTCAGGAAGTGGGAGGTTTCATGTCCAAAGAGGGAGCACTGTTGTTTGGGAGAATGCTATATTTGATTTAAGGGAAAGACAAGCAGGCTGGGGCCAGTGTCTCTTCTAAAAATTGTAGGGCTGTTTGGTGAATGCTGTTGGTTAGGACCATGATTTTTGCCTTCCTGACAAACCATCATGGTTCTTCCAACTTGAGCCAGTAATGTCCTTTCCATATCTCTATGTGGGTTCCCCTTGGCAGTTAGAAACACAGTCACTGGGAATGTTGTTGCTCAGAAACGGTCTAGTGCAGTGACTGAGTCCCCTATAGATCAGCAAAATTATCTTCTTCAGGTATACTCTGCATCATGGAAGGGAGACTCAAAGCCAGCCTGGAGACCCCCAAGCCTGCACACGCACCTCTGCTGTGCTGTGTCCCAGGCAGCTTCTAGAACAAGGCAGGAGATGCAAACAAACAATGCTCAGGAAGGATCTCAGCCCAGCTTTTTGGGGTGGGTTTTGTATGACTCAGGTTACATAGACCAGAGCTACAGATGTCACCGTTTATCACTTAATCTCCAAGGGGATAAACATTGACTGAGTGAGTCCCAGCACACAAGAGTAAGGCTGTGCAGTACCATGCTGGGGAGTGGCTTGGCCATTTCACATCAGCTTTCTCATCACCACGCTGGGACTGTGTTTGTCTCTGCCACTGTGACAGGGGCAGACGCATCCAGGCTCTGAGTGGGAAGTTAGACAGAATTCTGGCAAAGCGTTGTAGACCATTCCAAGATTGGAGTACAGTCCTACATGAAGGCACATTTTTCTCTTACAAGGATGGCTGCTCAGGGTAAACTTGTAAGGGTTTTGCTTTCTGTCAGGAAATGCCAGGGATGCTTGTGAGCCCATGTTAAACCTCACTATCCAACTGAAGGGAAAGCAGAAGTGTGACGCCACACTTGACCATCGCCCTCTCACCTGACACATCTGCCTGGCTGGATGTGACTCCATGCTCACTCACAATGGCTGCCCTGCTCTGTCTGTGCTCTTTTCTCCAGTGCTGCCCCTTTCTGCAATTGTAGGCCAGAGCATTGCACTACCAAGAGACTGTGTTTATCAGAAATGAAGCATAAACATGTCTCTGAGGCACAGTAATGACTGTTTATTTGCCTTGTGCTGTTGCCTCCTTTCTTAGTCATGGTTGCAAGACAACTTTTTTTTTTTAATTCAGTGGAAAAACAAATTAATAGCTTCCTCCTGCCATTTTCTGCTGGCCAGCAAGAGCAGCTGTCACCCACAAAGGGGGCACTTGTGACCCTGAAAATACTGGCAACAGGTCCCTGGACTTTGAATACACTACGATGGGATCAAACACAAGAGTTTGCTGCTGCTCCTCTGCCTGCTGCTTCCAGCAAGGATGGTGTGTTGGTTAAAGCTTGTCTTGCTTTTCCAAACCAAATCTTCTCCCTGTCACTGCCCAACCTTGTTAGCAGAGGTTATTTATTTTGGTATCACCTGACTGTGTTTCTTCACTGTCAATGTGTTCCTGGGTCTGTCAGACTGAAACAAAAGCTCAGGCACTTCATTTGTTTCAGAGCATCCCTTTAGATGAACCTGGGGGATCTTCACTGGTGTGGCTGGCAGCAGCTCAGCATCACCACTGTGCTTGGGTAAAGCAAAGGGAAGCATTGTGGGTTCTTAACAGGGGTGCAACAAAGCCCAAGAACTCCCTGCTGTGCTGTTTGCTGAGCTGAAGATGCTCAGAAGCCACAGAATGACATCTCATCTTTGAGCATGTCTCCAAAGAGGGTATAGCCACCTCTTTTCTGGCAACTGTAGCCCCAAAAGCTTTGCAAAGCTAACACTCAGGGACAGGTGACTTGTCACCAAGGCTTGGCCTGGCAAGCCTGGTTCAGTAAGGTCCCCATAGCCCATAGAGAAGCATGTGGCTTCCCTGAGGCTAGTGCTTTGCCTGCCTGGGGTTTTGCAAACCCTCCTCTTCCTCCTTGCCAAGTCTTGTTCCACTCCTGCCAAGCCTGGACCTGACCAAGCTGGGTCAAGGTTCACTTGAACCTTGTGTGTTACTTTTCTGACATCTGCAGATCTCACTAAAGCTCCTAAGACCTTCTGCTCCTATAACTGAAAGCTTTGTGCGTTTTGTTTTTTCAAGAGTGAGTCAGTATTTGGTTTACAATTGTGTTTCTAGCTAGAAGAAAGCCCATTTTCTGTGCCCCAAATGTGGCCTGCCTACAGTTAGCTCTGTATACAAAACAGTTTTCATGGGAACTCTTTCTCTGCTCCATTTGTCAGATTTTCTTTGGATCTGGTTTTCCGTGTATATTCAGTGGAGATTTTTTCCCTCTTTTTCCCTCTCGACTTGTTTTGCTCTGTTTTATGTTTCTATATGGAGAGACATGATGAGTCTGAGCCGCCAGGGCTTATATCTCCAAGCTTTGAAGGCCAGCTTCCACCAAGCAAGCCCTGGCAATGCTCTGGGAGCTGGTGACTCATAGAAGTTCAAATCCTTAAGTGCTCCTTTAGCTCTCTAGGTGTAAAAGGCTATTCAGGATGGTGAGGAGAGTAAAGTCCTGGGTCAAATTGTGCAGCAGGAACAGCCATGGAAAGTCCAGAGATATGGTCCCACTCCTGAGGTGGATGCATCAGAATTGGACTCAGTCAGGAGAAGAATGGCTGTGCATTTGCCACCATGGCTTCCACTGCCTCAGGACTGGATCCTACACAGCCTCAAGGATATGTATTTCCCAGGGTCTGGGCAAGAGTGGCTTTTGGTGAGTCTCAGTGGGATTCATGGTCCACATGCCCAGTGTGATACTGCATCTCTAGCATGGCTATACATCCATCCATCCATCCAGGAGTGCCATCTCCTGGCAGTTGCTCTGTGACCACGCTCTGGTGATGTGCACACATGATCTTAGTCTGTGCAGAAGGAGGGACACATTCCAAGCACTCCTCTGCCAGTTCTTCTACCATGTCCACCTTGGGGCCTTTCTCCTCCAATTGCTTTCCCTCTGCATGCTCCTGCACTGCTGGATTTCCTGGCCTATACCTGCAGGCTGACAGTATTTTATGTCTTGTCTTCTGACACCACTCTACCTCTGCTCCCTGTGTCTTCACTTTTGGCTCATCCTGGGAGAACAAGTACTTCCTGGTTGCTGTTCTAGGTGGGTACTGCAGAGTGAAAGTGAATACAGTGGCCTGAGCTCAGTGCCCCAAACCCTTCCTCATGGACAGAGGTTCACTGGCTGTTCCTGCGTGCTACCCTCTGGCTGGAGCCAGCAGCAGACATCCACTCCCTCATGCTTTTACAGCTGAGTGCTGGGTACATGCAAAGTAGAAAACATTGGACCAGGAACAGACATCTAATCTGTTCACAGGAGGAAGAGCCTTCCTTACCACCTGCTTAGCATACGATCACCCTCTGTTACTCAGTACCCACGTAATGCAGGCAGATAACAAGTCTTCTCTGCATCATTTTTCAGCCTAGATGTTTCATTTACCCTGGCCCCTCTTCATTACTCTGGGCTGGAGAAAGTGCTGTCTTAAATATTTGTGTGCATAGCTCTAGTGTGCCACTATGTCCCCATTGCTGCATCTGGGTCATCAGCTTGACTTGTTTGGTTTCCTTCAACTGTTCTTTTTGTCACAGATGAGGGGAGGATAGAGGACAGAAAGCCTTGCATTCTGCTGAGGCAAGCAAAAAATAAACCCAGAAAGTGTCTCATGGGCTAAGAAACTGTGGTTTGGCACAGTCACTGTTCCATAGGTAGCTCTCAGCCATGCTCCTTAGGCCACAGTGCCTCTAGCATCTGCTATGCACAGGACTTCAGCTGCACACTTGTAAGTGCTTTGTCTCTGTGGTGCCTTAAAGAAAGTCCTATCTCTGCTTCAAAGAGAGCTGATCTCAATTCAGGCTCCTCAGATCACTCAGCTTCTGCACCAGGTACAAGAATCCACTCAGCCTCCTCTACCCTTCCTCCATTGGCACTACAATAAATTCAGTGATTAGCAATTCTGTAAGAATCTGTTTCTTAAAGCAGTAAGAACTTGTAGAGTCAGTGCTTGTATTGAAAACTCAGGATACCCAACTGGAAGAATGTGGAGATTAAAACCAGAGATAGGAAGATTAGCTGCCAGACCAGGATCCAGAAGGACATCTGAGAAATCAGGCAATTATATTCCAAAGGCATATCTTTTTGTGTTCTCACAGCTGCAAATATAGCACACAGAACAGGCTCTTCTCTGGCAGTGCTTCTCTGTTTTGCTTATCAGAATAGTAGCCAGCCAGATGATAAAGATCTTTGCTATCAACTCTTTTAGCTAAGAAATGAAAATTGAATGAACCTTTTATAGACAAACATCTGGGGATGGCGGATGAAGTGAAACTGTGAGGAGTGTGTTGTGAGTTAACTCCAGCATTTCAGCTATTCCCTTCCTCTCTCCATGCTTTTGCAACCCTCTTGCTATTCTTCACGGTTGACTCCATTTACCATCTCTTCCCCGAATGTCCCCCAAGGACACCTGAAAAAATTGTTCCAAACCCAGGACATGGCTTTGTAATTCAGGTATGTCACACAGACACCCGTGGATGGTAATGCAACAGCTCCCTTAAACATCAAATTCATAAATCATACACCAGTACACCATAAATCTCATCTCAGACTTCATGACTGTATCATATTCACAACAAGCTTTTTGCAGTCAGAGCTGGCTTTGCCCCGTGACTAAACTTCTTTGCTCTTAAGCTGCCTCAGCACTCATCTGAGACATTACGTAAGGATCTTGGCCAGGCTGGAACTTGTTCAGAAAAGTTTCTAGTTTGCTGGGGCTTTACTCATGATATGTTTGTAGAGAAAACTGATAAATAAAGTGGAGAGATGTGATTCCACCTTTAGACCACAGCACCTTTCAAGAGTATAAACTAGTACTGCTCTCTGTGCAGAAGGGTGTCAAAACAGGCTCATTGTCATAAATGGCTCATTGATGCTTGGCCTTTCAGTTCATCTGGTGGGGAGCTCCTGATGCAAGAGCTGGCACTGTCTTGGCTTGACAGTGGCTCCTAGGCCTATGAAGTTAACCAGAAAGATAAATTGTTTGGCAAACAGTCTAGTAAATCCTAATCAGAAGGAGGCTGGCTGGCAGGGTTCCTTGTGGGTGCGCAGCAAAAGTATCTCAGGTGAAAGGACATGCAAACGGTGCCTTCCTTTGTGCTCCATCTCCATGACTTGAATTACACTGCAAATGCCACCACATACTGGGGATGAGAGTTCCAGTGCTTTCAAGATCATCTATTACCTGTCAAAATTACGACATTTGTAAGGCCACACCATCAATGTTTCATTACAGCATGGAAGTTTTGAAGAGGGATATTTTTTCATCCTTCTATGATACCTTGCAAGAGTGAGTTCCACAGATGAACTGGGACTCTCATAAAAGGTTTATTTAAAGTGCATTGCCCTTTGGGTCTGTTGCTTCCTCTCTCACCTTGCAGTTATAGAAAAGACAGATCAGCTTGCTCTCCAGTCTATGTCTGTTGTATTCCTTCTTATCTCCTCATTTTCCAAAAGCCAAGGCCTGTTAGCACACTCAAGGCACTGACAAACAGTCCCAGTCTTCTCAGATTGTTTTCACAGAGAGGCTTCCTCAGCCTATGAACACTTTCAGACATTGTGCTTCCTCTCAGCATGTACTTTTCTGACACAGGACAGTCAGGGCGAAGCAAGGTTAGAGAGGTCAAGGCTCTAACAGGTTTTACAGTAGCAGCACAGTTTTTCCTACCCCAGACCTGAGGCACACTAACATTTTGTTTACTCTTCAGATTACAGCTGCACAGGAGCCTTGGCAACCATGCTCTTTATTTAGCCGTGTGCATATGTCCAGACCCATTCCCTTTATGGGTACCATTAATTTGGAGTTCAACAATGTCCTAACTGTACGAGATGTTCAATCCATTCCTTCCATCGTGACCTAGTATTTGACCTATGATGGGGCATCATGCTGCTCATTCATCTGACCATCTGAGACCCTTCAGAAATGTATCGATATCTTTCCTGGCCTAATTTAAACTGGTCTTTTAAATTCAGTGGGTTTCCTTTCCCCAGAATCTATATTTTTACCATCACAATCAAATAATTGAAGGGGATTTGAGGACGATGCATTTTCTTTACAAGAAGGAAATTGCCCTGTCAGTTTGAGAGTTACACAGTCCTTCATAAAGTCAAAACAAATTCATAGGTCTAGTTCCCAGTTTCATGTCAGACAACTGCTCAGGCCGAAGACAGGCGCTTTGCCACCATGCGTTCCTCTGAGATACTTTAGTGACAGTCCTTCTTTATCTGTCCTTGGCCACTTCACCCTTTATAGCTACAAAGAAAACCATTCATTTTTGGCCTTTAACTTAAACTTTGATGTCGTTCCAAAGTGCTTTTCAACTTTTTTTTTTTAAATTTTAGGGACAGTTAAAAGTTTCCCAGTGAAGACGGAGGCTTTTTTATCAGCTTCACATATGTAGGTTGCTGTGAAGATTGTATGCAGCTGCCTGCCTTTGTAACATTTTCTGAGCTCCACTTATCAGCAGACCTCAGCCGGAAAGCACATATGCAGTGTGACCAGAGCACAACACTGTCATGTGAATCTTCATGCCCTAGACGGAAAACCAAATGATAGTCATGGTTTCTTGTAGCATTGAAATCTATAAAGTTGTGAACGGATGTAATACCGCATCAACATCTCAGGAAATGTTCTCTGCTCGTAAGGGAAATCCAGCCCATCCAGTCCGTGAAAGCTTTCACATTCTTAGAGTCCTTCGCTGAACAGAGATCTGAACTGCAGCAGGACTTCTTTGGTCACTTTGATTTTAGACAATTTCTTCATCTTTATTACATGAAAAAAATATCCTGAAAAGTACAGTATGATGCCAAGAAAACAAAACTTATTTGTCTTATATTTGAGCTGCCAGTGCATTTTCCTTAGAACTGGATGTATCTGGGCTGCATGTTCGTCTTTTGAGTGATACTTATTTGTCTTTAATAGATTCTTAAACCTTGCCAGCTTTTCACTGGCTTTTTTCCTTGTCTCCCATTTCCTCATGAGACTGAATGTTATGAGGTGCTGCAGTGCTCACCAGCATTCTGCCTTCTTCATTTGGACTTTTGGGAACTTGTGCCCTATCTCTCATGTTTGCAATCTCTCTTTTTGAAACAAGGATACAGAATTATTCCTGGGAACAACTCTTTTCATAAAGATGCTGGATTTCATCATGTGCTTCTATGAGCAGCTAAACTATATCAAACTGTACAGCCACTCAATGTTTGAAAACAGTAAGACACTAAAAAGATTCACACACCTTCCAGATATTAAGGAAAGGTGAGAGACTGAATTCACATTTATGCTGAGAAAGGGCTTTGCTGGGCAGCCCTACCAGGCAGTTTGCATCTCTCCAAGGGGCAGAGCTGCTTGGCACATACTGGATGGGTAGGAAGGTTCACATTTCCTGTTCCTGGAGCCTTCTCACATAGTAACCTTTTTCTTGTTTACCCATGTTTTCCCCTTCTTGCTTGAGTAACTTTGGCTGCATTCTGCTGTTTAGGACAGTCCTAATAATGCCTCTCACACACAAAGAACAACATCTAGATGGGACTTATATCAGGAATTAATTATTTCTGCTCTCCAGAGCCTTTCAAGGGGGACACACAGACTGCAGACTTAGACCAATTTCTGTAGTTTCCTAGCAGCCAGGAAGAAAAAGTTGCTGGCGTAGGAGTTTTTTCCTTGCTTGAGTCAAAGCTACTTTAATGGTCTTGTTCACAAAGCAGAGACAACCCATGTAAGATGAGGTGGTCCCCAGAGATCATTGTAAAAGATGCTCTGATATCTGGCTTGCAGGGAGCTTATCTTTGCTTCACAGTCCTACCTGCAGCTTTGCAAGCACACACAAGCCCAAATAGGGGCAGAGCAAGTCCAAATTACAGCACAGGCCATTCTTCACCCAGGGCTGTTTCCTGTAAGTACCCTGGATATTACATTTGCAAGGTCTCAATGCATTCTCTGGGGCTGACAGAAGTAAGCTGGAGGCCATCTGGTCCTGGGACACAAGGACTTCAGCATGGAGGTTTCAAAAGGACTGTGTCATGTTGTGTCTCAGCTTCAGGTAATCTGTAGCCAGGTAAGGTGCAAATGCCCTGCACCAGAGCAGAAAGGACAGAGCTCAGCCTACTTTTTCCAGAAAGACATCTTCCTTATGAAAAAATGCTTCATTCAGTCTCCTTGTTGCCTCTGTAGGTGACAAGGGTGAATAAAACCACTCAGGAAAATAACTTTGGCCATAAGGTATTCGGTGAAGAAGAGCAAAAATGCCATAGGTGTAAGCAATGTGCACACAGAGCTGGCTCCAGCCCACAAAGGCAGTTCTGGCTGCTGGGTTATATGCAGGTGAGAGAGTCCAAAGGCTTCTCAAAATGCTAGGCTGTGGTCTGCCCTTCCCAGGGTTGCAGAAAGTCCTCCTGGACACTTCAGCAGCAGCCGAGTGCTGAGGTACAAGAGTAATCTCTGGCCAGGCAAGGTGAGGAGCATTGAACAAGAGAATGACCTGTAAGGCAAACAAAAGCCTGGTTCCCCCAATGAGAACAGAGCGCTCTGAGCATCCCATTTTTGCCCCTGCTGTGAAGAAACTCATTTCACAACAGGCTTTGGGCTGTGTGTGTTCAGTGTGTGGCAGGAAAGGCACAGTAGCAGCAGAGGCTGAATGTCATCAGAGAAAATCACTACAGACCATTCTTTATGAAAAATGTTAAAAATGTAAGTTCAGGGGGTTTAGTTCTTAGAACCCAAACATTAACCACCAGGCCTTCCTGTCGATGCTGTTTATCCCTGTGCAAATCTTCCCAGTGCTGTGAATTCAGAGAACAACCTCCCTGAGGCCAGATCCTCAGTGGTGTGATGCATCATGGTGCTGCTGCCCCAGTTTTGCTGTTGCTGAGTTACACCTGCTGCAGACAGGATATTTTTCAAAATTTCACGTTTTAGTTGTAACTGGAGAATTGAGCGTTCATTTTCTTCAGTGCCAGATGACTTCTGTGTCCTCTGAATCCTGAGTTAGGGGGCAGAAGGAGACAGTTGCATCTCCAGCTGAACGTGGCCTTATGTGGAGCTCATGGAGTGCTCACAGCACCTTGTGGAGGTGTGATGAAATTTTCCTGCATTCTGCTTGTGCATGTTTTTGTAACCCCAAAGCTCCTTGGCCACCCTGGGCTCCCTGCAGATTGCATGTCCTCTGTCTATTCTACATGACTAGCCCTCCTCTTGTCCTTCATTGCTCAGGGCAACTTGGGGAGCTGCTGGGCTTTGGCAAACTCATTTGAAATAGCCAATGAATGCAGCTAGCACTGCAGGACTTGATTGAGCTTTCGATGTTCTGAAAATGAGGACACAGCAAGGAAACAGGCCAGGTTAATAGTATTCAGCACTGGATGAACATCTTCCCTGAGCTCAGATGGTTCAGAACAGTAACAGAAGGAACTCACAGTCTCAGAAGAGCCAGCACAGGGGCTCCCTGGTTGGTATTTGAGGAGCAATGAGACAGTACAGACACACGCACTACTGAAGCATTGCATCAGTGTCCATGTCCAACATGAGCATGGCAAAGCCATCTCTGAGTGCTGACACATGGATCTGTGAAAAGTCTTAACCCATTGCATTCCTTATTATGTTGAGGTGTGTAGCTGTTATGAGATGTCCTGCCTCTGCATCAGGTGAGACACATCTACCCTGAGCCAGCTTCCCTCGTATCTCCTGCTTGGTGTGGGTAGCACACCAGGCAGCTCTACTTCTGTTATATAATTGTAGGTGCTTGCTATGTCTTGCAAATCCCACAGAGCTAGTGGCCCACCCTTCTCAGAAACCATCTCTCATCTCCTTTACAAGTACAGGAGGTCCTGCAAGCCTCCAGGCTCACAGGTGACAGCATCTGTACCCCAGCTTTTTGCACCACTATCGGAAAGCTCTGGGCAAGGCCATCCTGTCTGCAAGCTTTATAGTTTGGGATCTATAGAGCCCAGGAAAGATTTTGCCCTTGCATTGCTCCATGTCTGCTTAAGCAACTTTTTGTCACACCCACTAAAGCCAGTGGTATTGGAAGGGTGGCGGTGGCTTGCAGGATAAGGCACTGCAGTGGAGAAATTAGTCCCTATGGCACCTTCCATTGCCACTTTCCACCTCCAGAGAGGCATGTCCAAACCAGCTCTGGTTTACTTCTGAAAGCTACCCCCAGCCCCACACAAGTCTGCCCTGGGATGCCTGCCTGGAGCATTGCTCACTGGACAGAGCTTTTGTTTTGTGGCTTTTGAGGAATGTCACAGACTCTGTAAGCTGCTGAGAAGAGGCAGCTTCTTTCTGAGCCAGTCCCTTCTGACTGAGCCAGTCTGTTTTAGCTGTCCTTGAATTTTGACAGTGTAGGAACAGGAAGCACCTGAGAAATAGGTAAGCAACTTCAGTTCATTGTCAAATCAGACATTTGCAATGCATCACCCTGCATCCTCTCCCTGCTGTGTCACAGAAGTTGTTTCTTACATGGCTCTTACCTTGATTCACCATTGCCCAGGTGCTTATTTTTATTCATTTAATGGAGCATAGAAGTGCAGAGAAATGACCAAAGCTGCTGACAACTCCACTGACTTCTGTGTTGAACATGAACTGCCACCTTCAGCCCGAAGTGATACGACGCTGCCACTCACAGTTCAGCCCTGACAGCCAAGCTGTCATCACTGTGTTGCCTTTTGCTCTGCAGAATTATTTCCCACTTAAACCTCGTGGCATTTATTTGTTTTTCTGTATTCTTTACACATGAAGTCAGACACTAATGTGGGATGTCACACAGCACCTTGTTCTGGTATGGAAGTAGAAGTGGTCCTCTCACTCCACAGCTACTCTTTTAGGTCTGTCCCAGCTTTCCTGCACTGCTAAGGTTTCCCAGCCTTATTCCAGTAGAGGAATAGCTGATCTGATAATGCTCAGGCCATTCTTGTGTCTCCAAATTATGCTGCACAAAGGAGCAAACTGGTAGATTGTGGCTGAGCTGACTTGTTCGGCGACAGCTGCTGGCTGTGCTGGGGAGTGCCAAGATTTCTCTTCTGCTCTGTGCAGCTATCTCCTCTGCAAGACTTTCTAGGGTCTCAGTTCATGCTGTACCCTGGGCTTCAGGTTTGAAGAGAACAGATCCATCTGGGATCAGGGTGGAGGGAGGGTTCCTTGTGGTCTGCTCTGAGTATGGCAAGAGGCTGCAATTGTTGAAAAGCATAGCTCTTCACAGAAAGGTTGGACGGACATGAAGCAAGCCTGAGTCTGTCATTCCACAGTGATAAACACTCTCATGTGTCCCATCAGAAGGCTGAATACAGCAAGGCTGAATTCTTGAAAGCTCAAGCACTTTTATTGAATGGGAAAGCTGTTTGCTGCTCAGCTGTACTTACGATCTGGCCTCTTGGGTTAAATACTGCCAAAACAGCACAGGAGAGAGAGATTGCACAGCCAGTCCCTGTCCAGAGTGGAGCACCAAATGGAAGTACTTCCACACGTCCCAGCTTAGCTATACTCATTGAGCATAGCAGTTTAAGGTTTTGGAGCTGAGGGTGGTGTACTTAACTACCCAATGCTTTATATTCAGTAAATCCATCCTTACTCCATCTCTTCCTTCTTTTTATGCTCCACCTCTGAGGTGGAACTGCTCTGTATCTAGATAAAGCTCAGTTTGGGGATGATGATCTAGAGGTGAGGAGCAAAGAAAGGTCACTGTTATTCGCAGGACACTTCCCTGCAGAGGAACCATCTGACATGACACCTATGTCATCCATCAGGACCCTAGCAGAATGGCTCCATATGCCTCCCTGATGGCCAGCATTGGAAGCTTCCAGCCTTCTTTTCCTTCACCTCCTGCAGACACACAGCTGTAGCCCACTGGCCACTCTTTCTGGACATGTATAAAGAGAACATAAAACATTTTAGCAGCAAATCACAGTGCATCTGAGATTGCTTAAGTCCTGTAGACTTTGTCAAGAATATTTCCATTTATCTGCATTTCCATTTATCTCCCAAATAAAGCACAAATCCCTTCCTATACCTTTAATTACAGCATTTCTAAAGAATTTCCTCGTGAATACACACAACCGTGTATTGGCTCTGTGTTGTCTTCTCAGTTGGAGTTAATTCTGAGGATAATGAAGAAGCTTTATCTATTAATTAAAACTAATGACTTTATAAAATTGCAGATGTGTTAAGCTTTGAAAGACTTGCATTGGAGACCAATAGGAGCAGGCAATTTGCAAGCTTGAATAATACAGGCAATTGCCTCAAAATGGATATATCCTGTTAGATGAAAGGTTCTCCAGCTACTAGAAATTGCAAACAGAATTAATTGTAGCTGTTAGTTCTTAGATTAACCATGTTTACCACCCTGTTTCAGAGGTGGGAATGCTTCCCTTGTACCATGAAGAACTGGGAAAGGGCATTTTTCCCTTCAAAGTAAAATCGGATACAATCCATCGAAACCCCAGATGTTTCCTGAAGCTCCCAGCTGGCCACCATGCTGCCTGCTGTCACCAGATGTGCAGCCTCCTCCCATGCTGCCAGATGTTTTGCCTGCAGAGCGCTTTTCCTTGGCTGTAGTTTTTTCCTAATTACCAGCCTGTTCTGTGTTCCTGCCTTTCAGAAATCATTTATTTCTGCCAGTCACCAAATCCAATGGTTGTAGGAGGTGTTTACATGGGAATAAAGATGGCAAGGTGTCAAATCCCTGGTGGCAAAGGTTTCTCTCATGGACCTTTTGTGGTGAAACAGAGGAAAATTAAGAGGCTTGGGGTGATAGCCAGCCCTCCAGTTGGTGTACTGCCATTTAACTGAGCTGCTCTTCTCTATGCAGTGGCTGTTAATCATTAATGTAACTGTGCCAAGTGCAAATTTCATGGCTTTAGCTGTTATTCACCCTAGGCTGAGGGGCTGCAATTGACAGATCCTGAGAACATGGCAGAACTCAGGGAAGGGGCATGGGCTTGCTCCAGCTCTATGTACCCTTGAAGCATAAGTGTGTGGGGAAACACTTCAAGCACAGGGAGGATTTCTAAGGAAATTGACTTGTTTGGGTTTTCAAAGAGGTTGTAGGTTTTAATGTTTTTCGTGAAAGCTATGCAATTTTTATTGTCAAAGGAAACTCCTTCTGACTGGGGACATAGCAGTGCCTTAAGATCTCTTTAGTTTAGATGCCTTTCTGCATAAAAATCAGCTGAATCAACATGTGGATTCTGGACTAAATTCCTGACATCAGGACAAAGAAGACACGGTGGAGTTCATGTGTTTATTTGCTATGTGAATAGCATCATGTCTTGCTTTCAGAAATGCAAAGATCAGTGAAGCAGGATGCAGTAGAAATCCACCCCATAGACCTATCTAGGCAGGCAGCAGGACCCTGCACTGCTCACCCGCCAGCAGCCTGGACCCTGTCCTGTAGTCCTCCTCAGGTGGGCTGCAAACAGGAAGAGATGTCCTGACCAGTTTCCAGTCCATATGTTGTGCACATAAGTGCAGGTACATTAGGTGACATCTCATCCACAAAGAATTAGGTACTGTGTTTGCTGAAACTCCTAGTAAAGGAGGATGACATATTGTCCATTAAGAATTTGGCAGCTGAGATGAGCTGCATGTCTCACTCACTGAATTTCTTCTTTTGATTCTTCAAACAACCCAATTTCCTGGTCTCCTGACAGCAGTTTGCAGTTGCTGTTCTCATTGCTTGATGCCTATTGCTATTTTGTCACCTGCTGTCTGCCACCTATTTATTGCTCTCCCTCATTAAGAGCAAAGCATTAACACGGATTTGTCAAGGAAGCTTCTCTGAGTGAGATGCTTTCTTAACACTAACAAACACAAGACTAATAAATATTGACTCTCATCCCTATAAACTTGTCAAGCCTCCAGCAGCATGGGACACAAGTGCTGGCTGTGCTGCTAAGAGTAAGGAAATTTTGAAAAAGCTAAGAGAGAAAAAGAGGATGGACCACCTCTGGAAAAAGGGCGAGGTCATTCGAGTCATGTATCGAGGAGGTATTCAAGGTTAGTCTGGATGAAGTGCTGAGTGGCATGATCTAGATGTCAGATGTTAGGTTTACTTGGTTGGTTTTAGGTTGGACTGGATGATCTTTAAGGTCTTTTCCAGCCTCATCATTACTGTGATACTGAGTGATGACTGCAGGGCTGATAACATGAACTACCTGTAGCTCAGGTTTGTGTGTGGGCAGACAACAGTATTTACAGCTCTTGGTTTCTATGTCTTCTCTCAGAGCTCTGCCAAACATGTCTTCAGGTGCCTGTGGACCATTCCTGAATCACCAAGTGACTGTTGGTGCAGGGCTGAGTGGCAGCTGCTACACGCCTCCAAATTGCTGGCTGGCAACACAGTGCTGGCTCTCCTCCTTGTTTCCAGCTGCTGCTTTGATTAAAAGTAGCTAAAAATACACAAATGCTCTTGCGATACTATTTTCCAAGTGAGTAAGAGGTGAAGGATGCACTGCAGGCTTGAATGAGAGGTGTACTTGCTTATTCTCATTTGAGGAGTGAGCGGTGCGAAGTCTATATATAGTGAATTTCTTCTCAGATGCAGCCCCTGCAACGACAAGTTCAGAAGCACTTTGAGGAACAGGCAGCCCTTTTCTGCACAATCTGCTAAGGAAGTGTCAAATGTCCAGGCAAATAAATAGAAGAGCATGGGGAGACAGGCCCTGACTCCAAAACCTCCAGTGACAGTGGTACAGCACAGAAGCTTGGCTGGAATGGTAGAGCTACTCAGATCTGCAAGTTCCTCTCTTCTGACAGCTTTACAGCACATGAACTCTCTAATATAAATCTCCTAAAAAGTCAGCTCATGTTTGATAGGTCATCTCTGTCTTATTCCTCTCATTCATGATTACAGGTGTATGAGTTAGTAGCAATGAGTATCAAGTGTAGCACAGAGCTTTCCCTCCCTGGCAGCAGCAGGCAAGGAAAATTTTATAGTGAAGACCCAGATAGAGGGCCTTGCAGTACACTCCCCTTGGAGTTTACCCACCCACCTTTGCATCAGCCCTAATATGAAACCTGTGTTGTCCACTTTGCAGTCCCAAGCCAAACTCACTTTGGTGATTGAAGTGCGTGTTTGGTACAGTGTGTGCTGTGTATAGAACACAGGTTCACTGCACTTTCTCCTCCTGTCAGCAAAAATTTTTGAAAGAGACATAGACATTGGGTGGAAATAGAAGACAACTTCACAGAAATGCAGCAGTTAAAAATGGAAATGCAGAAGACTTGCTCTTCAAACACGGAAGTTGTGCATGAAAGTTACTGTCTCTACAGGTTGTGTGAGAAAACTCAATGCTGGTTCCTCTCAGCCTCCCAATATGTAGACACATGACAATGAGAGATTTTCATTTCTCCCAGAGCCCTCCCAATGCAGCCATTGGTCATTGCAATTCAGTGACACTGGGCTGGTACAGTGACTTGGGAGGTCTGTTTGTGTCCCAGCCTGGAGGAGGGGAGACAACCACTTTGAGAACAGTTAGGGAACATAAAGATATCAAATGTCCGCCTCAAAATAGCGGTTATTGCATGACACAGAGCTTGGAGGTGCTGTCCGGATAAAAGCAGGAGGGAACAGCAGCATATGGTGAATTGCCTGGTGCCAAGTGGAATTTTTCCAGCCATGTTCGAAGAACTCAGGTCCAAGTGCTGCTTCGAAGGTCTCAGTGCAGAGCTATATATAACCATGCTGAATTTGCTGGCAGACAGGATGGGGAGGACAGTACCCAGTACCTCCCTCCCTGGCACATCATCCTCTCCTAGAGAACTCTCTTTAAAGGATTGAAAGTGTGATCTTGTGCAAAAGCACCACTATGAAAAAGGAAGGAAGTTATGGTTTGTTGCACATAGCACTTTCATTCTTACAGTGGGTGTCACTCCCCTTGACACTAGGAAAGTACATGGGAGCTCTCCCAGACATCCTCACACTATTGCTTGGTCAGTGTGAGATACATTTTCTTTTCTTTGCCTTAGAGCCCTTCCCCAGCTGCAAGCATGTCCATGTGGAGAACATAACCCTGTCTGCTCACCTCCAGATCTGCCTGAAAGACGACTGGCTTGCCAAGTGATCATCCCTGCATGAGCACTCCTGCCAGTCCAATCTCAGCGCTACACAGAAACTTCTGTCTTTGTCCCTGGCCTGACATCAAGCTTTAAGATGTATAGACTGCCATGCTCTGGGATGTAAAGGGCTGGCTGGATTAGTCAGGCTTTGAGCACCATCTCCTGTCCTGTTGGCTCTGCTCCATCCAGGTACTAGAGTAAACTGTCTGGCCAAGAAACAACTGTGCTGCAGCAGATACCCTGGAGCTGGGGCTGCTGGCCTTCCTCCACAAACCTCCAAGCACAAATATTCTTTCATGGGTTAGTATCATCGTGTCTACATCTGGATAAGTAGCCCTCTAGATTTCTTAACACCAATTTCTGAGACTCTTAACACAATGGATATGTGAGACGGGGGAGGGTGGGGAGGTAGATTTAAGTCAGAAGTTTACAACATATTGAAAGCCAGTAACTTCTCCCAGCTTTGAAGTTTTATCCTGTCGTTACTTTAAATGAGGTCAGTTTTCCTTAAAAAACATTGTAATCGTTCAATCTCCAGGGAGCCCCAACATTTATCGCATTGGTAACAGCTCCAGCATGGAGACATTTTCCCCAAGCTAAATGCTGCTCTGTAACAGGACACCTAGCTTTGACAAGGGTCAGATTTGACGTCAATGACACTGGTTGGCTTCTATCCTGGGTGATATCAATGCACAAGCACCTTCCTGCCCTCACTTTCCCCCTCGTTCTCTGATCTCCAGGAAGGAGGAGAGACCTCCGCTCAGGACTACATGCCAGCTGCCACAGGTCTGGATCATTTTCAGCCTCTTCTGAGACATCCAGTCCACCAGCTGGTGACTAATGCCCAAGTTAACACATCCCCTCCCTACTCTGTACCAGTAGCAGCAGTTCTTCTGGACCTGTCCTCAAGCAGCCGTAGGCACTAACAAGTGTCCCAAGTGGCTTAGGTTCTGGTACTGACCAAAACCATACAGCACTTGGAGATTCTTTCTCCCTGACCAAAAGCCCAATCAGGATCTGTCCCTGAGTGTACCTTGATGTGTGCCAGCAACCATAGCACTGGTACCACAAAGTCCAAACTGAAATGGGAGAGAGTGCAGCTGCACTCTGCTTACCCTCCCTCCCCCCTCACTTCTCAAAAGAGGAATGGCACCTAAAAAGCTCTCATGGACTTCATCTATCGGAGTTCCAGATTGTGGCTTGGAAGATTCGCAGAGAAGAGCAGCTCTGATAGTAGGATAGACTTTTTTACTCAAGCATATTGTCTGACACTGGCAAGGAGAGGAAGTTTCACTCAGGTGAAGGGTTTACTCCGTGAAGTAGGATGCCATATACTATCTCCTACACTGCTTTCAGTTTTTGCCTTTGCTAAGGGTGTGTGGGTTGTACAGAGGGGATAAAAGCATGAGGATGGAAAAGGGCCTCACCTGCAACTCCTGGTGGATTTTCCTGCCTCACTCAAAGGGGAAAATGAGGGCTGCAGAGTCTTACTCTCCTACGTTCTTTAGCTCATTTCTGGGAAGTGCTTGTTGGCTGAAGTATTTGGGTCCTGCCAGCTCTGGAACAAAAAGATTAATAACTTCTAGTAGTTCTTCATTAATACTAAACACTTTAGTGCTTCCATCACATCTCTGATACTTATTCCCTCAGACAGAAAACAAACTTGTGCCATGGTGCTTTTGCAAGATCACAACTTACAATGAAGTTAATTTGCTTCTGTTAATTTGTTTTCAACCTCCCTGGGTTGGTAATAATGTTCTAATTGTGCCTACAGTTATAAACAGTCTTGTCCTCCTTTTCTATAAATATTTCTCCACTTTGTACAGGAGCGTGAAAGCTGGCACAGTTTGGAGACTTTCTGCAGGGAGCACAGAGATTAAATGCATTGATACGGGTGATGTATGTTGAGAAAACTGCAGTCCCTGGAGAGACCCACTGTAATCCTGGGGCTAACCACTTTGCAGTGCTAGAAATGAAGCCAAATTTGTTATTGTTTTTAATTAAGAAGGTCAACTCACATAATGAATGATTTAGAGTGGTAATAATTGCATACTCAGGTCGAAAATTATAAATTCTGAAGAGAAGTATAGAGGGGTATGCTGATCATTAGTGAAAAAAATAGCAGTGCATGCTTGGGGAGCTAAAGCAAGGAAAAACGTAGAGCCCCAAAAATAGCACCCATGAACCAGGTTATATTTTTAGCCTCCTGTGAGTCAGGGGTGGGGGTGCAGGAGCCAGAGACTAACAGTGTGTCCACATGAGCAAGTCTGTGCTGCAGACCCTCCCTCACGACGGCATAAGATGAGCAGCAAATGTTGTCCATACCAGAGATGCTGAGCCAGCAAAAGCTCTCTTGTCACTGTATCTCTGTTTACCACCCGACTCTACGGGCACAGTGAGCCAAACTGGCAGGGTCAGCAGGATGGGATGAGGACATCTGGTCTAAAAGCGAGTAAAAAAAGGCAAGAGATATGATCCAGGGATTTTTCACCCCCTCTTGATTTGGAAACACCACTAAGTGACTCTTAGTGATCTACATAATCACCAAGTGTTTCACTCAAAACATGAAATCTCTTACAAAAGAAGCAATGGTGTGGGCTAAGGTTTCCAGGATCCTGCAGTGCATAATAAGTAAGATCTATGCAGACACTTGGGATCCTAGCATATAACTGCTGAGTTTGGATGCAAAGTACAGATACTTTGATTGCTCTAGAGCTGTCAAAACACCTATAGTTTTGGTGTGTGAGGAACCCTATGAGAACAAAGAAGCAGTAGTATTGCCCTGAGAGCCAAACAGCACTGACAGCAATGTACAGAAAACTCTTTGGTGTTGTGGCAGTTCTAACCATAAGGCAGAACTTGCCCGCACAAGTCTCCTGGGTGGCACAGAGAAAAACACAACTATTGATCACCAGAGGCACAAAGAAGTGTGGGGACCATTCTTGCTGTCATTCTGCTTAAAGACAATGAAAAGGCTTTGCAGATCCGTAGTGTCATGGGTCTGATGCAAAGAGATGTAAAATACATCTGTGAAATCTAACAACACTGCAGTGGAGGAACTGAGTTAGAAACTCAGCTTTGCTATTGGCAGACATCAGGGGAAATGAGTTTCAGTACAATGGGCATCACTAGCCATGGAAACTCAGACCTTCACACTCATGTCTGGTTTCTGCAATGGCTTGTTTGCCTGGGAAGTGTGTGGGCTCTCCATCTTAGCACTGCCAGCTCTGCAGTCTCTCTCACACTGTACTCTGTATGCAGCATGAGTGGAGGGACCTCAAGTACCTTTGCTTCCAGGTCCACAGAATAAATATGGCCTTGAACTGTTTTCCCAATTAGTTAATTTTGTGCAACTAATTAAGGACCAGACTTGTTAGTTTTACCAGCTAGTATTCATCTGTTTGATAAATTCAGGGAGGGGAGCCTGGTCAGTGACAGTGAGTTCCAAAGCCTGCCTGCATCCTAATAGACACTCTAAGGTGTGCTCAAGGTTCAAAACATATCTTAGCACAATTGCTCTGTAAAAGTCTTCTGCTTACTGAAAGTGTTAGTCTACAGCTTGGTTCCTGGAGTTCTGGAAACACTGAACCAGAGCTGGACCACTAAACAGGGCATTCAGGACATCCCAGCCTTTAAGCCTGAAATTTAGCATCCCTAGTCAAGTTTGCTTCAAAGACAGTTTAAAGTCAAACACAGGTAGATCTTGTTGATGAAAATTACTTGTATTCCTGACACTTCCAGTGGTTTTCCAGAGCTCTGCCAGTGTTCACAACCTGCCAGTCTGTAGTTGTCTGACAACACTTCGTCCTTACTCACCTACTCAGAGCAATGTCTTTTCAGACCAGGAGAGATGTGTCAAGTTACTGATGACTGGTGGAGTTTCACTCCCCTGAAGTTGGCATGTTAATCTGGCAAGGATCACCAGAGACAGCAGGGACTCACAGCCTTCATAAGCTCTCTAAGTACCTGCTAGCCCACATCATGCTCCTCAAGGTGTGTGAACAGGCAATTGCCTCCAAGAAAGTCTCCAGTGGGCAGGAAGACAGATGCCCTTGGTAAGAAGTGGAGGGATTGATAAGCATGATGTAGTTGATGACTTGAGTGGATATGCTAGTCAGCCTCAAGGACAGGCAGGGAGAGGGGCTGTCAGCAAAGGTTAAGATGCAAAAAGCCAGAGGCACCTTGGCGTGCTCTGCCTTTATGTCATCGGGGCTGAGTCTCCATGCACAGAGCACCACAGAGCATTCTGATACCACAACCTCTTCCTCAGAGAAGGTATAGATAGATATATTTTCTGCTGCTCAGACATAGTTTTTAATACTTTTAGGATTTTCATTCTCTTTGACACTTGTGTCCCTCTGCTAAGTTTGATGGAATTTAACTGCAAATTCCATGTTAATAGGGGGATGAGGAGAGACAGCAACCCCCCATGTAAACCTTGTTCCCTTAAAACACAAGACAAATAAAACCTTTTCTGTGTTGTTTATGCCCTGTCTAAAATTGCAGCTGCATGCCATGCTGAGTGTTATTCCTGCCCTTTACACCTAGGTCCTGCCCCTCTGCTGGGTACCTGGAAAGGTGATGCCAGGACCGTTCCAGGCATTTTCCTGACCAGTGAGATGTACCTGGCCATGTGCTCGCATCTCCCAACTGCAAAATAAGTCTGTCTCCACATGGGTCCTTCCCAGAAAGGAGCAAATGGCTTTCATAGGAGGGCATTCAGACCAAAGCAGGATTGATGCCAACACTAATCCTGGCAACAAAACAAGGAGTCCTTCCTGTGATGGATGGAAAAGCAGGAAGACCAACATGGAATGAAAGAGCTTTCCAGTCCCCAGTCCTGGTGGCAAAGGTCCAGCCCTGGTACACTGGTTGGTTTGTTCAATGCCAGCATGGAAAGTGCAAGAGTGAATAGTTACACAGTCAACCAGGAGACTGGTTCCCTGGCTGCTCCACAGAGGTATTTAGAGTAAGAAACCCTGACTGTCCACTGCTTGGCAACATCTGGCCTGGCAGGAGACAGGATTTGTTATGATAGTTGGATAATCACTGAGGTTCTGTCCCAGCACCCAGCACCAAGATAGCAGTTCAGTGACGTCCCCTGATGAAAGGTCCTTGCTTAGACCTGAGGATCAGCTCTGGGTCACTCACAAGTTGAAACCCTCTCTCATTTCACATTCAGGTGCTCTCAGGTACACTAAATGCCACACTGTTCTCCATGGGTTCAGCCTTGCTTGTCCTCACCCTGCTGCTTCCTTTGACTGCAGCATCTGTCCCACAACTAGAAACTCTGAAAGATAAAGTACCACAGTCAGGATCTGTCCCATCCCAGTTCTTTGTTAGTGTGCCTGGCTCCAACTTTCCAATTCCTATGACTGTGATCTTGGCTTCTTGTCCAATCAAAGAACACTGTGTGGTCACCACAAAGTAAGAAGATGGCAGATAACTAAGTATTGCAGCAGCCTTCACATTCTCTGTCATCTCCCACTGAATTATCATCTTCCAAGTTATCTGACAGGAAAGTGCCTGTCCCAGCTCAGGCACACTACCTTTCCACTCTGCAGCACCTGACGGGTGAAGCTCTCTCAGCAGCCCCTACTTAACAGATTTGCTATAGGCCACCTGACCAGAAAAGACCTGGAGGATGAGGCCCTTTATAAACAAATAAGAGCAGCTTCAAGTTCACAAGCCCTGGTCCTCATGGCGGATTTCAAACACCCAGGTATCTGTTGGAAGGATAACACAGCATGGCACCAGCAATCTAGGAGGTTCCTGGAGTATATGGAGGATAACTTCCTCATCCAAGCGATAGAGGAACCCATAAGAAAATGTGCTGTCCTGGACCTTATCCTCAGCAACAAGTTGGGGCTGGTGTGTGAAGTGAAGCTCCAGGGCAGTCTCAGCTGTAGTGATCACAGAACTGTTGAATTTAAGTTTGTTACGGTACTTAAGAGGATGCAAAATAACCTTGCAACCCTGGATTTCAGGACAGCTGCCTTCACTCTCCTCATGGATCTACTTGGCAGGGTATCATGGGATGAAGCCTTGAAGAAAAGAAGTGCCCAAGAGAGCTGGTCATTATTCAAGGTTCAACTCCTCCAAGCCCAGCAACAGTGCATTCCAAGAAAGAAGAAGGCGGGCAAGAATGCCAAGAGGCCAGCATGGATTAACAAGGTGCTCCTGGACTTACTCGGACACAAGAAGAAAGTCTATAGGCAGTGGAAGCAGGGACAGGCTGACTGGGAAGAGTACGGAGGACTTGTCTGTGCAGCCAGGATACAGATTAGAAAAGCAAGAACAGAGAAGTAAATCTAGCCAGGGGATAAAGGGAAAAAAGAAGGGCTTCTTTGCATACAGCAGTAACAAAAGGAAGGCTAGGGATGACAGAGGGCCTTACTGGAGGGAAAAAGGAGACCTGGTCACAAGTGATATGGAGAGGCTGAGGTGCTTAATGACTTCTTTGTCTCAGTCTTCAGCAGCGAAGGCTCTAGCCACTCCACTCAAGTCCCAGTAGGCAAAGATGGAGACAAGGTAAAGAGTGAGCCAACCACTTTCAGTGACGATCAGGTTTGAGACCATCTGAAGAACCTAAATGTGCACAAGTCTGGGCTGCATCAAGAGAAGCATGACCAGTAGGTGAAGGGAGGTGATCCTCCACCTCTATTCTTCTCTCATGAGACCCTCCCTGGAGTACTGGAGCCCTCAACACAAGAAGGATATTGAACTGTTGGAATGTGGCCAGAGGAGGGCCACAAGGATGACTGGAGGGCTGGAGCACCTCTCATATGGGGACGGGCTGAGAGAGTTGGGGCTGTTCAGCCTGGAGAAGAGGAGACTCCAGGAAGATCTTATAGCAGCCTTCCAGTACCTGAAGTGGGCTACAGGAAAGCTGGAGAGGTGCTGTTTCCAAGGGTTTGGAGTGGTAGGACCAGGGGGAATAGTTTCAAGCTGAAAGAGGAGAGGTTTAGACTGGAAGTCAGAAGAACGGTTTTCATGATGAGGGTGCTGAGACACTGGAACAGATTGTCCAGGGAGGTTGTGGATGCCTTCTTCCTGGAAGTGTTAGAGGCCAGATTGGATGGGGGCTTGAGCACTCTAGTCTAGCAGGAGTGTCCCTGCTCACGGCAGGGGGGTTGGAACTAGACAATCTTAAAGATCCCTTCCAACCTGAACCATT
The DNA here is from genome assembly GCA_013397515.1 of Upupa epops. Classification (NCBI taxonomy): domain Eukaryota; kingdom Metazoa; phylum Chordata; class Aves; order Bucerotiformes; family Upupidae; genus Upupa; species Upupa epops. The sequence goes on from VZRI01003311.1 coordinate 343,531, forward strand.
TTATGAATCTATGAATCTGTAACATGTATTTAGCCCAGAAGTACTTGTGCTGAAAGCACTTTACCAGCATTTCTCTGTTATTGTTGATGGAATTAATGGACAAAAAGTAAAGGATAGCAACTTGCCGAGGGCCTGTGCTTGATTATCAGGCTTTTCTAGCACTTAATCTACACTGATTTTGATACCTTTGCTCAGTGCTGTCAGTGTCCAAAAGACAGGACAATAATGTAGTCAATTGCACAGCTCTTAAACCATCTCAGCCCTGCCTCTATCTTAGCTGTTCCAGCTGTTGTGTGGCTGGATGTAGCTCCAACCCTGGGACAGATGAGGAACACCCACTTGCAGCAATGCTTTCCAGCACAGCCTGAGATGCTGCCTTTGGCTTTTCTACTTTGGAGCTGCCTCCTTGCTTTAACGTTACACCAAACACAAGCTTCATATTTTTTCATCTGCTGAGTGCTTCAGTCCTTGGTTACAACAGCTTTGGACAAAATGATTTGGGCAATAAAGGGTACGTGGAAATGGGATACTAACCCTAGGGCTGGCTCACAATGGGGTAGAGCATGGGGAAAGCCTTGCTGCATTCCTGCTAATTGATCCTGCCAGTTGTGATGCCTGCCCAGGGCATACCCTTCCCTGGAGACTGTAAAACATTTCATGAGCTAGAAAAATAAGGAAAGTTTATGAAGAGCTGTTGTTGCTATATTCATAAGCAAGAAAGGGAACAAAGTGATTTTTATTTTCCACCACATTTAAAGCACCACATATAAAGCTCCTTGAGATGCCTGACAGAGGTACAGAGCAACAGAGAGGCTAAAGATCATTATAGAGCAAGCAGCGTCGTGTGAGGGCTGTGATAGATGGCTTGGGCAAGTCATTGGGAGCAATTACCTGTGGGACAGGCTGGGTAAAAAGATATATTTTTTACCCTGTACCAAAACATGTTAAAGATGGTCAGATCCTTGTTGGTCCCACAAGTAGCAGGAGCAGCCACATCTGCAGCACTGATGAACATTTGTGCCCTCACTCTCCCATTTGCCTAGTGTTGCAGAGCCAGCAAAACCCCAGGAGAACAAGCAGAGCTAGCCTGTACCACAACACACCAGCTAGATCTGGACCCTGGAACACAAATTGTTGGGATGGTCATGAAGAGACAGGAACGGTCTATGAAGGTCCACATGCCAAGGTAAGATTAAGTAGGAAAATCAGCTTTTAATTTCTACTTGAAGATAAATATTTACTGACATTGCTTAGAGAATCAACAAAAATCACGCAGTGTTAATTTATAGTCACCTCTCTCCCCTCCTGGTGAGCTGCAATGATTGGAGCTTAATGTAGGAATTTATTTTACACAGCCTCCAAAGCAGAGGAATACACACTGCGGAGTCTCAAAGGGACTCTGACACTAACTGCGTAGGAGCAGCCCTTCCAATCTGTTGTTGTTTCAAATGCTTTAAAAGAGGCATCACTTGATAATGTAGGATCTCCTTAGCCCAACTCAAGTCCAAGTCATCTGCAATGCACAGTGGCTATAAATGAGCAACCCCCCCCCACCACCACAGATACTATATGGTGAGAAACAGCCGGTCGATTAGCAACTCTCCTCCCCATGTGCCGGAGGAAGTGAGTGCAGGACAGAATGTTCATTTATTGGCATGGCTGTGCTGTTTTCCTTTCATTTCTTCACACTTTCATAAACAGCCCCCATTTGTTGATCACTGAGGATGCTATAGAGCCTCCAGGTTCCCCCAACACACCATCACACTTCATTAAAAAATGAGTGGACAAATAAGGAGCCAGCCTGCTCATTCCTTTGGTTTTGCTGGAGTGTGAGTTCTCTCATTTTCACAGAAGTCAGCCTCCGAACTGAGTGAAAATTAAATATTGGGCTTTTGGGATAATTTCTTTTGTAGCTTTGGCAGCTGCCAATAGAATCTCCTGCTCACGCATTTCGCTGGCCAGTTTGTGTTCAGAGACATAGGAAGGGCTATGAAGGTGCACTGCTTTCCTCAGTCTGTTCAAGGTATCTTTAAGACACCGTAAGAGTCTCTGTGGTGATACATTCTCCACGTCTCTGCTGCCACTACTCGTTGAGAGTATAGCTGGGCTCCAGAATTCAATAAAGGTAGAGAAATAAAACTTAATTTTAGGTAAGTAATGCAGGTAGGAAAATACTGAACTGTGCTCTGCTGTGGTTTGCACGTCAAACTCTTAAGCTCAGCTCTGTTATGAATTAGACACTAATGTGCAGACTTGTTTGGGTTTCCTGACTACTCTCTATCCATTTTCCCATCACTAAATGTTAGATAACAGTGTGGAGTACTAAGGACTTGTTTGTTAATCCTTGTAGACCATTTAGAAATCCATTTTTAATTCTTGTTTATGAACTTAGAATAGCTCCAGCAGTGATTTCAGAGCACACTGTGGATTTGAGATGCCTTGTAGAAAATGGATTTGTCCTCTGCACCTTTTTCTGCTCTCTTGGTCAGCTCTGCTCTGTCAAGGAGAGCAGCAATAGAGACAAAGGATGGAGGGTTTCATTCTTGTTGCATTTCCCATTTGGGACAAGAGAATACAGTTCCCAGGACGAGAGAACATAATTTCAGCTGATTAACTGATATGTAGGCTCAAGGTACAAGCTGGGTATGCAGTGAGCTCCAGCTGCTGTTCGGACAAGGACAGAAAGGCAGCTGAAGGCAGACCTACTAGGTACTTCAAAGCTAGAAGAAGATAAATATGAGGGTCATTGGAGTGAGCAGTAGCTCTGTGTCAAGTCTGTCTTGGAGTGTGAAGTGCTGTAGATGCAAAGGTGAGAATGATTTCTCTCAGCTAATGTTAGTTGTCTGGGAGTCAGGAATCAAGTTCTCTCCATCAGTAGTGGGTCAGAGCATCACTGAGAAGGCAGTTCAGCTCTGTTTCCAGGCTACGTTCTTTGGAGAGGAAGAGCCTGGCTCTCAGGGATTCTGCAATGAAAGGAGGGACCCCTGCTCTCAGAAACAGTAAAATGTCCCAGACTAACTCTTCACCAGATCAGCTCTGCATCAGACAACTCTGGTCTGTTACTCAGACCAGCCCTCCACCACATCCTCTGTATCAGACTAACTCAGTGTCAGCCCAAGTTTGCAGTAGGCCAGCTCCCTCTATGTCCAGTCATTTCTGCCAAGCCAGCTTCATACCAGACCAACTCTTCTCCAAACCAAGGCTACCTGAAAGGAGGCTGTAGAGAGTAGGGTGTTGTTCTGTTCTCACACGTGATAAATGGTCAGGAGTAGATGGTCTAAAGTTGTGCCATGGGAAGTTTAGGTTACACATTAGGAAAATCTCCTTCATTTAAAATGTCATCAGGTGTTGGTAAATGCTGCTAGACCTCTTCCTGAACGTGTTTAAAAGTCATGTAGATGTGGTGCGTAAGGATATGATTTACTGTGGGCTTGGCAGCATTAGGTTACTAGTTGGACTTAATGATCTTAAAGGTCTTTTCCAGCCTAAACAATTCCATTGTTCTGTGATTATCAAACAGCTCATGTAGTTCACCATGAAAATGGGGTCTTCTGATGAACCCTCTTCTGTGGAAGGGTGTTTCTGAGGCATTTCTTATAATGATTAATAGGAATATGTCAAATCGTACCTCGTCTCCCTGTCCTGCAAACCACTCTGACAGGAGTGTTGCCATTTTTGCCAGCTGATGCCATCCGTAACCACCCCTGCACTAGCAAAAGTCTATTCATCCCCTAACTTCCCTATATAAATATAACTGAGCGTTCTAAGTCTTCTTACTAAACAGAAAGGGCTTTTTTTTTTGTTTTTATAAAAGAGCTTTCTGAAAAGGAAACCTGACATGATGCAGCCTCAAAAACTAAAAGCAAATATTTATCACCAGTGGGGAGTGTGACAAGAGGGAAGCAACTGGTACTAACTCAACCTAGGCTGTGCAGGGAGTCATTCATGTCACTAAATCATCACAACCTGGCAAGGAAGGTTCCTCTTTCGTCCTCTTTCCTTCTAAGTCCTGTTTCTTCAGGAGGATCCTTACAGCCTTTTAAATACTTTGAAAGGTCCAACTACATAGCAGGAAGAACTGCAGAGATTGGGGCGGGGAAGTAGCAGAAGGAAAAGCCATCAGTGGAAACCCACTGAGAGGAGAATATTGACTAGATAAATAATATCATATTAAGTAGAATTCAAGAGCCAGACCTGCCATGCTCCACTAACAGAGAGTGAATAATTATGGGAGGGGTTAGGAGGTGAAAGCCTGTCCCCTGTAGGGAATGAGAGGATAATAAGCTTAGCACACTTGAAAAGGCAGCCAAGGAAGTCTGACCCCTTATCACGCAGTTATCTGTAGAGCAGTAGATGAGATTAGACCCATAATGGGATTGGTGCCACATGAAGCTTTGCATTTCTGATGTTGCAAGGAGGTTACTGACACCAATCCATGCTAATTTATTGAACTGCCGCAATAAAAATGCCTTCCCTACTGAAAATAGCAGATAGTAACTGAATAAACCTCTTGAGTAAAAGGGGATTCATTTCCTGAAGAGGATTTGCAGAGCACCCCCATTATTGAGTCAGCAGATACAGATGCTGCTGGCTGCCCTCAGGAGGCTCGAACTAAACTGTTATGCTTTCCCCAGTCATCCCCCTCCTAACCTTGGCTCTGCAGGGAGTTTGCTTAGAATCTCCACTTCAGGAAGGGAAGGGACTTGTCCAATGTCACACTGTGAGCAGGGGTTAGAGAAGAACCTTCATCTTTGTGCCAAGCTAGTGTGGGATTTGAAGTGGGACCCTGTGTTCACTCCTGTTTCCCTGATCCAGGATATCTGCAAGGATAACCCTAACCTAAATATGGCCATGATGGCTGGGATTACCTTAAATTTTCCTTCTTCCTCCTCTTCTGCTCCTGGCAGAGCTGCCCCATCCCCCCTGCAACCTGGTGAGGCAAAGTGCAGCAGAGGGTCCTCCAGGTTGGAGAGCAGGTTCTGCGATAGTATGAAGAACCAACAGCGGGGTGCAGTGCCCCTACTTCTTTGGTGACCCTTCCCCTCCTCTGACCTTTGAATCCTCTTTTTGGGGCCTTTTTCCCTTTGAAAGGAACTTTTGGATGGTTGAACAGTTTGTGAGCTTCTAAGCATCTGTGTGGCCCAAACACATTAGTATCCTGGGAACTCCTGACAGCTATTGACAGAAAATACTGTTTAAGTAGCGGCTACTGATAAAGCACAGATGGAAACGGGCAGAAGTTGGCTATAAACAATTATTGTGTGAAAAGCATGTGATTACAGTAACATTCAAGAGTGACTCAGCTAGACTAGCTAAAGATTAAGGGACTTGTGGATAACGTTGTGGGAATTGTCTCTTAGGGAACGAGCTCTACAACCCTCTCCCCCAAAAAGGCTGAATTCTTTGACTCTTTCCAGACACAAACAAAAGTGGAAGTGGAACAAAAAAGCATTTTGATAAAGTCAAAGCATGTTATCTCGACATCTTTGAAGTCAAACAGTCTGGTTAGGGGCTAAAACAATTTAAGTTTGAGACACCTTGGTTTTCAAAGATGACTCGTTCTTTGCAAGACGTAAGGCAAAAAGAGAGGTTTGAAAATGTTAAATTATCCAAAAAATGAAGCAAAGTGGAAGGTTTTCAGTTGAGGCAGAATAATATTTTTCTTCTTTTTTTTCAATTCAGAAGGAAATAAAAATGTTTTGATTCAGTGCAGGCTAACATTTTTATTAGATTTCTCTATTCAAGCCTCTGTCCAAAAAGGCCTTCTTTTTTCCTCTGTGCTAATTAAAAGCATTTTTGGCAGGAGGCAAAGCAGCGATGGTACTGCCCCAAGAACCAGCTTTTTCATTTGTGCTTCATCGTGTCATACTGAGAATAAACTTTCCACTTAACCAAACTATAACTTGGCATGTTCAGCACATTCCTCCCAGAGGAAATTGGGATGGTGCAGGAGGGCCAAAAAATAAGTGATTTGACAGAGCGATGTGGGCAAGTGAGGACCAGGACAGTGGGGGGTGAAATACACCCCACGTTCTGGTCTCCAAGCTGGTGAAACATGGGTTTGATGGGAGGACCACTAGATGGGTGAAGAATTGACTTGATGGCCGCACCCAAAGAGTGACTGTCAATGGGTCCGTGTCCAAGTGGAGGCCAGTGGCAAGTGGAGTCCCTCAGGGATCAGTCCTGGGACCAGTCTTGTTCAACATCTTTGTTGGTGACATGGACAGAGGCTTTGAGTGAACCCTCAGCAAGTTTGCAGATAACACCAAGGTGTGTGGTGCAGCAGACACACCAGAGGGTAGGGATGCCATCCAGAGGGGCCTGGACAGGCTGGAGAGGTGGGCACAGGCCAACCTCATGGGGTTTAACAAGACCAAGTGTAAGGTCCTGCATCCGGGGCAAGGCAATACTAAGCACAGATTCTGGGTAGTGACTGGCTGGAGAGTAGCCCTGAGGAGAGGCACTTGGGGGTGCTTGTGGAAGAAAAGCTCAGCATGAGCCAGCAGTGTGCACTTGTGGCCCAGCAGGCAAACTGGATCCTGGGCTGCATCAGGAGAAGTGTGGCCAGCAGGTCGAGGGAAGTGATTCTCCCCCTCTACTCCATTGTGGTGAGACCCCACCTGGAGTACTGTGTACCGAAGCCCTTATTACAAGAAGGACGTGGAC
>VZRI01003311.1:350440-413569 GCA_013397515.1 Upupa epops
CCAACCCTGACTATAACTTCTTCCCAGGGAGGGAGATGGGGCACTGGAGGGGGCTGCCTGGGGGATTTGTGGAGTCTCCTTTTCTGGGGATGTTTTAAACCCACATGGACCTGGTCGGGGTGTCCTACTGTGGCAGGGGGATGTAGCAGATCCCTTCTGAGGTCCCTTCTGATCCCTGATGATTCTATGATTCTATGATAGTGAGGATGCAGGGATGCTGCAGCAAAGAACGTCTGCCCAGTACAGAGGTGAACAGCAAACAGATGTTTTCCCTGCCTTCATTTAACTCATTGGCATTTGGTATCGAGGATATGTTTTCAGAATACTTTCTTTTAGGGATACTTTCAGCTCCATAACCCTCCAACAAGGGAAAATCATCACAAACAAAGCCTTCTAGATAGCAAAAGGAGATGGACTTATTCCATGCAGAGGATTTTCTTGTTCACATTGTTGGGAAGATGAATGGACACATGGATAAAGGAAGAAGCTATTCCCACAGGAAGGGCGCTGCAGGCACCATTGCTCAGCTCCCAAGGGAATCTTCAGGTTTAAGTCTTTCACTAGTGTGAAACTTGTTCTAAATGTCCCAAATACACTGCTGACTCAGAATAATTTAAGCAGGGCAGTGTGAGTTGGAGTGAAGGAGGGGCACAAACGCCAAGTGAGTGAGGGGCTGAGTTATGTTACTCATCCGAATGGCAAAACTGGGGAACAGAAGGTGGAGTGTGTCGTGACAGAGTGACTCTGGCAGAGCACAGATGCTCTTTTTCTCTTGGAAATACTGGATGTTTTACTGGGATGATATCTCAGAAAAGTACCTGACCCCCACTGTCAGCTCATTAAAGAAGCAGTCTTCCCTGACACCAGGAACTGTTGGCATGAAACTCTTACTGTTGCTCTTCCTAGTAACAGCATTTTCCAAAACAACCTCAAGCACAAACTTTTATCCAGAAGAGGGTTCTAGTTTACAGAATAATCCTGCAACCAATTGTAAACTTAACTCTCAGTCTAAAGCACCAGTTAGCCCTCCAGTGCCACAGGTTTCATTTTCTCTGGCAAGAGGTAACACCAAAGAATAGGACTAGGCTGAAGACATGGCCTCCAAGGGAAATCAACCAGGCTGTAATCGCCTTGCCTCCAGAGTCAGCATCTTACTTGTTTGAAATGAGAGTGAAAGGTTCCAGTTTTGATGTACTTGCTTTTTGATGTCCTTTTCCACAGTTACAAAAGATGATGCACAGGGAAAAAACAATGAAGGTGGCAGCTCTCTCTTCCCCCCTCCCCTCCTCTTGTGTAGTCCCCTCCATTTTTTTCTAGTCATTTAATTGGAAAGCATATTTGCTTCTGACGCACTCCAGATATCATGTTCCCTCCTGATTATTTCCACTTTGTTTGCCTATATATTAATTCTTACAGTTCACTGCCTGTCTCTACAAAGAAAGTCTCTGCCTGAGAAATCAACCCCTCTGCCAGCGAGCCATGTCACGTACCAAGTGAGGCCACCCCACTTTCTCACCACATGGTGAAAGAGCACCTTGTTTGGGGTTTCCATGTCAGAGTTGAGGCAGTCACAGGGCTTCACAAAAGGGATGACAGGGAAGAAACAGGAAAATAGAATGTCTGCTATTCCTGGTGGTAGTACAACCCTGGAGCCTCAGAAAGAAGCCTTCCAGACCCAGGACATCTTGTCCCTGTTACTGGTCAGACAGTTAACAGCCTTCATGGTGTGCCCAGTAAATGGTAAATACCTTCTGGCTTGTTACTTTTTCTCTGTTGTTTTACTGACCTTATTTTCCATAAATGAAAGTTGTGAGTTTGCTGAGGAAACCAGGAAATAGCAAAATAATAGAGGTTCTTCCCAGATGAATAGTTTGCCCAGGGAAAAATCATAGAATTATTTATGTTGGGAAAGACTTTTTTTAAGATCTGGGGCATGTCCCTACGATCACCTCCCAGCTGTGTCCGCCCCAGCTTTGGCCAGATAACAGGGAACATAGAACGTCAGAGAGGCAAGAAGGGTGTGATTGCCAGACACGCACACCCCATCCTCCTCCAGTGGAAGGTCCAGAGTAAGCAGACACACAGCACTTGTTGGAGCCAGAAAAGATATCTTCTTCTTTGCTTTTGCTGGCTTTGGCCTGGGGGAAATTTGTTAGTTTGCAGGTGGTGAGAGCAAAAAATATTTTCTGCCAACCCCCTGCTGGGTGAACAGATGCGTGATGTGCAGCAGCTGAAGTGGTGCAAGGCTTTGCCAGGTCTGGCTTGGAGGTTTCTCACTGGACACCCAGCAGTAGGTGGTTGGTCACCTGGTTTTTGAAGAGCAAAGGCAATCTGCCCACTAGAATGAAAATCTCCCAGTGTCCCTCATGCTTCACATATCACTTGAAATAGCCTCTCTGTGTCCCAACTCACTGCATGGGAGATATTCTGGACATGGGTATTTTGCAACACCTGGACTGGAGCGGGCTCCTGTGAGCAGTCATGGAATTTACTCAGTGGGATACGCCAGCTGGGCTGCCGCAAGAGATGAGCTCACCGTGACCACCAGATCATCATCTCCGGTGTAGAGCAGCCCTCAGACAGGGCTGTGATAGGGCCCACCTTGAGAACTGAATGCACATCTTGCCCCATCCTCCAACCAAACCCAATTGTTTTTGCTGGCCAATAAACAAACCAAGGGCTTCCCCATGCAGAGACAGAGAGACAAAGTCAATCCCTTCTGCTTTTAAACAAAACAGTCTACAGCTAATAAACAGGAAGAAACCTCTTCTGGTCAGCAGAGCCCGTCTCCAATGAATGTCTCCCCTGGACCTGCTCTGTTAAGCCCTTGGGAGCTTGGAAAAATTTCAGGTGTAAAAATAGAGCCTTACAAAGTCAGCAGCCAAGCCCTGCTCCCAGACAAGTTGTAGGAAGGGATTTTTTTGTGTCCTTTAATTAAATTCCCAAGCCAGTTCCAAACTGTTGAAGGAAGTGGGGACTCTCCCAGGCTGTCTCAGCATTCAAAATACTGAACAATATTCTACCTGACCTCCCGCTGCAGGGAGGAAACCACAAAAATAGGTTTCCTGGTGAATTGAGCTCCTGTGAACATTGCCAAAATGCCTCTAAGGGCAGAGGTGCTGAGAAAGCATCCAGTCCTCAACACAGCTTGAAGCCAGCCCAAGCATCTTCCCAAAAGCTCTGCTCAGGAGGCACTTTGGGGAACTCAATTTTCTCAGCTGTTTTCAGGTTAAAGTCAGGTGATTGTTCTGAGAAATAGAGGTGGGAAGGAGGTTTTTCCATTATGAAAACAATTCCATGTTTCTCAGTGGTCCTTTTTTTGTTCAGTCAGAATGCTGAGGGAGAGGAGGTTGGTGAGCTGCAGGACACTTACTGGGGAAGGCTAGGAGTCATGAATGCCTACCTGGGATGGGCATCATCAGCAAATCCCTCAGAAGATCCTTTTCTGAGCATTCACAGCTCAAAACAAAGCTTCTACTATCCCTGTCCCACAAAAAGTGCTCATTTGAATAAACTGACAATTTCTGGCCAAAAAGAAAAGCTCTTTCTGAGGAAGGATCTCAGAAAATTCTCAGTTGTATTAGTGACTAGTACCCTGTACAAGTGGCGAGCCCTGAGGGCATCCTACTGCGTTTTGTTTGTGGACTCATTTTTGCTCAGCTCTGCCTTGAGCAGATGGGGCAAATTTGGCTACTGCAGCAGAGTAAAGCAATAGCTGAGTGTGTCCTCTTCTGCTACTTTGGAGTTGTTCAACTAGAAAATAATATTGAGAGAATTGTGTCTCTGGCTTTGCAGTGGCCAGGTAGGCTTAGAGGCTGAAGGATGAGATATTTATTGATTTTTTGCGGTGTTTATTTCTGAGTTAATTTGCAACACACATTAAGAGCAAAAGAAATCACTGAAAATAGAAAATGTTTTATATTATGTGTGCTATGAGAAGGGTTTTAGTGAGAAGATTGTTTCCTCTTTCTATGGGACAGGTATGAGGTTTGGTTATTTTCACTTCTCATGATACAGTTTGATGGAATCTTAGCAGCTGCAAGGCAGAACCACATGAATTGTGTAACTTGCTCTAAAGCACACAGATGCCATTTTGCAGAACTACAAGTAAGGAGATGCAGAGATGTAACAAATGCATTATCTCAGCTCTCTCTGAGGGCACCTAATAGTTCCTTATGTCTATGTATAGATGTCTGATGGGATTTCTGTATGTACAGTAAGATAATAATCCACATCCCTCTTAAATTGCCAGTAATGTAGAGATGACAAGACTTAACACAGGGAACTGCTGGGCATTAACCACTTCATCCTACTGTATCATCTACCAGAGGGCCCCAGCTAATGAACAAACTGACCTAACTTTGGGTGGGTTTATTCAAATCTTGTAGGGTTCACATTATTGTTACTATAGCTCTAGCACAGCAGAGAAAGAAGTGGCTGCAGAGACAAGATCAATTTTAGTACAAGATGAAAGCAACACAAGCAATTCTTGAAAATTAACTTGTCTCATCAATGGCTTTTGTGGATTCCCCAAGATATTGCAGGACACTGATTCCTGGTGTTGGACCAAATATATTTGAAGATATTTTATCACCTCTAACCTAGCCAGCTGCTCACTGAATGTATCCCAGGAGTAGAAGCACTGCAGGGCAGCAAACACGAACCAAACCAACCTGTAGCACAGGCAGAGGTTTAGCAGAAGATCTCATCCAGCACACTCTGCTGAGGCTGCATGCGCCAGTCCTGGTTCTTCTCTGGCATGGAGCAGAGACCACTACGGGCAACAGACTGGCCTCAGCACAAGACATTTTGAGCAGTTCCTTCAGCCTATTTCCCGGCGTGAATAATAAAAACTCCCTGCTGGTTTAAAGAAGGAACATGCCGTATGGTGAGCTACTGTTCCCATGTCAACAACACAAAAGCATCAGAAAGGACACTTCCTCTCCTGTCCATGTCATGGTTCTTAACAGGTCTTTGCTAAGCGCTATGGTTGGTGGTGAAGACACAGGTTGTGCGTCTGAACAGAAATCAGCAGCACTTCTGAGGCACATTCCAAGTGAGAGATGCTGGAATCTATTACATAAATACAGAAAGGCAGGTTTAAACAAAGTGGCACAGTCCATCTAGCTCTTGTCAGGCCCTTATCAAAGTTAACCTATTTTTGTTTCTTCACTGAAGCAGATTTTTGTTGTTTGTATCGTACTTCTTGGCAGCAGTTTCATAGCTGCAACCCAAGCTCCCTTTCTAAAGGTGCTGTGACACTTCAAGAGACGACACCCTCATAGCTGCAGCCTGAGTGGTTCACAACAAGGAGTCTTCCTTAGATCCAAACATGCCACGAGGATGAAAATCAGAGTCCTGTGCCCTGGACCCTCGCTTGATGAAAGGGAGGCAGTTGGGAGTTTGGATGCCTTAGTTCTCTGACACAAGGGCTGGGACAGGCAGCACCGTAACGTGACTCAGAATTTCGTATGATCTGTCCTTGCAGGAGTTTCCATGGTGCCCTGAGAACCTTTTCCACACTAAGCACTGCAATGCTGCTATTGTGGGTCCAAGGCTGCTGGAAAGTGTCCTGATCTTTCTGCCACAAATACAGATCGTTGTAAGAAGAGCCATGGGCCAGAGTGGAGGGAAATATATTCAGTCCCTCCCTTTATCTGCTGTTCTCACGTGGTTGTGCTCTGTCCTGGCTGCCCACACTGGGGCTGGCAACAGTGCTAGACTTACACTGCCCTGGCACAGAGCCCTCCCTGAGGAGTCCCACTCTCGTGAGGCTTCCTGGCAATGTAGTAATAACACAACAGTAAGAGCTGCTTTTGTTACCCTGATAACTAAGCACATCTTGGTGTGCTTCAAAAGTTCATAGTCCAGTCCTGCTATTAAAGCCCCAGTCAGTCTAATTGAGTATTAATTCTGAGAGGAAATAGCACATTATCTACATCACTGGGAGAGGACGCAGAAAAATGCTGCCTGTCTCTTGGACTCCTGGGAGGCTCTGGATACACAGAGGCCGTTTACATTCGGGTAGGCAGAAGGTTTGTGAAATGTTACGTCTCCTTTTTATGTGGGCATGACAGCTGAGACTCAGTGCCCCACTGTGACCTGGAAAAATAGTAAATAAAAATGTGCAGGGAGATACTCATCACTTAATAGTAGAGCCTCTTAGTAATGAGCCTTTTGAACCAGAAGGGCTGGAGGAGCAGATTTAATTCAGGGGTTTAAAACTGTGATCTTTAAAATGTTGGAGATGGAAACAATGTGGTTTGAGCACAGGGCAAGTACGCAGTAACACCAAGCTTCAAATCCCACTTCTGCACAGCCCAGCCCCAACACACTGGCAGCAAAAAGGGAAGGTAGGGGGTTTAATCAGTTGTTTGAACATGGAAAACCTGAATCTGTGTGGAGCTTGGGTCCTGCTTGAGGAGGGACATGGATCAGTCCATCAGATGAGAGCCCAGCACCTTCCCAGCCTTGCAGCTCTGACCTTAAACACCACTTGCAATGTATTGCAAAATAAATGAAATCTGCAAGACTCATTCCCAGTGGAGAAGGGAGTAATCAGAGCAGAGCATTTCTTCAGGAGCTGAATGAAAATGAAAAACTGCTTGAGGATGCTGGCTATGATCTCACCTGCCTTCTCAACTGCCACACCTGGGGAAGAAGAACCATGCTCTGTTCAAAATTCACCTTGATCACAGCAGGGTGACAGGTCAGAGGGCTGCGGGCAGCCATGGTGGCTTTCCCCCTTCTTCTATGTGTTGGCCTTGTTGACTCAGTTGCACTCATTGTTTATTCACTGCTAATGGCTGGAAGAATGCTGATGGTTTGGGCAAAACATGTAGCATCTCACACTTTGCTAGTGCTTTGTGCTTTTCTTCTCTGCAGCAGGGAAACAACAGAAACTCATGGTGGCTTATTGCTCACATTGCAGCAAACATAGCAGAATCCTTTGTCCAGACTGTAAAAATGATCTCCTTTCACTTTTCTCCTGTTCTTCAGGACAAAGAGGAGTATATAGATTATTTTGACAGTGGTAAACATTGAGGTTGTCTTTATCTGCAAGGAGTATTACCAAATCTGTGCTTATGCCAAGGCATGCAGCTATGGCTGGTGGGGTCCTTCTCCAGCAGCAGAGGAGAAGCAGTGGAGATGGCAGGGACATGAGAGAGATCACTCTTCAGGCTACTCAGCAAACCTCACTTTTAAAGTAGGGTGAATGCAATCTATAGGGTAAAGCAGTATTTTCCATCAGCGAGGTGACTGCCAAGCTGAAGCCACATCCAGAGTTGCACCACCACCTTCTCAGACCTGTCCTGGTGAGTTGGATTTCAAGAGCCAACATATAAGCAGACATGAGGATTGGATCTCTCCAGTCTGCGCACATTATTCCTGTTGAAATCAACGTGTTTTACCATAGCAACTACCAAAGAACGAGCCAACAGTTTTTGAGCAAGCAAACACTTATTAAAGCACCCTTCTGAAATATTTATGCTTTGTTCCCAAAAGCCCACTAAGTGCATTGACAGAGCAGAGCAGCACAGCACTGCGTGGCACCAGGAGTGTCAGGAGAGCTTTTTCTCTGCTGCCTGGCAAAGTGGAAAAAACATTCTTCAGCAGTTTGTTTATCATCCTGAGAGTTTAACCATCTCTGCACAGTGTGAAACTGGGAGATGGAAGCAACTACACCAGAGAGCAGTCCAGCCTGAGTCCTTCCATCAGTCTCAAGCCAGCCTTGAAGGGTGCCTCCAAATTACAAGTTTTTTCAAACTTCCTGAAGAACTCACTTCAAAGTTGAATGAAACAGTTTCTGTCGAAATTATTACAGCACTGAAGTTTATAATGAATGAAAGGAGGTAAGAAATGTAAGAGAAGTTGTGAGAGGTGAACTGGAAGGTATTCAAGAAAGAAAACACAAACTTACACAGAAAAATAGGAAAAAGAAAACTAAGGAATACTCCCTTCAGCAGTGAAGGAGGTACTTGTCCACCTCTTCCCTTGGCCCACTTTGCTGTCACCTCAGCATTGCAGATGAAACATAAAGGCTATTTGGAGAGCACTGAAAGCATCTGGGGTGGAGAGCAGCCTTCTGCAGATAGGACTGAGGAATGGAAGTAGGGAGCGTGGAAGGAAGGAAAGACCTTTTGAATAGATTTTATTGCTGTGTAACAGCAATCTAAGAGAAGTGCACTACAGAGGGCAATTTGTATCTCTCATAATTCACAGTTCATCGTCCAGGACCTGCACAATGGCCCTGTGGTTTGCTGTTGTCCACGAAAGCTGAACACTGATGATTTAATGTGTGCCTGCTCTTCTGGTGTATGCTTCCCTCCCTCAGGAGGCAAATCAGATGCCTTGCTCTCGAAAATAGGCTCCCCAAAAGCACACTATTAGAGAGGTGAGTGCTGGTGTTTAACATTTTATCTTGTTCCATGTCTGTCATCTTGCACCAAGTGTCATCTCGTTGTCAGTGACAGAGCTGTTTTAAACCTGGACTGTAACACAGAACAATGAAAAGTTGTTTATAATCGTGCTTTTCTGGAGTTGTCAACCAGCTCTTACGAGTAAGTACTGTTTTACAAGCGAAAAATTCGCATGAGGCTACTGTTATTGCTGTTCATTTCCTGGGGTGAGTTTTTGCATAAATGAAGCAAGAAAGAAAATTGTGTACCATTACAATGACAAGAAGGTTTCAAATACTTGAGGTGTTTAAACAGAACTGTGGGTTTTGTAAAGAAACACTGAAAAAAGTTGCACCAGCTGCCTGCTGCTGAGGTTTATGCATTTGTGACTTCCAGGACCAACACAAGATGGACATCTCATTCGGTAGTTTCTGCCCATTTCCCACAGTATTTTCCTTTGAAATGGCAGTGTTAAACTGCCAAGAAGCATTTGCCAGAGCAATCCTGGAGAAGGGCTTGCTGTGGACATTGCTCGCAGACACAATGAGGAAGTGGGTACAACAGACTGAGCAAACATCTCTGAGGATGTCAGCCTCACTGGTGGGATCTGTATCTGTCCAGGGAGACAAATTGGAAAGATACAGAGAAGAGGTGACTGTTTCTCAGGTGGCAATAGGACTTACACATGGTCAAAGTCTGCCAAACATCCTCTGCTGTGGCAAGGGAATAAGAAACAACACAAACAGAGCAATAAAAATCAGGCCATACTTGGATATACATTTAAATCGGCACTGCCATCAAAGTCCCAGAATTCTTTATCCCAGGTTCAATCACTTGCAGGCACCCTCCAGCGATGCCTTCTGTACTCTGCTGGCACAAATATTCATGTAGCCATGGAAAGAATCACAATGACGTCTCCCTAAGCAGAGGTTTCCAGTCAGTTGATTCAGCTGGCTGTTTGCCTTTCCTTCATGCTGGGTTACCTGGGCCTGTTCACAGAGGCTGAGCTGTGGGGATGGTAAAATGATTGCAGCAAAAGGCCAGGCTTCAGGGATGCAGAGGCTGCTGCTGCCTTCCGCAGCCACAATGCCACAGCTCCCACACAAAGCCAACGTGAAGAGCTCATTTTGCTCTTGGGGCATATCTCCCCTCCACAGCTTATTTGCTGTTCATAGATACACAAGCAGGACTCATCTTCTGAGTGGGATCTTATGGGCTGTAAGAGTTACATAGTCTGTTGGACACAAATTTCTTTAGAGTGGGTTTGCTAATCTCCATCCTGGATTACAGAGTGCCTTGATGGGAAATGGCAGCACAGATGGAAAATGTGGCTATGAGGCATGACTCCCCTAAGATTTACTTCAGTGTGATAGTGTCTTGTCCCTTTCAATCCTCACTGTCACAAAATAGCAGGAAAAGGTTTGGAATCCCAGTTCCTTTTAGGAGTTGTCTCTTTTTGCAAACATTAGAGTTCTACTGTTCAGCTATGAATTGGATGCTTACAGCAAAGGGCATGAGTCAAGCACAGAAAATGTGTCACAGCACACAATCCACCAAGTACCTGCCTGAACCACACACTTCCAGTATCATTTCTCACTCTAATGGAGCCAGCTCCTGTACAGAAAGGAGTTTCCATCCCTGTTTGACTACAGCAAGGCAGAGATTTTTTAGTCAAGCTTCATGAAATAAAGGCAATTACTGAGCCAGT
This sequence comes from Upupa epops, assembly GCA_013397515.1. Lineage (NCBI taxonomy): Eukaryota > Metazoa > Chordata > Aves > Bucerotiformes > Upupidae > Upupa > Upupa epops. The sequence goes on from VZRI01003311.1 coordinate 360,548, forward strand.
TCAGCCACACTAAAACCCCCACTGACAAGAACATCCCACTACCAGGGGAGATCTTCAAGAGGTGAAGTACTGTCCCACAGCATCCCCACAGTGTGGACTCAGCACACTCTGAGGTAATACACCATGGTTTTTTGCAGTTTGTTGAGGCTAGTAAATCCTCCTGAAGGGCTGTTCAGTGACTGACATCAATGAATGCAGGGGATAAATAATAGCAAACAGCAGCTTTGTTTTCTGATGTTGGAAGAACATGAAGAGAGAATGATGTGACTGTTTAACCCCAGCAATGCCTAGCTGACTGTGCTAGCCCGCAGAGCCCTGTTTGTTTACCCTGGACAGGCTTTTCTCAAATGAAGAAGAATTTTTTCCTTACATAAAAGAACCCCACTGTCCTTCACAGCATTCTCTGCTGCAAGCAGTCACGGATTTTCTCCAATGAAGTTAATACAAACCACCGAGATTTTCACTCAGCATGGAAAAACAAGGAAAAGAGGGCAATGTTTTATTTTATAGCTTTTTATTGCTTCAGATTTGTTGCTGCCAGCTTTTCCCATGGAATCAGGCCAACAGATGTCTAAGGAGAGGAAGTTGTCTTCCAGGACATAGTGCCCAACATTTATTGCCACTGTGAAGTCATATGCAAGCTGGACCACAAAACAGGACAGCCCCAGCAGCACATACACCAAGCACACCAGTATCTCATTGCAGACACAATGTCTGGGCCAGAAGGTGACCAGTGTGGAGAACAACTCTGATTTATACACACATGCAACCACAAGGCTCTTTCCAGCAGCTCTGCAAGGATCAGGGAGGAGTCATGGCCTTTCAGAGCAGGCAGGAATGCAAAGGTATGTGTGCACTGCCCACTCTTCTTCTCCACTTGTCTTGCAGGTTATGTTAAACTTAGAGCCACTGATCTCAATCTGTATAAAGCACTGCATTTGCTCTTTCTCTTCCATACTTGCACTGCTCATTCAAGAGCTCATCTGCCTTTGTTTCCACCTCACTCTAGTAAAAGTTACTAGTTTTCTCAGCCAGCTTTGTCTCACTTTGTGGGTAGAATTTTTGCCTTTGCACATTAACTTTGCTTAATTAAGAACTGTGTTAAAACCTTTTAATTATTTTTTTTCTGGTAAATTTGTGGATGAGATTAGAGAGCTCCCTACACATACAATGAAATATAGCATCTTGAGAGCTCCAGGGCAAGAAACAGGTGATGCTGGGCTGCCAACAGCCTCATGCATGAAGAGGGAAGAATTTCCAAAGCTTTTTCAGGAGCTGTTTCAACTGCTCATCACAGACCGAGCCAGAATTTCAAGGGAGGTCAGCTGCCCCTTGGCCCAGAGGGAAAAGGTGAAGGTCCTTAGTCCTGAGCTGACGAGTATCAGCTCTAATCATGCATTTTGACTTGTTTGGGATCTCATAAGATGTCATGTCCGTTTCCTAGCCGTGGCATCGGCTATGGTTTGGCTCACCCTAGTGGTCTGAAGCTTAATGAGATGTACGTAATGCTCTGTAATTGCTTTGGGTGATTCAAGTATTAACAGAAAGTCGTCCAGTCACTTTTGAGCAGTTAAATTAAAAGCAAACTGGATTTGGCTGCGGTGTGTTTCCAGGTGATAAATGCTTTTTAACCAATCTCATAAAACCACCTCTTTCTGCTGCACTGAATGTAATGTGGATTTTAATGATTCTTTTTAATACTTTCTCAAAAAATTTCATCAGCATAAAGTCTTCTCCTGGATGGAAATTTAATAAAAAGTGGAATTGTTGTGAAAGTTATGAGCATGATTTCATCTTACCCACTTTTATTCCCAAATCTTGTAAATGTATTCCTAAGATCTGAGAGTTAATAATTAATACATGAAATAAGGCTTTTGACACAGTCCCCCACAGCCTCCTCCTTGAGAAAATGACATGCTATGACCTGGACAAGTGGTGGGTGAAGAACTGGCTGACAGGCCGTACCCAGAAGGTGGTTATAAATAGCTCCTTCTCAAACTGGCAGCCTGTCACTAGTGGGGTCCCCCAGGAATCAATATTGGGCCCAACANCTACACCTGTAGAGAGGGCTGGGGGTCTTGGTGGGTAGCAAGCTCAACAGGAGCGAACAGAGTGCTGCTGCAGCAAAGAAGGCCAACAGGCTGCTGGGCTGCTTTAACAAGAGCGTCACCAGCAGAGCTAAAGATGTTATCTTGCCATTCTGCTCAGCGCTGGTCAGACCACACCTTGAGTACTGAGTTCAGTTTTGGTATACAAAAAAAGATGCAGGTAGACTGGAAATGGTCCAGAGAAGGACAGCCAGGATGATCAGGGGACTGGAAGACCTCCGGTATGAACAAAGGTTGAGAGAACTGGGTCTTTTCAGCCTTCTCTTGGCTGAGGGGTGACCTTATTGCGATGTTCCAGTACCTCAAGGGTGGCTACCAAGAAGGTGGAGACTCCCTTTTCACAGAGTCATGTAGAAAAGACAAGGGGGAATGGTTACAAGTTGCTCCGGGATAGATTCCCACTGGATTAGAGAGGAAATCTTTTCACGATGACACCTTTAAAGGGAAGTGGTGGATTGCTCAACTTCAGACAATTTTAAGCCTCAGCTTGATAGGGTTCTGGGTCAGCTCATTTAAACTGCATGCTGCTTTAAGAGGTTAGACTACATGATCCCCGAGGTCCCTTCCAACCGGAAAACCTGTGAACCTATGAATAAAATAGTTGGAAGTGCCAGGCTTACCTTATGCTCTCCTCATCTGCCCAGCCAATGATAATTAATGTTTTCATGTTTAAGCCAGATGCCCCTGTGCCTCTGTGGTCCACTGTAATCCGTTGCACTGGAGACCCTCATGCATTCCTATCACCATGACTGGCAGTCTGTGCCTTTGGCATTGGTGGGGTCTCTCCTATTTGTAAAGCTGCTCTAGCATGAGTTTGCTGGCTTCAGACTCGGGCAAAAGTGCACCCAAATAAAGATGTAGAAAATGCCTGGTCCTTCTTGCAGGTCATGGTATGGCAACACAACAGCCCTAGGACATGAACCAGGACTGAAGTCCCAAGGACAGTGGATAGTCTGTGCTCTGATACTCCAATTACTTTCCAAAAGTCACAGTTCCAAGTGGCTAGAAAACCTTGAATGCATCTGCATCCTTCTCCAGGTCACAGATGTCCTCACAGACCAGTTTGGCTGTATAACCAATGATTTGGAATCCATCTCATAATTCAGCAGCCTTACAATCATGTTCTGCAGCTCAGATGATCAAACACATGAGCAGGAGATAATATAGCACGAGAGAGAATTGCTGCAAAACCACAGTCTTATTTTTCCTGCAGATCTGTGTGAGAGGAACCACTTACTGAAATGAGCAGGTAAAGCAGCACAGAGGTTTATGGTGATTGGCCAGATCATGCCTGTGCTATGGTGGCCAGGACTTCCCAGCTCCCTCTGTCTGGGCTTTTGTTTCAGAGATGCTGCTTTGCTCCATTATGCTGACCTCTCCTACCCAAATCACCACCTAGTGCATGGGCTAGAAAGGAGCTGCTTAAGCAGGCAGGAGTGATGGAACAAGTGTGGATGTCCTTAAATCAGGAGAGCTAATGGAATTAATCTTGGAACACCTGTGAACCAGCCAAGGAAATTTCTAAAACACTAGGGATCATCTCTAAGAAGCAAACCATCGCTTGGGGCTGCTCCCAAGGGACAGGAAAAAGGAATAGTGTCCTAGTGTTAAAAAGGTAAAAAAGAGGCCTCAGGAGTTATCCACCAGCCTGCCTAGTCTGATTTCTTGGAAAGATACTGGAACAAATTATTAAATAATCACTAAAAAACATCTAGAAGATAATAAAATGACAAGAAAAAGCCAGCCTGGATTTCTCAAGAAGAAATCACATCAAATCAATCTCATTACCTCCTCTGACAGAATAATGGGCCTGGAAGACAAGGCAGAAGCAGATGTGACATATCCTGACTGTAAAAAGACTGTGCACTCAGTATTGCATGACAGTCTCATGAGCAAATTAAGAGCATGTGAGCAAAATAGGAATATAAACAGAATTGCCAGAATTCAGTTGCATAAACAGGAGAAAAATCCTCGCTTCTAAACAGCCTATTTCAAGTGGGGAGAAAGGAGCCTGGTTTGATCACCATGTCCATTAATAACTGATTTGTCTGATTACAAAGCTAATACAGTTTTATAAGCTGGGAGGTATTGTAAACAACACGGAGGACAGGATCTGAATTTAAATTGATCTAGATAATGGGACAAAATCTGTCAGCTGAAACTCAGTGAGGATGAATGCAAAACACCGTGCTTAGGCAGCAAAATCAAATGTACAAATATGAAATGAGAAATAAATAACAAAGCTTTGCTGAAGGGATGGTGGTACTAATTACCATCTCATTTCTCTCTGTGTGCAGAGTATTTCTGTTCTGATTACTACAGTTAACTTAGAATTTTCTGCTGTGCACAGATACTGTTGACAGAGCTGGTGAAAGTTCACACTTCTTTATTTTTGGCAAAGAAAAATATTCTTCCAAGGTTTATTCATTAAAAAATAACTTTGAGTGGGGAAGCTTACATGGAGAAAGAAAAGGCTCATGCTGTTGCACGTTAGAACTGATCCCCTTCTCACTGGAGGCAGTTTTCCTCTCAGAACAGCAATGATGTGCAGTCGAGTGCCTGTGAGTCCTGTGAGACATCGCTACGTATCCCCAGAGATGGAGTTCACCGTACTCAGCCAGTTCAGTCCTGTACCCAGCACTGCCTGCTGGTTAAGCCAAACCTCAGAGGAAACCTTGGAAACGGACACGTATCAGTTACCATTCCCTGAAACGTGTTTACTGATAGCCCCAGCAGCTAGGCTCCTGCAGCACAAGTTGAACAGCTCCTCTGTGTTTCCGTACCCAGTGGTACAATGCTCCTGTTTACTAATACCAATTTTGAAACCGGTTTTCCACCTCTTCAGGTTTTTCCTATCATGAGTATGTTTGGTCAGCAGATTGCAGGGGTGATGTGAGGTGATAAGAACCCAGACTGTGGTGTTAACCACAGGACAAAGGAGGATCTGGCCAGGTCACTCTTTAGCACCACTTCTGCTGAACTGTCTTCCTCTGAGGTTTCCAACCCTTCCCTTTTAAATTGCTGGAAGTGGTTTACAGAAGAGTGCAGAGTGCTAAGTGAAAATTAAAGGAACATTTATTTATCTGAATTAATGGATTTTGAAACTTGGTTTGCGTCCCTCAATGGGCTCCTCACTCGCACTGCAAGCCACATCTCCACCAGGAATGGCCAAGGAGTGTCACTTGCACCGTGCTCCATCTCACGCATATGCTATTTTCCTCAATTCATACAAAGACCATCTAATAAGGCAAGAGGAGAAACTGCCCCCTTGTTTATTGGGAATAAAACAATAGGATCCCATTCTGTATCCCAAGGCAGTATACAGCATGAGGAACAAACAGCAGTCATCATGAGTCCAGATAGCTTGTCATTATTGTTTATTTTAATGTCAACACCAAAAGTTCAAAACAGATTTTCAGCCAAGTTTGTCATCTCTGATACAATTCCACCAACTCAGTAGAGCTATGGTACACAAAGCTTCCCAGAGACAATAGTGACAAGAAGAGACAAGCTTCTGACACACATCCAGGCAATGTGGGAATGCATCCTGCCTTGCTGGGGATCTTGTTCAGGTTTTTCCCCCCCCTTTCCATGCAGAGCTCAGACATATAATAGAGAACAAAATATTTCTGAATACTCTGAATACTGCATGTCACTATTAGGAACTAAGAGCTGTCATGAATCTAGGAGCAGAGAAGTTGCATCATTATTCTTCTTGACAGCACCAGGCCAGCAATAGCTACCATTGCTATTGTCAGAATTTCTGGGTTTGTATAGAAATGAAGAGCTCTGGGGCTTATGCTCACTTGCCTCTCACCCTTTTCTCTCCCTCCAATGCTGTAGGTATAGCATGAGGGGTCCTAATTTCTGTGTGTGGCCTGCAGTGCCTCTCCTCTGAATCTCATACAAACCTGCAGACAGGAAGCAACTGGCAATGCCAGTGTACCCAGCCAGCCCTGCCTGTGCAGGGAGGGAGGTTTGTTCCTTTCCCTGTCTCCTCTTTTCTTCTGGACAAACACCTGCCCAGACACAGACACAGCTGTAATGCACTCCCAGTGCTAAGCAGGGACAGCAAAGCAATGGTTCTGCCAAATATTTCCTACCCCAGAGAAGAGCAGAGGAGGAACAAATATCCCACTGGAGTGTGACTGCTGTCAAGATCACTTCCTGACCATGTGTGTCTTCTTCCAGTTCCACAGCCCATGAGAACACTCAAGACAGCGATCTCAAATATTTAGAATATTAACATCTATCAGCTTCACACATTCCTTAAAGTAACATTTCTTTAGCGTGACTGCTTCTGCCATATGGTAATGGTAGCCTGCACCACCACCATCTGGCTCAGCTTTAATTTTATCAAAAGCATTTTGACAGGAGGTAGCATCTTTCTTTTTACACCCATCCTTCTCCTCCCGCCAAAAAATGTACAATTTCTCCTCAAATGAACTCAATTTTTAGTCCTGCTTGAGAAGACTGTCTGTATATTCTGTCTAGGAAACAGTTCTTCGATTTCAAATGTTTTGAAATAAAAATCAGCAACAGGGAATTCCTAAGCTTCTTTCCCAAAGGAATTTTTTTGCTGTTCGTTACCACAAAGTGAAGACTGAAGCAGTGAGACCTGGATGCATTTCTTCCAGTCTCCTTTCAACTACATCCTCCCCAGAAAATTATCTTTAACCAGCCTCCTCATCCTGTTACCATTGCTAGAATATTCTTGCAGGACAAACCAAGAAACAATTAAGGAAACATAAATCGCTCGCCCTATTACTTCTCACTTAATCACTACCACATCAAGCTGCCTGCTATGCTCCTTTTCTAAAGTAAACCACATCCTATAGCCCTGTGTCTTCCCTTTGAATCCTCAGTGTCCTTTTGAGTGGAGATAGGGGTGCTGGGCAAGCCCTCCAGATTCTAATACAATATTGGTAATAACAACCCACATTGTGTGGCCTGTCCTTTTGTGCTGGCTCAGTGACCCAGCAGCCAGTAAAACAGCTCCTGCTGCATCACAGCAGTTTGCAGGTAGGCTCAGGGCCCTCGTCCACATTCACTCTCTTTGTCCTGCTGCTACTAATCCTCTTTATTATTTAGCACACTGATACATAACCCTCCTGCACCCACCGAGGCAGAGAATCAATTCAAATGTGGCTGAAAGAGGAGAACTTGTCCACAAACAGCAGGTCGTAATGAGATAAGGTTCTCACGGCTTCTATCACAGCTGATTAGCAAAGCTGGTGCTTCACATGCTCCAGTGGCACCGGTGGGCTTTGAAAACTCGTATCCAGTGCTGTGACAATAACAGCAGGACAGGAATGGCTGTGTGCCTGCAGATTAGCAAGAAAGCAATACTCCTCCAGTGTTGGCAGGATAATAATTTAAAACATCACTTCAAATGTGCAGTTTGTCTGCACCAATGTGGAGTTTCGCTGTGCAAGTGGGAAGGTCACCACAGGAGGGAAGCAGCGGCTCAGTTTTGCTTCTTAGTAGTCAAAGCTAATTTTTGTTTTTAATTTTAATGTCTGCTTTGACTACTGGAAAAACCTCCCTGGTGTGGCAATGCAATAAATCTCTCTTCTTCAGAGAATTTCAGTTGACAGGAGCTGTTTGGGACGATGGATTGAAAAAGCCTTGCTCTCAGCACAGCTTGCAGAATTCAGAATGTATTAAAAATGAGAAGCATGTTTAAGGGAGAAGAAGCAATAAACCTGTCATGAAACACAAAATGCAAGTGGACAGCTAACCCACCAGCTGCCTTCCTGCAAGCTTGTCACAACAGTACCTGCTGGCCTACAGCTAATGCTTCAAGATAGATGGTCCTTCTAGCCAGTTAAAAAATTGGTTTCAAAGTTGTTGATTTTGAGTGCAGACAAGAAATGGAACTTGTTGTGAAATTGCTTATATACCTGCAGCCTGAAGTTAGAGCAGCTCTTGAGCCACAGAAAATGGCAAATATCACCTTAGCAAGGTCTGTATTTATAGATGTGAATGAAGAGAGAAATATTTGCCTAAATTCTGGGCTGATTAGTTTACCCATTGTCAAGGTTTTCACGATAAAGAGCAAAATATTGCCATGGTCCCTGTGAAATAACATTGGTGCTGAAACACTCTGTGAAGAATGAGCCCTTCCTCAGCAGACAGGCTAGGGGCAGTGGGTAGAGCCACAAGCGTGTTCTGGGCAAAGCAAAACTGCCAGCAAAGAATACCTGGGGGGATTTTTTAACTTCCTGCAGTAGAATCCACCATCTCTGGAGGTTCCTACAATCACCTCTGATGCTTACATGAAGTAGTGATTTTGTAGCTTTTCCAGTGATCCCGTCACTGTTTCTCTGAAGATGTGCTGCAGGACAGGCACTACCGGAGGGCACAGGAGAGGCACTGGCAGCTTTGGGTTCCTGATGCCTGATGGGATTCCTCAGCCACAAGGACCCCTCTATGTAACAGATTTCTTTCCCTTGGTATTCCAGGAAAGCAAACTCTGACAAACTTAACATGGTTTTAACAGAGCTTCATGGTCTCTAGGTGGTGGAGGTTGCTGCTAGTTGGTCTGGTAAGGCTTTGTAAGGGGTGGATTTTATTAGCTTGAAGTCAGCCTAGAAATTGCTGGTGGGAATTTTGGAATGGGAGCCAGCATTCCCCAAAACATGCTGTCAATCATATGGGGACAGGGAAACCTCCATCACGTCTCTACAGCCTCATTAGCTTTCAGGAAGAAAGCCATATGTAAATAAAACTGAAAATAACAACTTGCTACAGTTTTTCAGACTCTCTAAGGGGGAAGACTGGCTCAGCATCGCACGGAGGTTGGACTCCACCGTTCTTTCCTGCTTCTGCTTCCTGTGGGACCTCTGGTAAGTAACATCCCCTCTGGTGTCTCCCTTTCCCATCTGTCAAAGGAAGATGAAAGAGATCTGGGTAAACTTTCAGTTACAGAGATAAGACTTTGATACTACAGTCCTGGGTAGCACTGATAAAAATCAAAATGTTGATGCCTGAGACAGAAGTTTCAACACTGGTGCAATTTGTCAGCATCTCCTACTTGTTCCCACGCAAAGATGAATCACCAGAGAACAGGGATTTATCATACTGTGTCATTGTGTGATGGCAAAACCCACCACCATTGACTGCAAGCAAACAATGAGGTCCCAGTTGGAGAGACAAATTGGTGAAGTGTACGAAGCATTTTAATATTTAGGAAATAACCCTAGCACTGCAAACGGAGATCCACTTAGGACTTTTCTACCTGTGACACTCCTTTGTCCATGAATGCCATCACTCTGGCCCTCCTGCTACAATTGGAAGGCCAGCAGCTTCTTGTGCCAAAAGAAAACCCTTTAGTTGTTCACATTTCCAACCCTGCGCAGTTGAAATAGCCATAAACCTATGTGGAACAGTCAGTTCAATGCACCATTTAATTTGTGAAATGACACTTCTGGTCTTCAAAATGTTTTACATCCCACACATCGCAGGCAGTTAGCAAGTAATAAAAGGTAAGAATTAATTAATCCTAGCCATACCCCTGAGAGATATGTAGACAAACATTAATCTACTAGCAGAAACAGAGCAACCAAGGTGATGTGACTTGTCCAAGGCCACAGTGGGTACTCATGGCAGAGCCACAACTGGAGTGCAGAAACTCCAATTGCAAAGCTCAGTCCTTGCCTCTCCTGAAACTTCTTTTGAGAAGGAATTATTTTTTCAAAATAGACGTTCAGTCTATAAAAAGCCTTGGCTTGCCCTCTGTGCTTTATCTGTGCATTGCAAGGACATCCTGATCCATGGGTTCAGGCAGTAATTACTGACTGTGGCCCATCCTGTTTACATACACAGATACATATATATTACACACAGTGAGCATGTGTGCACAACAAGGTAGCTCATTAAAGAGGTTAACACCAAATAGGCAGAGTAACAAGCATTGACTGACGTGAGGCTGGTGGACATCTTGGGGATCTCACTGGGCAGGATGATACCTGGAGGTGGAAGGACACATACTGAGTGTCTCACCCCAGTCCCTGCTTTTACCCTTTCATCCCTGCAGAATGATAATACACACACACCCCCAACACCTGCTCTCGTGAACATCTGCAAACATCCTGGACATTCTCTATTCCTATAATTCTGAACAAACTGTATTGAATCAAAAATGAAAAACCTACCTACATTTGGGATTTTAATGATCAACACAAGCGCTTCTCTGCAGGCTGTTTGGTCTTACTCTATGAAGATTATGTAGGAAAATTAATGGCAGAAAAATGCATTTGTCCACCCGCTCCTTTCCTTGCGGTGCCCATGAGTGGCCCAAGCAGTGATGCTCTTTTAATTCTCAAAAATACGTCTGTAACATCATCTTGAAGGAGGTAAAATACACTTGGCTTGAGTCTTCTGCCGTGCTGAGTATCACAACAAGAAGCTGCCGCGTATGGGAGGGTTTTTCTCGGTGTTCTGGCTGCTCCTTGTTTCAGAGCCGCAGCGCGTGTGTGAGTGCCTAAACCACAACTCTCCATACCCAGGGCAAGCAAGATTCCTCCTGAAATCCTGTCACTCCTCCAAGCATCAGGTATACAGGGATCAAACTTTATTCTCGGGATAAAGTACTTCTTGGCCAAAGTGTGCCTAGTTTTCCTCTACCCGGGCAGTCTGTGTATGGTCGGTGGGTACGGATTTCCCGCACTGCAGCCCGAGTTACCGCGGGACAGCCCAGAGCAGCCCCTCACCGCAGCCTTAAGATAAAATCAACACAAATAAAACACCGACCCCTGCACTCTCCGTCTCTGGAAGCCGCGCAAAGGCAGCACCGCAGCGAGCACAACAGCCGGGTGGGCGCTACCGGGTGGTCCCGCACGCTCCGTAGGCCCCAGCCGCGGTCGCCCAGGGCCGGTACCGGGGCGGAGCCGGTTGCGGGGGGCGGTGGGAGGTGGCCGCGCCCCGGGGGCGGTGCGGAGGGAGGAGGCGGCNGCTCCCACCACGACTCCTCGGGCAGCCTCAACGAGAACTCGGACGGCACCGGCGGTGAGCGATTGGCCCCGGGTCAGGCATTGGGGAGAAGTGCTTGTGGGGGGAGCGTGCGGGCTGCCCCCGACGCTGCTGGGGGGACCCGGTGCGGGAGGTGCGGGCCGGGGCCTGCAGAGAGGCCGGGCCCGGGAAATCCGCTCTGCCCTCGGCCGCCTCGAGGCACCGCGCCCGGCCACAGCCCACAACTTTACTGAGGTGCGGGCTCTGCTGGGGAGATGGAACCTCCGGCCGTCTCTTAGAGCCCCGGGGCTCGGCTGGCAGAGCCCTCTCCCAGCCGGCGTAGTCCCATCCCAGGCCGACACAGCCACCCTCCACCCCGGGCCGGCACAATATCGTGTCCCCCCCGGCCTAAGCTGCGGTGTTTCGGAGCCTCCGCGGCGCGGCGATGTCTGAAGGGGGATGGACTGAAGCCGGACTGGGGAAAGGGCCTTCCCTGGGCTCCCAAACTTTTGTTGTCCCTTGGGCTCAGCACCATGTGGTATGCGGAAAATAGCGCTTGAGATAACTTAGAATTGGCGCTACTGCGGGCTCGGGTTTTATTTTTATTAATTTTTATTCTCTCCAAGAAAGGTGGGTGCTGTCCCCCAGCCTCACTGATCCCAGATCAGTTAGCAGTGCTCAGCGCTTTCCCCCCTGGAGTAGGGCATTCTCAGCCCTCCCCCGGAGCGCGGCTGGTGGGGAAGCGGCCTCAACCCTCGTGTCTTTCCCTACCCAAATATATGAGTGATTGCTTCTTCAATAAGCTTCGCTCTGTGGACCCCTGATGTTCTCCAGCTGAGCTGTATATGCTTTGTAGTCATTTAAAATCAGCCTACCAACAGGACTTACAAGCAGTCTTCACACACGCAGGGTCTGCAGATTTCAGGATGAAAATTGCTGAACTGTGTTTTTCCCCTTGTTCCTTACAGAATATTATTTATCAGCATGGTTTTGTTTTGAATGCCCCAGCTGATGAGTATTGTATCAGTGACTTTGCTGTCGTTCCATAATGTGAAAAAAACGCAGCACTTACAGTTATATCTGAAGCAGCCACCTGCTGATTAACACCAGGTACCTAGTTCATGGAAATACCAGAAGGTCCAGATGCTCACAGCTGTGTAGGATTTAATCACATTGTTGTCATTAAAAGGAATTTTATAGCCTTGTCTTGAGTAAGCCTTACGCTTCTATTCTAAAAAAGAAAGGGAAGAAGTGAGTTAGTTAAAATGCATTGAGCAGATTTACCAGCCTGTAAAAAAGCAAGAGCATCAGTGTGGGAAGGACCAGAGCACACTAACAGTAAAAGAAAAAGAACGGCAAGAATCATCACACCCAAAAAATCTTGACAAAAAATAGCTTTGGAAGCAGCAGTGACATTTGTTGGAGCGGTGCTTCAGTATCTAGGTGTTTGGAGGTGTGATCCCGTCACAGAAACAGCTTCCGTTTAATTTCCTCACTGTTATCTTGCCTGTGATGTCGAATAAATGACACAGAGAAGAAAAATTGTCTAGACTTGGGCTGATACAGTAGATAGTCTTATTAGATACCCAGAAGCAGCACATGAGATGGGCAGTCTCCATCTGAGCTGTCCCAGATGGGCTTTCAGGGAACATGTTGGTGCTTGGTGTTTACGTGGCATGATGCTGCTGCTTTGGGGTTAAACAGCCTATTGTGCTGGATTCTTGGAACAGCAGCTGGGTTTTTCAAGATGTGAAACGCATGTCAGCTGGCTCGTGTTGATTCATGCTCTAAGGTTCCTTAAGGTTGTCTTGCTGATGTGAGAAATGATGAAATTCCAGTTGAATTATGGGCTTCTTAGGACTGTCTTAAACAGCTATCATGTGCAGTAGCCTATTGTGTAGGCTACATATGTGCTCCTGCTTCTCAACAAGAAAAGGGGATGTAGACTAGGCTGGAAAAAACCTCAGACTACCTCTTATAAATACAGCTCCTGTCAAAGTCCAACCTTTGCTAATACTGACTGATTCTCAAGGAAGCTGATGTCTTGAAGCATCAACCAGGGAGCCAGCTGAAGCACAAATGAGCATGATTTGGAGACAAGACCAGTGTAGAAAGACAACCTATTCCTGTCTCCCATAGAGGCTCATTTCCTCCAGCTCCTGATCTGTGACCGAGTGTTGGATTTGCTGTCAGTGAGCAGGGCCAGATCCTTCTGGGAATCTCAAGGTTATTTTGATACAGAAACTTCTCATTTCCAACTGACTGTTCCCAGTAGAGGACTTTACTCTGGGGAGGATTTGTCTTTTCCCCAGAGCGGAGAGGTTTCTTAGAGAATTAGAAATAGTCCTGAGATTGATTAGACAGTAATAGCAGCCCCTGATGCTGTCTGGAATTGGGAGCCGGATCTCAGATCTAATTCATACCAGTCTCAATCTATTATGTTGCTCTGCAGAGCTGACGAAATCCTGCTCGATTGTGTCACTGGAGTTGAGATAAGGATTTGTCACATCCCTGAATTCTCTTCAGTCCTATTGTCAATCACTGGCACTTCCCTTTACTTGTGCTGCTCGGCAAAGGTGATGGTGTGTCCTGACCATGTGCGCTTCCTTTCTTTTACTATTGGTATGTCTCAAGCGTGAGATGCTGCTTGTGTGTATCCAGAGAGCTACTTAATATACTCCAGTGTGTCTGTGTGTGCAAGTCTGAGTTAATGAAAAATCCCAGCAGCTCTCCTATGCACGTGCACCAGCTTATCACAGGGTTCTGTTCACATTGACCGAAGCAGGAGTTGTCAGTTCTTTAACAAGAATTAAACAGATGCTGCTCTGCCCATCCTGCTGGAAAGGAAATGGTCTCTGCAGATTGGTACCAGCTGTTCCATTGTCGCTGCTCTTTTTAGCAGGTTTTCATTTCAACAGAATATTGTTTGCTGCTATCTCAGCGCTTGGTGTGTTGGTGTCTAAACATCGCATATCATGGTGGGTGGGCGTCCTGGATGTGAGATGGGTTTATTGGTGACTCTAAAGGAGATACAGAGAGGAATAAGTTGTGATCATTAAGTGATTCCATAGACACCAGGGTTTTTCCTTCCCATCCCCAGAGCTCAGCTGTCCCCAGGAGACATTCCATGCTTTTAGGACCTGAGCACCACATCTCTTCTTGCTGTGCCTTGTCAGAGGTAACTGAGTTTCTGCAGGATGCTGAGAGTGGGGGAGAAGTAGCTGTTCTATGGCTACTTAAAGGGTATGTGACTTCTTCAGCTGCACATTCAGAAGAGTAGTTTGGTGTTAACTGCCAGAAAACCCGGTGCATTTCCCTGTTCATATGATTTAATGCTGTATCAAGTGGGTTTGATTCAGCACAAACAGAAGAACTTAAATCACCAAGTTACCATACCCATGTACCAATCCCTTCTGGAGTCTCTTTAGATTTTTCTTTGAATAGGAGCAGCAGGAATGAAAGGGAGACGCATGAACCTGTTAATTTTCTTTTGGCAAACTCTTCTCTCTGTTAGAAGTCGCATATTGCTGTGTCTTACTTGGTAAAGTTCACCAAGACAGTTATTTGTGTGAAGTAATGAAAGGGCAGCAAATAGAACATCTCGAAGTTTGGGCGTGACAAGTCATTACAGATTAACGTTTTGACTGCAGTTGTCTGATTGCTGCTGTGCTCTCCTTGGCATGCTGCTTGCCTGCCTGCTGGAGTTCTTATTGCCCTTCTTTGTTATAGAAGGCAGTGATTCTTTCAAAATTTGTCAACTTTATTGCTGGCCCCATCACCTGGCAGTGATAATAGGGACAAGTGGAAATACGGCTGCAGATTTGTCTGACACGTTGGAATAGGAGGTTACTAAAAATATAAATTCTTCATGCGGTACTTGATCCAGTGCTGGAGCTTCGTTAACTTCTCTAGAGCCAAGTATTATGCTCAACCTCTGCTTTTCAGATTGGGACAACAGTTTCTTGAGTAGTGTCTTTTGAGTGCTGTGCAGTACTGCGCATCACATGTCTAATTTGAAGTTACAATAACTGCTTTCACATCCTTCCTTGGAAGACTGACCAAGGGAATTTGCATACTAAGTAGTCAGATTTGTTGCTCACAGTTGGCCTAATACAGTCAGGCTGTGCAGTGCTTGCACTGAGGGTTAAACAAGCATCTTGTGACTGAGCAGGTCTTAATGCTTGTACCTACCCCTTGTGTCAGAGCATATAGACCATCTCCCCTTCCTGCCTGCCTTTTGCGGGGTATATTCAGCTGTTGTGCCGGCACACAGCACCTTCCAGGAGTTTCATTGCCAGCTGAAGCAGGGAGCTCTGGGCTTCTTGCTGTTCTCTAATGCAACCCTGATACACGGTGCTAGGTATGTTTGTGCACAAGTAATATTAAATCAGAGGTGGCATGAGCTGTTAGGTTTTAATGTGCCTTTATTTTTCCATACGGAAAGACTAAGAAAAGCTTAGCATGGCTCTCAGAACTTGTTATAAATCTCTTTTAGTTTCTACAAGAGTGTGTGGACTTTATCAGGACTTTTATCAGGCTTTTGCCTCTGTTTCTTGAGAGCTGGCTACGCACAGCCTCCTGGAGATATTGGTGCTGAGTACGCCTGATAATTCAGTCCCAAGTATTTTTCTACTGGCATACTGCTTTGATGTGACACTTCTCTTTTGTAAACTAATAGACTTTGTTTTGTTTTTCAGGTGATAATATGTAACTCCTAGAAAATGAAAGTGTTATTTTTGCTGTTGGTAAGGGATGATGTACACAGCTGTTCACTTTGTTTTCTGGCGTTGTTCCTCTGTGTAATTGTTTCTTTGGTTTCTAGATGAAGTGGTTTGTTTTAATTTCAGCATTGAAAGCAATAATGTCTTCCTTCTCTGAATATTTAATGCAATACATTGAGCATCCACCGTACTTGGGAGTTTTTTGATGAACAGAAAACATTCTTAGTCACCTGTTGGAATATACTCGGAAAAACAGCAGTCCACACAGTCAGTGCAGCAGGCACTATCATAGATGTTATTCTTTTTATGTGAATATTGAATACTATAATTAATGAGTCACAGATCACAATACAGTTGAAGGCAGAAATACCAGAAGGAACTTCTTGACAGTTAGGGTAATGCAGCAGTGGAACAGGCTGCCCGGGGGCCTTGTGGAGTCTCCTTCTTGGGAGACGTTCAAGACCTGCCTGGATGTGTTCCTGAGCAACTTGGTCTAGGTGATTCTGTTGTGGCAGGGGGATTGGACTAAATCATCTTTTGAGGTCCTTTCCAATCCCTAGTGGTTCTATGCACTAAAGATTTGCCTTATAGTTAGATCTTGCCAATGCCTGCAAGTCTTACAGAGAAAGATGAAGTTGGCCATAGCTGGTTTAGTTACTCAGCTCCAGGGAGAAAAGAATGAAAGTAAATACCTGAAGGACTTCTGACCAGATGACCATGATTGAGAAATGAATGCAACTTCCTATTTGCTGCTTTATGAGCCAAAAAGGGGACTGTGGGACTTAGAGGGTTTGGTGTATAAAGGGCTTTCACCTTGTATTGTAGACAAATGCTGTGTGTGAGTCAGGTACAGTTTTAGGCAGTTTGTGACTTTCTGCGTCTGCTTCACTGTCTTAGAATTCCAACTCCTTTGATGCAAATCTCTCAGATTCTTTTCCTCTTAGTCCCTTTTGTCTTGGTTTTCCTTCTCTGAAGGGTGCAGCTGAGTGTGTGCTTGTGAGCTTTCCCTTCCCAGAGCTGGTAGCACCCCCTGTCCTGTGAGGGGCTGAACATTTCTATTTGGGAGCTCTCCCACCCAGCCAGGATAAAGGACAGACATCTGTGTGTGTGATTTCTTGTGTGGTAGTGCCTAAGCATCAGCTTAAAGGCAGGAGCGGTCAGTCTACCTTCATCTTTCCTATGTGTAGATGCTTTGGGTGGAATTCATGGACTTTAGTGCATTTTGTTTTAGTTCCAGCTGGAAGCTCTGTAGGACTCTTCCTCCTTTTGCAGAAGTCACATTACAAAATTGAGCCTTTCTAAATCTTGATAATGCTAGTTATAAAAGCTGCTGTAGTCATCATAACTGTAGTATAAATAGAGTGAGCAGGCAGATGAGGTCGTCCTCAGGGATATTTTGCCGGTTTAGGGGCCAGAATTTCAATGTCCAGGAAGGTGCTAACCTTGGGTGGATGCCAGAGCAAGGTGAGTGGTCTGTGTATGTGCTGAGGGCTTTCTGAGGCAATTGCTTTGTCTACCAGAAACCCGTAGGCTCTGCTTAATCACAGTGATGCAAAGCCTTTGGCATTTGTGTTGTGACTTGGCAGGGCTGGTGAATCCACGTGTTAGGGCACATCGGGTCCGCTAACTGGGAAGGCACTCATGCCACAGCTGCTGGTCCTGGTGGTGGGAGGCTGGTGCTTGGCATCACTTGGAGTGCAGAGAGAGCAGTGATGCTCAGTTACCCAAAATAGAAGAGAGAAGCTATGAACAGACCTGCTCTGTGAGGCAGGTGGAAGAAAACAAAACAGCTGAAGTAAGTAATCTGGTTTCTGGCTGTTGAATGAAACCCTGCACTTGCACCTAGGTTTACAGTGACATCTGAATCTACTGCCTGTGTCTTGTCTGGCTGAGAACTAAGATCTTAGCAAAGAGAAATGCTCCCCTATTTGAGAAGTAGTGCAGATTTTTGTGGGATTTGTTGTGTTTGGTTTTTTTTTGTAAGAGAGGAAAAAAGCTTTCTCCCTCACATTGTGATGATGTTTCTGATGCAAAAAGTGCAGTTTAATTCAATATCCAGAAGCAGTGCGAGTGTTCCTTGTGCCCCTGGTACTGTCAATGACAGACACACACAGCACAGTATGTAACTGTTGACCTCTGTGCAGGTTATCAAATGTGGTTTATTTAAGGTTGAGCTGGAACTTGAATTTTTTGTGTTTGCTGCCTTGTGCTGGCCCTGGGCTGATCTTACAGCTGTTAGCTAGGTAGCAGCCTTCTTGGTTTAGGTTTGTGCAAACAAGAGATGGATAAAGGGCAGCACAGGCTGTATAAGAGAGGTTTGTTCTGCTTCCCACCTTTTGAGGTAAACTAACATCTAAATGCTGAATGGATTTGAGTTTATTAGGCTGCCTTAGATACTGAAAAGTGACATAAGTAGCAGCTTGTCATTGTGAGACCTCCTAGCACTGAGAGATGCAAGGCATTGCAGGTTCTGCAGGTGGGAAGTACACAGGCAACAAATGCTTGCTTGTTTTTTTAGGAGCTGTTCCACGTCCAGTTGGCCTGTTAGGACCTAATGTAAATCAATTGGAAATTGCACTTTATCAAGCAGAAACATTGGTGGGGATGGCATCCTTGCTGCTATGTTTGTGTGTTAGATCACTTGAGCAGCTCCTCCCTTTATCCTTTTCTCCATGTCCTTTTCCCAACTCTCCCCTTCCTAAGTGAACATGATTTAAAAGGGAAAATTCAAAGCCCTACTTGAAAGCCATTTGTGGGAGGAGATGGGCACAGTTCTGAAGAAATGATTCTTCGCTTGTGTGGAAGCTCAGATGTGCTGAAGGATTATGTGTGTGTATGTGTGTATATATGAAATGACATCCTTGTGCAAAAGATTAGGTAGAAGGTGGGGAGGATGGGCAATGTATGATCTATTGTGTGGTTTTCCCACGTTCTTAAACATGAAAGAGAAGGGACTTTACGAACGGTAGTGAGGAAGTGCTTCAGTAGTTTTCAGCAAGAACAGGTGCTGCCTGGGGGAAAAAGATTATAGAGGCTAAAAATGAGAAAATGTCTCGCACAGTGCTGCAGATTACATGGTACCTTTGCACATATTTAATGGGGAAAGTTTGCCCTTAAAAATATCTATTCCATCTATTGGCACTTCTCTTTATATAACTAAAATAATTTTCATTTCATGAAATCAGAAACATTTTATAGTTTGTAGTAATTGGCAGCTCATAGTAATTTATAATAACAACTACAAATAATTATCTTAGTTTAGACAGTGTATTACAGAGGAAGGCATTGGTCACCTTTTCCCGGTTTGAGAATGCATTCAGCATCTGAGATGGCATTGGGAGCAGAGTGCAGTGGTTTGGGGTTGGAAGCTTGTTGCCATTCTGTTCTTAAAATTCAGTCATGGAGCTCAGTTTCTGCTGTCACGCTGAGATCAAGGGCATTCGGGATTTGTGAGAAGGCTCTCCCATGGCATTTGCTTTGTCACTTCACTTTTCCTGCACAGAACTATCTTCTCCTGTGATTTGCTGTCTGTATGGATAAACACAGCCTTTTTGTAAAGGAGTATCTTCAGAATAAGGGGCAGTACCTGCAGCCAGTGAATAACATTTTCTCTTGACACTTTTTTTTTTCGGCAGCATGCTGCTGCTGGAGCACTTGAGCCTGCTGTGGAGCACCAGCAACCACAGAGTGGTGTCTGGCTGGTGAGAAGGTAAATGGTTCGGGTAAAATTGCTGGTTTGCACACTTAATACGTTCTGCACAAGCTGTTTCTTGGCAAAGGCGTAGGGGAGTATTGCATATGTCATATGCACTGGACTCTAGTGTCCTCAGTGTTTCAGATGGATTTGCTTAATTATTGGTGTAGGTAAGAGCTGTGCATGTTAGAATAGAATCATTAATGCAGATGCTCAGCTTGCTGTTGGGCTGTCACCAACAACTGCTTCTGTACCTCTCTT
The DNA here is from genome assembly GCA_013397515.1 of Upupa epops. NCBI lineage: Eukaryota > Metazoa > Chordata > Aves > Bucerotiformes > Upupidae > Upupa > Upupa epops. Next base: position 380,284 of record VZRI01003311.1, read on the forward strand.
GTGTTGAGTCAGTGAGTGCAGGTGTGTACCCCATGGAGAACAAGAAGCACCTGCTGTATGTGATGGGGCGCTCAGTGTCTGTGAACATGGCAGCATGTTTTAGTGGTTTTTGGTGCAGCACTGTACTGCAGGTAGAAGTCCTGGTTCTACTGATTGTAGGCCCAGGTTGCTCCAAGCTTAATCACACATGGACAGAAAGAAGTGAGGGTGAGAAGACCCAGGTAGGAAGCAGTTTGGAAGTGTTAATGGGAAGCAAAATGTAGCATATGTGTGAAATAGTTTAGAAACCATAAATGTTGTGTGAAGGTTGGAGTAACAATTGCACCAAGTCTTGTTGGGTGTATTCACAAGGATATATTTGGTGGCAGCAGTAATCAAACATGCACTCAGATGAAGCTTAGCACTTCAGTCCTTCACACCTCAAACTAGCAACATCCTTCAATGTGCCTGGATTTGGTCTGGCTGCCTGTTGGGGACATGATGTGAGTGCCCTTCTCCCAGAGGCTGAGTGAGTTCCTTCTCTTGCCTGCATGTTACGTACATCCAGTGCATGGAATGAGCAAACCTGCTGAATGGGTGGCAAATCACAGGCCTGAACTGAGGGTTAGCACTTTGTGGTGTGAAGAAGGGGCATATATACTTAAATTTCTTCTCTTTAAAGAGCAGGAACTCACTTGTGTTGATGACTTGGCTCAGCAAAATACACAACAGACTGATTTTTTGATGAGTTTTTTTGCTGTGTGCCTACAGAAGTACATTAAAAGAACATGGGTTGCTATAAATACAAGCAGTTATTGAATGCAAATATGTTCTGTAAAGTGCTTATCAATATTGGGTATTAGTCTAAGACTTGGGTTCAAATGCTCGTTTGAGATAAGCTGTCTTACTCATTTGCGTTTGGTTTCTCACATCTGTAGATCTCTGTTGTATCTTTATCCAAGTCTAAGACTTAATTCTGGTGCCAAAACAGCTTGAATTGCAGCAGAAAAACACATGAGTGTTGAGATCACATTGCTCGATTGGAGTCACATGCTTCCCATCAGCCACATAGCGTGAAGCCTCACACTGAAGTGACTTACTGCAACATTCCATCCCAGCCTTAACACAGCCAAAGCAGCCATGTTCGTGGTTTGTATCCAGGACATTCAGCTGCTGCACTGATATTACAGCACTAAAATAACTCCAGAAATACTATAGGCTCATGTTTTGGCTTTAACTGAAACTCTCTTGGAATGGAGCAAGAGGGAATACATGCCTTTAGTCTCTCTTGTGGGAGAAAAAAAGGAGCAGCAGCAATGTCAGAACAAGTGAACATGGATATTGTGGTTTGGTATTGCAAGACAATACCAGAATGAGAATCCCTTAGGTGTACATAATCTTCTAGTTTTTGAACACTGGCTTGTTACAGAGACTTTGTAAAGCACTGTGCTTTCCTTCAAAATGAGAAAAACAGTCCAGCATACAGAAAGATTATGTTGCTGTAAACCACTAAACCCAGTTTGTTTGGGGTATCTATTCTTCTTTTAAGTGGCATGAATCCTTAGAAAACATAGAGTTGTTCTCAGCTGTGACAGACAGTGCTTGGACCACCACTTCATTAGAGAGATCCTGATGTGGGTAACACCATGTGGCCAGCTGCAGGTTTCCAAAAGCTCTACTACCTTGTATTTCTTATGGAGAAAACTGCTACCAAAATACGGTTTTGAAGGAAAACTCCAGTGTTTTGTATCTCTCTGTTGTGGATTCTGTTCTGCAGGCCTCTTCATGAGATTGGATTTCTTTGAGGGAGATGAGTTACAGCTGGAATTGTGCTATTCCTGAGTCAGAGTGTGTCTCTGTGCTTGCTCAGGAATGCTGAATAAGCGGAACTAAAGGAACAGTTTGCAGCTTGAGAGCTGACCCTTCCAGGTTTGGTGGGAGCAACTTCTCCATTTCTCGAACTCTCTCCATTATATTTTGTGTCAATTAAGCTTGACCAGAAGGAAATTCCTAACACCCAACTCTGCTATCTTTGGCTTGTTTTTACCTTGTCTAGCAATAGCTAATGCTCTGCAGTACCCACATTTTTACAAGTTACCCTTTCCCTTTAGCATTTCGTTTTATGGTCCTTCACGCATCTCAGTCCAGTAAGGAGTTAGCAGAGGAGCCTCTGGAGACCTGTGTGTGCTTTATCTCCTTGGAAAGTTTCAAGGCCTTTCTAGCAGAACGGTGGGTCTGTTGTATACCTAAATCTCTTATATACTGTTACTCTAGTAATTGGGTTGAAGTTGGGGAAGAGGATTCCCAGCTACGGATTACATTACCGCTGGCTTTTTAGGTGGCTTGAAAAGAAAAATGTTTCCCTAGGTTATGAAGAGTCAGTGCCCAGCAGTGGGGAAAACAGGATGACTCAATTTCAAAGCAAAGGAATTTGGGTTCCTTCTTTATCTTTCACACAGCAGATGTCACTTAGTGCTGCTGCTGGGGATTTCCAAGGGGATTTGACCTAAGCTGGTTAGGTAGGGACTGCTTACCAAAGAAACTGGGAGTAGAAATTTGGGGGGTGAAGCCCAACTGGAACACCCCTTAGTACCCATCCCGCTGATGGGGTCTGGCCAACTGTTTCACCTTGGAGTAGGGATTACATGTGTAGAATGTACACTACCCATTCCCAGCCTTTGCTCACCCTAGGACATGATCAGTTCCCAGGGAGTAACTTTTGGCTCAAGAATTTATAAGTAATGTATTTAAAGCAGCATTTGACACAGCTTTCTCAAATTACTGTATTGGAAAACGAGTATCTTTTTGCATTCTATATGGCTGTCACTTAGGGAATTAACTTCTTTCTGGCTTCCCAAAGAAGACAGGTGTTTTACCCATGGAATGCAGTGGAGTGTTTTTAGTCAAATTGTGTTCTTTCTGGTGGTTGTATTCAGGAAAGCCACTGTGCTGCAGGACTGTGGAAGAAATGGCATTAGCATTTTATCTTGATGTGGTGGGAAACATTACCAAGAGTTAATAATTTGCACTGAGTTCTACATAAGTTAGGAAAATATTATAGGTACTCATGGGTGGGGGAGGAAGTATTTCTGTTCCCGCCAGTGTCCTACTTTGCTAACATCTCTTGGCAGCCTACATCTAGAGATGTGCTGAGAGCACTGCTCGCCAAGGATTGAGCCTCTTGCAAACCTGTTGTATTAGGTAGTAAGAATTCATCTGAAAATCAGGTTGTGCGAAGTCCACAATGGCAGTGAAGGATTCTATATTTTCCAGTTCAGTGCTATGTCAAGCAGAATATTCTGAATAAATTCTACCAACCAATCTAATTTTATCTTAAAACTCTTTCCAGGTTTTCCTGCTCGAGTATGCTGTTGCTATCTGATGGCTATGTCTGCCAAATTTCCAAGCTGAATTCATCTTCCATTGATAAAGTTCGCTTCTGTCTGCACAGTGCAGTCTCCCTTTGTGCTTTCACATCTCATTTCATTATTTTCAATTAGTGTCAGGATCTCTTCCAGCTGAAAGAACTCTCACCATGCAATTCAGGTTTAGGAATCTGTACCATTTCTTGTCCTTATTTCAAAACTTGCCAAATTTCACCTGATTGTTGAAGGTTAATAAGTAAGGAATAATTTTCCTCACCAGATATTTTTCTGTCAAGGCGTTTAAGTGATTATTATGTGTTAAAAGTTAATTCTGATGCTGAATTATGAGCCCCCGTGAATGCTGCTTCAACCTGAACATCTGCTGATTTGTTTTTCTCATGCTTGTCCTTAGGAAAAACCTTTGGATTACACAGCTTTTTTTCTTCCTTCCGCATTCCTCTGTGCCTTATGTGCCTGTTCTTTCTGTGAAAATGCAGTTGAGGCTGATTAACTGAGCCAGTTCCTTTAGTGGCCAGTCTCTATATGTTCCTAGGACTAGCTTTTCCAAGCAGTGTGATTTCTGAAAAAATAAGTATTTTGGTGGCTTTCTTAGAGCAGCAGTTTGGGTTGAGATCTTGAGACAGTCTGGACCAGCTCCTGCTGCTGTTGTAGATATCTAATTGTTTGACAGGTAGCAGCTCTTCTGTGATAGCTGAGAGGGAAGTGTTGCACTTCAGGCAGGAAATGGTACAGCTCCACTGTAAAACTAGGTTTTAGTTTAAAAGGTCAAACTTGCAGGTTTAGTACAAAGAACGTGCAAAGCCAGGTTTATTTTTCCTACTTGTTTTTTCCAGCTGTCTTTTAAGTAGTTGATGCTCATCTTGGACATACACCAGCAAAAATTCCTCTTCCCACAGCAAAGCTGTCTCTTATTTTTTTTACTACCTTTCTGGCTATTATTTTTAATAGCCTCTGTTGCTAGTAGTGCCTAAATATTGCTGTAATAGGGAGGGTCTTGAATACTGGCTGTGGCTTTATGAACCAAAACTACTCATTAAAAAGTAAGTGGGAAAGAAACTGTTGTTGAAAGAAGTCACCACCTGGAGCCTGGCCTAAACTGATCTGTTCAGGTCCCAGCCACATGCTTCCCACTTCTGCTTTGATACAGGCTTTTAAAGGCAAGAAACCTAAATACTTGCTTTGTATGTTTACTGTGTTCGCTGGGGGATCTGAATGGGTTTATTTCATGTCTACAGCTTTATTGCTGCTGTGATGGAGTCTAAAACACACTCCCAGTTCTGCTGGGTCGAGGTTGAGGCACCTGGATCAGAGCTGCTCTTTGTGGGCATGGTTTGCTTGATAGACCACAGTGATTAGTAAATGGAGCTGGGTGATGCTGGTGTGTACTTGCTTCCAGCCGTTTCTGTGAATTGTACTTTTTAATACTGTTGAATGCTGAATCAGCATTGTTTGGGTTTTTTTTTTCCCATTGATGTTCTCAGAAATCCCTCCACCTAAACTGAATAGTTACACCTGCACTGAAAAACCACAGGAGAGCTGGGCTGTTGTTCTCATGTGGCTGTAATAGGAACCTCTTCTTGTTGATGTGTTCTTACTCACTACCAGTCAAAGTTTTTACCTTTAAATATGAAGCTAGGCGTATTTGCCTTTCAAGTAAGGGAAAAAAGATGAGAAGAGAGGGTCTATCTGATACTGTAGAGTTTTGTCTTAACTTGAACCAAAAGACTTTTCCTACAGAAACTTAACTGTCAGGTCCAGAATCAATATTTGCATATTCAAATCTGCTATTACAGCTCTTATGTCTTTAACTTATGTGACAAAGTAGGACAAAAGCATCTGTCCTCATAGATAATGCTACTTCTGATTATAAGCAGGTGGTGACACTGAAGAAACAAACTCCCTTAGCATTATGGGGAGTACCCTTTTAGAAAGGACAAGTGTAGCCCATGGTCAAGGCCTAATTTGGATGTTCTTGATACCTGACAACCTGTACTGTTGCCAGCATAATCACTACACTGTGAGGTTTTAGCTCGGTCTGAACTGTTGGGAATTAAATGCATTTTCAATCAGATTACGTTCCATGGTGATCCCTTAATTTGCACAGAAGAGAAGTTACTTAAGGGATGTGCTGTTGTGATCATTTGAGAAGCTGCCCTTTGCTACAGAAGAACAAGCATCGCCCAATCCATTAATAGACCTAAAGACTTATGTGCTCAGGGACGTTTGAAAGAGATCAAATGAATTTGCTAAAGGTGGAATGGCTCTGGCTGCTTTATCTTCATTTGTGCAATTTAAATGAAGAGGGTAGTTTCCCATGCCTGTGCCGAACTCCTCCTGTCTCAAGGAGAGTAGCAGGCTCCTGCAGGAGCAACACAGCAGAAGGCAATGCCTGTGCTCAGCATTGCTCTGAGAAGGCTGCCTTGTTTGTGCACTTAATTCAGGCACCTTGAGGTAAGTGCTTTAAAGTTCAAGTACATAAATCCTTGACCATAGGTGGTAATAGGTACATTTTTTTTCCCCTAAGTGCATCCATGGGGGGTTAAAATTGTCTTGAAAGGATGTAGTTTTAAGGCCATCTTGTTCAAGTGCTGTCATTTAGCAGCGGTTTTATTTTTGCCTGAGTGTATAATAGGTACAGATATACTTGCAGGGTGCTGCAAAGGTTTGTTGCAGATTTTTCTTTTTAAGTAAGGAAGATTAAGCTAGTTACATCACTTGTTACTTGGGAGAAGGGACTGACACAAACCCCCATGACCTTACAATAACCTTCTTTACGGTAGTCATAGGGAGTGAGAAAGATTCCTGAGTCTCCTTTCCTCCAGCTTCCCAGGCACTTATCATAAGACATGTTCTCTAGACCCTTCACCAGCTTTGTTGTGCTTTGAACCTACTTGAACACCTCAGTGTCCTTCTTGTAGTGAGGGGCTCAAAACTGAACACAGTATTCAAGGTGGGGCCTTGCTAGTGCCAAGTACAGGGTGACACTCATTTCCCTAGTCCTGTTGGCCACACTATTGCTGATATGAGCAAGGATGCTGTTGTCCGGGGTGCAGTTTACAAGCAACATGGTTTAGTGGTGGACTTGGCAGTGTGCTGGGTTAATGGATGGTCTTCTGGCCTATAGTGATTCTACACCTGTTGGTGTAGAATAGGAGCATGGAAAAGGGATGTGTCACTGTATGGCACAGGAGAGGAACTCCTGTACAACATGAGACACCAGGTAGGACACATGGATGGGTGGTGGAGAAATTAGCCAGCTTTGCTTTTACCCAGTATAGCCTGTATCACATTTCTGTGCTTTCAGGTGATCTTGATGTGGAGCACCTATCCCTGTGAATTCCATTCAGGGTTTAGGTTTTGTTTTCCTCCCGTGTTTTGTAATCTTGAACATCTTCAGCTGGAGAATGGAACTGTCAGTCAGTTGCTGTAACCTGCTCCTGGATACTAACAGCTCCTCTAAGTAACTGCTTTGGTTTTGTCACCCAGTGCAGTTCCCATGTCTGCTTCAGATTTTATATGTAGTCTTAAGGTAAATTCCTATCTTGTACATGGAGTGAAAATCATAGGTAGGGTTGAGACCCATAGAGTCTTTGTCAGGAGTTCATTGTCAAGCATATAGTTCCAAATTAATTTTCAGTTGTTCTTTGCCTTATGTTGTAACCTCTGGTGGGGGTGTGGGGAGCAGCAGACTTTCTCCCATCCTAAGGCAACTGATGATTGCTCTCTGTCACTCTTTGTCTGGGATGCCCAAGTGTTACACCTTTGAGCCATTTGTAGACCATTCAGCTGCTGAGCTTTCTCAGTTCTTGGGTGCTGGGGTTTCTTGAAGACTGATTGTCCAGAGGAACTTGTAGGAGTTCAGATTCAAAAATGCTTATTTGGAAATCAGGGCAGGGTTATTATTTTTCCATAGCTGTTTTCCCCCCCACTTGATTTGGCTGACTCTCTGCTGAACTCAGGACTGGAGTTTGCTTAGGCTGTGAGTGTATGTAGTTCCATGAATAAATTTTCAAGTTGATTAACTGGATCATGGATCCAGAAAGTATTGACTGTAAAAGAGAAATAAATGAATACTTTGGGCTTTCACTGGGGCGCTAATCCACCAGTCTGTCTGACTTCTGCCCAGCAGAAGTTCTGTGTGCACAATCAGATGTATGAACATTAAACTGGACACGGTTCCTTCTGTACCTCGCTGCTTAAGGGTATCCGCAGGCTCAGACATGGGATCATTTAGCTTTTGTGGTCATAGTGATCTGTTAAAGTTGTGGCAAGTTGCTTTTTACTGGTGGAAAACAAGGGAGAGTATGGGAGGAGGAGGAGTCCTGCTGATTGTAGCATGTAGAAAGCACAGTGGATGAAGAGCCTTTTGTGCTAAAGGCAGCTAAAGTATAGAGGAGGTTTTATGTTGGCATTTGGGATTTGGTTTTCTCTCCAGATTTTAATCAACCTGCCACAGAAATGAAGTCTCACCCTTGGAAGGTCTTGGTTGGGGGGTTTCTTATGCTGGGTTGTTGGGTTTTTCTATCCCGTAGCTGTAAACTTGCCAGGAAAGACAAATATTCCAAAAAGACAGGTTTGGTAGTAGTTGGAAAACCAGGTCAGTGTTCTAGGGGAGTCTTAAGTGATGGCACGGTGTCATGACTTGTGCTGTGTGACCTTAAAGGAAAAATACCAACAAGCAGGACACTTGTTTTTCTGCTTCTGAATCACTGGTGTGCTGGGGCAGGGAATGGCAGGACTGGCTTGTCAGCTGTAAAGAAAACATTACCCACTTACTGTTAAGAGCTGGTTGAGAGATTACTTTGCAGAAAGAAGCCTGACGTCTGAGGAGTATTGAGAATGCATTGTCTCACTGCTGCACATCTCTCTGCAGCTGCAGGTACTCAGCACAGCTCTGTGCCTGTGACTCTGCCTTGCTCAGCCCCCACAGACAGAAAATCCTAGGGCAGAGTCCTTGGGAAAAGTGGTGGTAGGCTATAGTTAGACACTGAGATAAAATATTTCTTGAATGGGAATCAAGTTGAAAGCATCTAAAAATTGATACAGAAGTCATTCTTGATGAGTGTGAAATGGTAATTTTGTCATGAAAACCTACCTTGTGAAAAGAGCTTGGTGAAGCAGCCAGAAGCATTCTAAGAAGTTCAGTCCCTTAGATGAAGTTGTTAACGTTAGTTTATGCATTTCTTACCTGCCCCTTAAACCGAGCACTTGCATTTTGGTTTCCCACATGGCAACTGTGGAACGTAATACGGAACTGTAGAATTAAATCATTAAGATAATGTGTGTTTGGTATGTGTGTCAGGTAGGATTTCTATTTTCAGCTTATACTGAGCTCTTAATTAACTGATGAGCTTAAGTAGCTGAGATACAGTAATAGTGCATTTAGTTAATTGGCTAATGTGAAACTTATCCCTGCCAATAACTCTGACACTGGAATAAATTCAAGACATGGTGTTAGATCCTGTAACTAAGCTAATTTAATCATTGGTCATTGTAAAAGCAGTTATCCACTTGGAGGCCTTTTTCTTCACTCCCTTCTGGAATTTGTGTCTGCTCTGCATGGCAGAAATGGCATGGCAAGCAGTGCCATGTTCACTCCAGTGGTCATTAGCGATGTTAAGTGGGCCATCTGGCTGGTGCTTATATACCTTGTATTACACAGACCCTGATGAAGTTTGGGTTTTGGTGGAAGGGTTTAATACAACATTGCTCAACGCAAATTAACACTGTGGTGAGTTGGGATCTGAAAATTGTGATGACTTCTGCAACTCCTCCTAAGCAATTTTACTTTAGGGGAACCCTATGGGTTTCTAGGATCTCTGGTTTTAGGATTTTTCTAGGCATTAGTGCTGACCTATAAAGGTTTAAATTACATTGAAACTAGTTCTCGGTATCTGTGGTACTGGCAGAGCTTGTTTCTGTCAGGATGCTGCAGTGCCTCAGCAATTCCCTTGCTGTGACCCAGTGAAAGGATTAAGAACTGCATGGTTCTGGGTTTCTTATTGTAATAAATTCACTGGTGGCATCGATCAGAAAGCTCAGAAATTGCAGTGTGTGCAATGGCTGCATGTGGGTCTGCTAAGGAGTTTGTGCTGCTGGCTCTTGGCATGTTTGTACCTGATCAGGGTGGAGCTGGCTGCATTATTGAAAGAAAATTACCAGCTGTTTTTTTTTTTTTATTGTTCTGGCATAATGAAAGATAAGGCTGCCTTTTTTTTTAAAAAAGAACATTGCATTGTGCTAATGTTGGAAGTACTCCTGGTGCACTAGAACACAGAGCAGATGCACAGCAGATGTCCCAGTCTGTCACTTACCAACTCTGAGAATCTGTCATGACCTTGTGTGGTCGGTCTGTGGCTGCACAGCAGAGGTTGGCTCTATCCATGCTGCTTCTGTGTCTTAGGCCAACACAAAAGCAAAGCTTTGGTTTAAATGCTGTTGAGCCAGACCCTGATTTGTGCCTCACTCAGAGTGCAGAACTTGACGGTTCATGTGCAGTGGAGTATTTGCAGCATTGTCAAGGTTCAGTTTTTTGATGGAAGGAATGTCAGTCTTCAGTAAATGTCTTTAAATTTTCCCTTAGCACTTCATGTAGGTGGTCAGAAGGAAAAAGTTACCTAAGGAGAAGAAGGGGCTGCTGAGCCAGGACTGTGTTCATTTGCAGCTGGAGATGGCCGTTGTGTCCTTCTGTTGAGTCTACACTAGCAGATGAGGCTGGTCCATGCTGCTGGTGTGGAGCAACAAGTGGGTGCCCTTGTCACAGTAACACAGTGACGTGGAGTTGAACAGTCAAAGGAATTTGCCACTGAGCAACTTGATCCAGTTGAAGGCATCCCGGCGGGGAGGTTAGACTAGATGATATTTAAAGGTCCCTTCAAACCCGGAACATTCTATGACTCTACGGTTTTACCTGATGTATCTAAAGTTTCTCTGTTAATTCACTTGAGGGGAGGACACAAACGGGTTTTAGTTCTGTGAAAGTGAAGTTGAGTTGTATTCTTCTTCAGGATGGGAGGCAGAAAGCACTGAGTTGGTTAATTTATTTTTTTTTTAGGTAAATTGTGTGCAGCTTCCCACTACATCCCCACAGCTGTTGTCGGCTCTGCTGAGCTGCGTGCCACACTTAGTTGATTTTGCTTGTGAGAAGCTGTGCTGATGCCAAACTGTGAGCTGCAACTGAGTTTCAGCAGCAGTTGTGCTTCACAGAAATCAAAAGCAGAAGGTACTCTATGCAGCCTAGTTCAAACAGAGTATTTTCTGTGTTGCTGACAGCTTCCTTGATGCTTTTTGAAACAGGTTCCCAAAAAGGTAGTGGTAGTGTGCACTGTAGATGGCACAGATTAAATGTCTTGGACCTTATGTGCTGTGAGTTGGGAACAGGCATATCTTTATCCTGTTCTGCTCACAGGTGAAAACATGCATTTACCAGAGATGGGAGCAGTTTAAATTCCAGTTTGAGCAGTGCTGATGGGTAATGGTGTTGATGTCTGTCCCTAGAAGCTGTTCTACCACAGAGCTGTTAGAAGTTCACTGCAAGGCTGGAGTGAATGCTGAGCAGCTAGCAGAGCTGCTGTTCTTCTGCTGGCTGTGATAACATAATTTGTGGCTTCATCATTATCTGCTGTGTGATAGAGACAGATGGGCATCATCTGGCCTTTGCCCTGTCTGGCAGTGTTCCTGCTTCATCTGTGGTTACCTCTTGACCAGGGCCCTGAGAATTTGAGATGGTGGCTCTATGAAGCTGTTCACTCCTTAGGCATTTTCATCTGTCAGTAGAAGACATGTTGCATCATGAGTTTAATCAAGATGGTCAAGAAATACTCTGCTTGTGTTTCCATCATAGGAAGCTGAGTGAGCAGGCATGGCTCAGGACTAACCACAAAGCCATTGAATTAACCTTAGGAGATGGTGCTGAGCTTTTGGTGAGAGACCACTGTGAAACATTTCCTTTCAAAAAGGATCATTTGAACTGTTGAGGCACACAACAGTAAGGAACATGATGGTGGCTTCCATTGCGTTGCTGCTCTATGCAGCACCACTTCCCTAAGTGTTTGTAATCTTCAGACTTTAACTATCCTGTTCCCATGGCTCCAGGAGCAGAGCAATTGTCCTCATTAAAACCTGCATGAACTGACAAGGCACTGAAGTTCATCCTTTGCGAGTTGGCTTTTGGTTGTGAGTTGCTCTTCACATCAGACTAAAGACAACAAGTCAGACACCCTGATACAGCTTAAACTTAAATGAAAGAAGACTGATGTTATCACAGTGTGTCCCGGTGCAAAGAAAATATCAAGGTGATTGACAATCTGAATAGATCTTGCATGTGGTGGGACGAGGTGGGGTGTTTGGGTACAGCATCAGGGAGCAGATCTGAGAAGTCTGAAGTTTTTATTGTTCACTGCATTGCTTCTGGCCTCTGTGAAACATGACAGGTGATCAGTGATGCACTGCCTGGAAATATTAAGCTCTGTGATAGCTTCTACAGTTCCTGTTGAAACTGATGGGAGAAATGGAAAATGCAGTATAATAGCTGGTAGTTAGAGTCAATTTTTCTCTTTGTCCAGCACATTCATACGCCCTCATCCTCTCATGTTTTTTATCTCATTCTGTATAAAGCCTCTGGTTTGACTTAGTGAAGATGTAGTGCCTGGTGTATGAGGACAGGGGGAAAGCACTGTGCACATGTGACTGTCTAAAGCTGCCTGTAATTACTGGTGTAACTTGCATTTTATTCACTGCAGTTTCTTTTGTGCAATCACCTCCTTTGGGAGGAAGGTTGTGGGTTAAGTTACTGGATTTAATTCTTGAGTGCAAGTTTGTCCTTGCTGGTTTTGCTACTGTAAAAACCTTCACACCTCAGGTTTACTGCTTGTCTGGCTCAAAATAAAGTGGCTTGGCTACACCTTTATAACATGGATTTGAGTCTGCAGCCTAGTGGTTTATTACATGTCTAGTTAAAGACACAACTCAAACTTCTATCAGGAAATGTTTGGTTGTTTTTTCTTCTCGTACTGTTCATTTCACCCTCAATAGTTCCCCTTTATGAAAAAGACTAAAACTTCACTGACTTTCAAGCCTTTTCATCACAGATGTTGATGGATCTATACACAGATCATCTGGAAAACTCTTGTCTGTCTGAGTTCCATAGGGTACTCAGAAATGTCTAACTGCTCTAAACACTCTCAGGACTGTACTAATAGATGTTTCCCTTAGATTTCATCTGAAATACTGGTGCTTCTTCATTTCCTTGTTAGGAAAATTTAATTGCTCAGTGAAATATTTCATTTGTAAGGCAGAAAGTTGTTTACTGCTGTCCAGGGACGTTTCCTTTCCAAATTACTGTTCTTGCCTTGCAAAAACATAAGCACCTTAAGAAATAAAAATGCTGCAAATCAGCAATAAACAGATAAAATTCTGCCATCTTCCCATTGCTGTATGAGCCTGTGCTGCTTAATGTGATTTAAATTGTGTGAGCCTGTGCTGCTTAATGTAATTCAGATTGTCTACTTCTCAGGTGCGATGCATTTCCCACTGCCCCTGACCATTTTCACTGTTCTGCACCTTTCCTTTGCACTGACTCTAACTCCCAGCACTGCTATAATTTGGCTTCTGAAAGGATCACACTAGAGAACTGGGCAAAGAAAATGGTTAGGAGGAACTGCATCTAGATATTGATACCAAAGTACAACGCACCTTATGAGGAAATTGGAGTAAAATAGATATAAAACGAGACTCATTTGGTAGAGTACTGCTTGCTGATTGTAGGGAGGGAAACCCTTGGGACTATTACTAGAAGAAACTTTATGGGTAATAAAGTGTTACTTTGCATTTCATTTGTATTAAAAAAATACTTTTCTAGTAACTGATCCTCAACTGGGAAGCAATTTTGTAAAGAAAATATTTTTGATATTTAGGTCAATTTGTATAATATTTAGTTAGCTTCTCCTGTCTGCAGGTAATTACCTACTGCTGTTTCTCAGATTGCCTATTCCTGGGAGGATATTGCTTCCCTCATTGAAGCTCTGCACATCTACCGTTTAAACAAACAGCAGTGACTGTGTGCTGTGTTCTCCTGGCGGGCCTCAGCCTCTGCAGGTCTTGCCTTGTTTTTCCTTGATGGTTTACTGCTTCTGCCCTCCTGCCATGGAGCTTAACGTTCATCAAATCCCATCTTTTCCACTGAGATCCATTTCTGAACATCTGTTTCACCTTTTTCATTCAGACAGACTGGTTTGGTAATTCTGCCCTTCCTTTCAGCACTTCAGTTGGCATCCTACTCCTTTCCTTACAATTCCTACAAAAGCTTCATCTCTTAACGATCTAAGCCTTTAATTTCACTTTGTAGATGTTTTCCTAAAAAAATGAAAAAAGCAAGCCATGAAAATACTGTCAGATCTGTCAGATTCTGCTGATACCAGTGTCATTTCTACACACTGTTGTTACCTTCTAACACTTGCCCATATCTGCTGTTATCTTGTCTCCACAGTCTGAGGGTCCATCCCTCCATGCCAGCCTTCGCCAGTGCTCATTACTTGTGTGTGAGTCTTCCTACTTGACTGCAGAGATTTGGAAGCACAGAAAGGCCTGTTCTTGCAGCTCTAGCACACAGCTGCTGATTGATGGATGCACGAGCATAGTCCTCAAGCAGAGCATGTCCAGTCCAAGTGTCTATTTCTGGGAGCTGTTCTGCCAAGCACAGAGATGTTTCCAAAACATGCTTTGGCCAAACTGGGACTGTTTCTCCTGCCTGTTACAAGAGCAGCAAAAGACTAATGATATAAGCAACATATGCTGCTGTTTCAAAGAAAAAGGAAGACATTCACTGCAGAGAACTTGCAGGAATTTAACATGCCAAGTCTTATTCCTAACATTATTTTAAGAAATAGGTGAAAGATACTTGAAGAAATTGTGTGGGAGGAAAAAGCTCACATAAGGCTGACTGAGAGCAAAAGCAGTACTTCCCCAAATTATAGTTGTAGCTTGGCTGCTGGAGGTAACTGGGTGGTAACATGAGACTGAATTCTGTGGCCTCTCTTACAGGGTTCCCTGCTTGGTCAGCAACGAGAAAGGGGAAAAACCTAACTTGCGACTGAAGCAGAGGTTCCCCTGTTCTTCAGAGACTGGAAGCTGTCTGATGTCTCATTCAGCTGTTGCATTTGTGCTATTTGATTTGGCAGTAAGCCCTCTGGGATAGAAATATTATCCAGTTTGATTATTGAGTGCTGCAGTTCATTGGTGTATGGACTGGAAGTTAGGAATGCTTTAGCTGGGTATTGTTTTTTAGTATGAGACTCTTCTCTTACCAGCTGATCCTTCTCATCTGGTCTGCCTTGGAGGAGGCAGCAGTACTGTGATCCACAGTAACACAACAGCTGTTAAAAAAAAAAACCCTATGTTAACATTTTTTTGACATTCTGTTAAGAAACTGATTTCAATATCTGGATTTATCTGTATCAGCTCAATGAAAAGCAGTGTAGGTAACCTTGCTAATTCCATCACTTCGATGAGATGCTGCGGTAAAGGGAAATAAACCATAATTTATGTTATAGAAGAGTATGCAAGGATTCAAGAAATAAATGTCTTCTAAAAAATAAAGAATATAGTTTTCCAGGATTAGTGGGTGAGATGGTAGCAGCTATGTCAGTCAGATGGTAGCTCCAGGATCCTGTGGAACTCCCATACCTGTCAAGGGAAAGCACCTTATATGCTGCTAAATCCTAGTGATAGGACAGAAGCAGCTGCTAGTTTGGGTCACTTTGTGGTATCAAACAGTTCAATAAGGGATACAAAGACAGAATAATCACGGTTGGAAAGGACCTCCTAATTCAGAGAGTCCAGCCATCCCCACACCAACAAAAAACCTAAGTACCTCAGAGTGAAAAACACAAAATCACCCCCTCCATGCCTTCCACTCTAGCTTGTCACAAAGCACCATGGTTACACATCTCTTAATTTCACCTCCAAGGATGATCACTCAGCCACCTCCCTGGGAAAGCCATTGCAGTGCCTCACCACTTTCTCTGTAAAGTTTTTCTTAGTGTCTAATCTAAACCTCCTCTGCCTCAAGTTCAGACGCTTGCCTAGGGAAGGGAACTTGAACTTGGATTTCATGTGTTTGGGATACCTGCTTGACAAACGTGATGGATGGGTGAATGCTGAGTTCGGATGAGACTTCCCTGTGCCTGTCTGCTTCTCCATCCTGCTACATGCCACTGCAGTCCTGTCTTCTGTCTTGGTCCCTGCTGTAACCCAGAGTTCCATTCAGGCTGCAGGAGAGCAGCACAGGAGGCATCTTCAAGACAAGCAGGTCCAGTACCTACCAGGGTAAAGAACACCTGTAATCAGTTTGTAGGTTTGTACTAACCCCTGAGAACAGTGCACGGAAGTCCTCTGTAAGACTGTGTGGTTGCCTTAGATGTTGTCCTTCCTAAGAAAGGCTGCTTGTAAGCAATGTCCTGCAGCTTGTCAGCACTCTCTGGAATTGCATGTTGCCACCTGAATATGTGTGAGCTATTGGAGCAAGAGCAACCTAAGTTATCTTGGGAGTGTCAATAATGTGCCCATTCTTTCTTTTATGAAAAGTTGACTGTTAATGGTCTTCATGTTTCCTTCCAAATGGTTCCCTTGCTAGAAATACCAACCGCTGCTCTCTCATGAGATGGACAGCTTTCTCTATTGCTTCAGAGGCAGCAGGCCTTGGCAGTTATAAAATGATTCATATTTTCAGGCAGGATATTAATTTCTTATTTATGCTGAAGTGATGTAAGATGAAAAATTAATGTGGATGCTGCTTTCTCTTCCAGATCATGTAGGCTGGTTGTGCCTCTGATGTGCATGCTCTCGAATGAAGTCAACATTTGCTTTTAGCTCTAGTTTGCTTCCAAAGCAAGGAACATAAATCTGACACTGGTAAATACCTGACAAAATGTTTCAGGCTGCTGCTTTTTGGTTTGTTGCCTTTTCTGAAGAGTCTTTATCAGCTTTTTTACAGAAAAGGGAAAGTCTCTGATGTGGGTTGGGGCTTCCACTCTAGACAGTTGCAGCATTCCTTCTCGATAACTAAGACATGTGACGGATAGCAAAAGATTTGGGTTCTTTTACACCTTTTTTAAACATTTTGTCTTAAGTTTTTTTATATCTCTTCTGGTCTGTCTGCCCACACAGCTAGGGAGAGGTTAATGCGTCTTTGGGGGTGGGAGGGATAAAGCTTTTAGAGGATTCTTGAAGCACTTCCAGTAACTGGCTAACATGCTTAAACACCTTTGTAAATACTGGATTGTGATGCAAGGTTGTGTTTAAAGTCTCAGTTCTGGAATGGGTAGCTGTTACAGTGGATCTGGCTGTAGAGACATTAGTAGAGTCACTTTCTTACACTATCCTTCTCTTCCACTTGAAGAAAATAATTTATGGCTGGGTTTATCATCACTGCTGTCTGTGTAGGAAGGATTGGATCTCCAGGGAGAAGTTATTTGAGACTGTTAGATTCTTTGTCTTTTTAGTCTCTCTCTTGCTATTCTTGTCTAGCAATATATTCAAACACTGTCTTGGTGAAAGGGGAAGTGAAGGAGAGAAGTGGCCTGTTGCAGTTGGTGCTGGGTAGGGACAAGCAGGGCTGTGCAGAAAACACCTCTGTGCTCAGTAGCTGTGGGAGGTGCCTTTAACCTGCTTTCATAATTAATGTTTGGGGAGGAGGAGAGTGCCCTGTGGGATAAATTAGCATTCATTGAACACACATACAAACAGATGTTAGCTGAAGTAGGATGGAAGAAAAGATGCCAACTGACCCAAATTTCCTACAGTTCAGTCTGTCTATCTGGAATTTGCATGCTCTGGCTGCTAAGCCTTAATAAGGACACAATTCCTCGTGTAAGTGTTTCTCCACATATGTTTTTACATTTTCACAGTACCCTGTTTAATCCATGCAAACCTTCCAACTTGTCTGGGCTGCTGCCTTCATCATTGTTCTAGGCTGGACCATCATCAGCTCCCAGCTCATGTGTGCACAGCTGAGACTTGGACTGGTAATGGCTGGCCTTTGCCAGGAAACTTGGTGTTTTGTAAACACTTGTGTTTGCTGTTTTGAAATCTGTTAAATGGTCAGCACTTGTTTGAAAGGCAGTTGAAAGCAATCTCATGGAAGCGGTCCCAGGGAAACAAAAAGGAATAAATGTTTGTGGTCATTTGAAAAGATTTAGAAATTTATTATTCTTAGATTCTGCACGGGATGGGGAATAACAGCTGGAGTCACTGCATGTGTGCAGCTGTCATTTGCTACTTCCAGTTATCATCTGACTTTGTTTCCATGCAAGTATATCTATGTTTTTTTTTAATCCAGAGAAGGCTCGTGCCTTCGCATAGTTTACAATGTCATTTTGCCATCAGGAATTCTTATAAATAACATGTTTTTCAGTGATTTAAGTCTTGGCTTCTTAAGTGTGAATGTCACTGAGTGATGAATTGAAGCAGGTGGTACTTCGGTCTTATAAAGTCAGATTGTGTAAGGGTGTGAGGTGTAACTTCATGCATGTGTTCTGGTCTCCTTAAAGCCTTTGTGAAGTGTAAAAATGGCTGCTGCAACACAAGGCACTGTTCAGTGTTGAGTACTATTCTGAAAACAGCTGAGGATGGTATCTGTAGCATAGAAATAATTACAGAAGGAGAAGAATTTGTGTTTCAGTTGTGTTGACACTATTCAGTCTTGTCTTAGTCTTCTCAGTCATACCCCTCACATGCCCCTTGCTCATCCACATGCCCTTTGCTGTAAATATGCACCACATCAATGTGTAGTTTAACTACAGAGGCGCAGCATCAGTCTAGATTCAGAACTATGAAGAATAGACATTACATTATTTTTCCATTGAAAACTGAACACTGGAGTAAGATTGAGGAAAGGTATCAGAATTTTTTGTCAGCTGTTGTCAACTTCCTGCCAGAAAAATAAGTGTCTGGAGAAAGGAAGTGTTTCGTGCTATCTCTAAGGATGTACATGGGATATGGAATGCTAAATGTGTGTATTTTGTCCTTGGTGATGTGGACATGGGGTGACAGACAATCTCTTTATGCTTCGCTGGCCAGATGGTGGATGGGGATCCTCTGCTTTCTTGTGACAGCAAGGGCTCTAGCAGAGAGAGTAGGAAGGGGTGGTTCCCTAGCATCATATGTGGTGGGATCCTTACCTGACCAATCATCTGTAGCTTAACTGTCTTTCGAGAGACTTCAGTACTTACCATGCAGTTTCTATGACCCGTGCCATGGAGGAGCTGGTTATTTTCAGCTGCAAACACATGTAAATTTAGTTTAACTGTTGTAGGACACTTAATTTCCTCTGGAGACATTTCAACTATGTATTCAAGGTTTTGAGGTATTGTGCTATGGTGAGAAATGTTTTTGTGGTTTGTCACTGCTCTCTTCCTCCTACTGTCCCATACTGTCCTCACAGGGTCTTAAGGAAATGGGGTTTTAACTCTTGCAGGGAGAAAATCTTCCTGGTGTGCACTGAACTTTGCTCCTTTCCTTTTCCTTTCAATAAAAGTTGAAATAACTCCTTACTCAAAAGAAGGGAAAGGGTTTGGGATGGTTTTAGCAGTGCTGTAATTTAAAGAGAGTAGATAGTTTTAATCTTGGGAACATGATCCCTCTGTGTGATTATCTTAAGTGGATATTACACAAAAATCACTGTAGTAAAGATGAAATGAGTGGTTTTGTGTTCATGGTGAGTGAGGTAACCTCTTCTTAAAGCTTGATGGATTCCTGGATTATTCTTTGCAGATTCTTGCCTCATCCAGTTCTAGCCTTTTTGCATCTTACTTGCCTTTCCATATATAGTTAATTGAGTTAAAACTGTTTAAAAGGAGATGATGTAAAGAAAAATATTAGCTTCTTGAAACTCGTGTCACATCTGTTGAGTAGAGAGCATTGCTAGCAGCACGGAACAGAAGAACCAGGTGCTGTGTGGTCAAACACCCAACACCCTGCTGCTGGGATCACTGTTATCTCACCTACCACTGCTGTGGTGTTTGTGTCAGGTGTGACTGTCCCAGGCGGGCACACACATCACAGCCAGGGGTATGTGGATATAACAGGGAGTGTGGGGACGAGTTGTGGGGTGCTCAGGGATGCAGACGAAAACAGCAAGCAGGAGGTACTCCCTCATTTTTTCTAAGAAGTAAAGCTGACATAGAAGCCAAGAGAAGGGAGGTGATGTGTCAGAGGAGATGGTAAAAAAGGATCAGGATTGCCTAAAAGTAATTTTTATCTTGGTAGACGCTAAACAGAAGAATCAAAGGACACTTCAGTGATGTTGTGCTATTATCCTTGTTTAATTTCCTTTCCTTATTTTCCTCTACAGTTGCTCTTGGTCGTAATCAGCCCTTGAAAAAAGAGAAACCAAAATGGAAAAGCGATTACCCCATGACAGATGGACAGTTGCGCAGTAAGAGAGATGAGTTTTGGGACACAGCACCAGCTTTCGAAGGTCGCAAGGAGATTTGGGATGCCCTCAAGGCTGCTGCACATGCTTTCGAGAGCAACGATCATGAGCTGGCACAGGCAATCATCGATGGTGCAAACATAACACTACCACATGGTAGGTTAATCTAAGATGAATGTGGCCTGTGAGAAGTATAATGGGTTAAGGCAGATGTGGTTTTTGACCTGAAAATCAATTGAGATGCATATGCCATAGTTTAAAATGTCCGTATGGCAGGATCACATCTTTCTTTTGGGTGTTTCAAAGAAGTTTCAAAGAAAAATCATGTTAGTGTGTAGAGAGACCAAGAACAGCTACTCTTCTGCAGTTACCTATATTTGAATGTCTGATCTGCATGGTGTAATGCAGAGTTTCAGTGTCTGATCTCTATAGGCAACCCTTAGGACTTGTGATCTCTTGAAACACCCAGATGCTTGAAGGCTTCAATTTTCTTAATTTTTTTCCAGCTTCACTTAGTAAGAGGGTAGATTTTATTATGAGTGTCTTTGGTGTTTGAATTGGGTTTGGTTTTTTAAGTTTCTTTTTTGAAGATCATGAAAAAGTTTCCCCAAAATGTGATGCTGGCAATCTGTTGAAGGATATTTGCAAGATAAACTGCAAGAACTTAACTGAGGTACTTTCACTCTGTTCTGAATTCTTTTTTCATTTGGTTTTTTACAAGCTCTCTTCTCCTTCATTCCACCCTTTTAAAGACAGTCTCTTCCCTTTTATTCCCAATAGCAATACAATTTTAAATTCTCTATTTGACAGAAGTCATAATTGAATAGGTTTGTAGCTTCAATAACTGGAAACAATCAGAATAAAATTAAAAACAAATCAAACCCCCACAAAAAAATTGTTTAAAATCACCTAGCACCCCATAACAAAACCTAGCTAAACGAAAGTGGACATCTGTTCTAGTCACTTGGTGCCCTCTCTTCCAGAAAGGGCATGAAGAGTTTAGTTGACTTGTTCCCAGTGTATATAAAAGGCTATTCCGCAATGACCTGGCAGTGCTGTGTTGAAGGTGGGACTTGATAACCTTACAGGTCTCTTCCAACCACATGTATTCTGTGATGTGTGTGCTGAGTGTGGTCTCTTGGGAGGAACAAAAAGATGATTTTGAAGATCATGTACCTTGCTTTTTGGAGTAACTAATCTGTGATACAGAATCACAGAATAATAGTGGTTGGAAAAGACCTCCTATATCACAGAGTCCAACCATACCTGCACCAACAAAAAAACCTAAATGCCTAAGAGATTGAAAAACACAAAATAACCCCCTCCACGCCTGCCACTCTAGATTGTCACAAAGCACTGAAGCACCATGTCTACACACCTCTTAAATACCTCCAGGGATGGTGACTTTACCACCTCCCTGGGAAGGCCATTCCAGTGCTTCACCACTCTTTCTGTAAAGAATCTCTTCCATACCTGAACTTCCCCTGCCTCAAGTTCACACTGTTGCCCCTAGTACAGTCATTATTCACTTGGGAGAAGAGTCCTACACCCACCCCTCCATAACCTCCCTCTAGGTAGTTGTGGAGGACAATGTGGTCCCCTCTCAGCCTCCTTTTCTCCAAACTAAACATGCCCAGCTCCCTCAGCCTTGCCTCATATGACTAGTTCTCTAAACCCCTCATGAGCTTGGTAACTATCCTCTGGCCACGCTCCAGCATGTCAATCAGCATCTTTTATTGGTGGTGCTTAGGACCTCAGTTTCCATCAGAAATCACAGCTGATCCTGTGTTTAATTTGGACAGGGCTGATTTGGGGATCTGTCTGTTTTTTCCTATAATGATGTGTGAAACTTTGCTACTAGTCATGGCTTAATGTGGTGTTCTCCCCACTCCTGTTGAGCTGAGTGCATCTCAGAAATACTACTGAGAGGGCAAAACTTCCAGTGCTGCAACACAACCTGGCTTTTCTATAATTAATGGTCAGTTTGTCATGGTCCTCCAGATTGTTGTTCTCAAGGAGGTTTACAGTCTTCTTGTTCTAAGAGAGTTTTTGTCAAGGGGGCGTCATGCAGGCAGAAGTAGTTTCTGTAGTAGCTGTAGTTTTAAAGAGGAATTTGACAATTATTTACACAACCAGACAAGTCTTTGACAGACTTGATAGAGGTCTGCATGCAGCTGAGTGTTTAGGGACTGTGTGAGCTGCAGCGAACTGTAATGGTGAGAGGAGTCTGAGAATGGAAACTGAAGTTGCTGATAATTTGAAGTTACTGTTCAGATAAATGAAAGCAATTAATATCTCAGATATTTGCAGACCTATGACAGTTGCTGCATTATTTTGCTTAGTTGCTAAAACAAAAACAGTTGAGGTCAGGAAGACTCAATCATGTCTCTGGTGCAGGTTTAACAAAATACATAGATTCACTTCCACTACTTACTGCTTGTGTAGGACTTCAGCCTAAAGAATTGTCTCTTCGGGAGCAAGTGTTTGCTCTCTGCATGGAGGGTCTTGGGCTACTTGTAGCCATACACAAAAGCCCAATTCTTGTAGTAAATGAAAAATTTGAATCACGAAAATGCAGTGAGAGGAGTATTATTGGTGTAATGTGGTTGGAACTTGATGAGACTCTGGTAATGAGCTATTTTGGCGGCACTAGATTATGCATTCAGTTTAAATGTTGAACAAGTGTACATGCCAACAGCACTTCCAGGGGAAACATTAAATTTTATGGCATCAAGTCATGCAGAGAAGCTGTTTGACACGTTAGGTCTCTGCTTCCTTTCGTTAGAGTGGCATAACAACTTGTAATTGCGGGGGAGGATTTTATTCAAGTGGGAAAGTTGAAGCCGTTTAAGCCTGTCTCGATGCTGAAGTCTGTTTTTGGGTTCTGAGATAGTCACTTGTGCATCCATGGTCCTCTGGAGAAAAGAGGAGTTTCAACACTGCCAAATTCTGAAAATAGTGTTTCTTAGGTTTTTTTTTTATCACTACTTATTAGGCTCAGGCTTTATCTTAGCATGTTTCAGTCTTTTAAGTCCCAGTGGTTTCTGGTTGCAAGCAAAGATCTGAAACCAGGCAAATAAAACTCACAATTCTTTGCTTCAGGCAGACCAAGGAATGTGGGATGGATGCTGTGCCCTGGAAATCAGCTGCCTTATGTCACTGAATGTAATACTTAAGGGAGAAGAAGTATGCAAACTCTCAAATTTGTCCTTTCAGCAGACTGTTTACTTGGTTTGTGGTTCTGTCTACTATTGGCAGACCATCATCATTTTCTGAGGTCCACATACAGAATATTCTGAATATTTCAGGAATCAAACGTGTATCAGAGGCTCTGTTGCCCAGGCAAGGCCTGATCTAAGGCTGGATTGCAGATACAGAGAATATTATGGATATTTAACCAGGATCTTGAGTTTAGCCGTGATTTTCAGACCCGTAAAATTGCATTACTTGCTTTCTATTAATCTGTACACTTGTAACATTTGTCTTGTGCATCAGCTGCTTCCATAGTTCTCTGTGCAATATGACCTTTCCACTACAGAGAAAGCTGCTTCTTTTAGAAATTCAAGTATTCCTTAGTCATCAAGTATTGTTAGTGCAATGTATGAATAGATTATGATTAAAAGCTTTACTTAATGGTCTCAGTAATGCTTATTCTCAGCAAAGTGAGCTTATCTCCAAGCAGGTAGAACAAACTGTCCTTGTTTCACACCTAAAACCAACAGGTTTTTGTTTAAAAAAACCCTCACTTTGTGCAAAATTTGGAAAGTGAAAATGGGCATTAAGAAATCCCGCTGCTGCGTGTGCATCGGCCACTTAGTACTGGTCTTACCTGACCTAGGCCCACTGTAAGCACATACAGCACTAGGCAAAAAATACACATCCAGATCAGGATGTCTCATCTGTGCAGTTAGGAGGAGACATAAAATGCTGGCAGTCTTTTGAAAGACCTGAATGTCAACATGCAATTTTATGTTGTAGTCACCAGAAGCTCTGGTGGAAACTGCTCGGGAGTGCTGGAGCACCTGCTCTGAGTTTAGGCTTTGTGTTTCCACATGGCAGGAGAAGGGAGAACGTGCTGCTCAGGCTGTGCATGCGGACACCCTGTACTGCCACAGAGAAACCCAGAAAGCAACCACTGAAGAAGGTGACATGTAGAAAGCAAGTTGATTATTCTTTGTTTCCTATGTACTTAATTTGGCAGTGTAGCTCTGGCATTTTTATATGTGAAAATCTGTATTTGTGAAGGGATAGACAGTGATGTTATGTTCTTCCTTTGATTTCTTAGCTCACCAAAGGATCTTGATTCCTAAGGAAAACCAGCATCAACTATGATAAATTCCTTTGTCTCTACTGAAAAAATGAAGAATTTTAACTTATATTTTTTCTTATTTCAAAGGTAGAGCTGTTCCACAAGATGATGCAATGGTCTCAGACTGGCATTTCCTCTCGTTTATTTTCTGTGTATGCAACTGAGGCTTAAAAACCCAAAGCAAACCCATTCTTCTACATTTTAACTGTCCCTGTGTGGTGAGTGTGATGTGCATAGACTCAGACCATGTATTCTGTACAAAATTAAACTGTATGGGAAGTGGGGGAGTGAGTAAGGACTGACAGAGGCTTGCAGTTAGAGATTCTAGCCTAGCTGGTGCTGCAAAAATAAAACTGCTTTTTTATTCCAGAAGCTTACAGGAAAAGGAGGAGGTAAAAAAATCCTCATCTCTTAATGCTGTGTGCAGCCAGGTATCTCACTTGTGTCTGATGTGTGTGCGGAAGGCTCTGACTGATGTAATTTTTCTAATGGATGCCTTTTGCTGTCTTCTGCAGTTAAAAATAGCATGTAAGAAATATTAAATAAATAAATAAGCTTGTGGGATGGGCTTAGCACTTCTCATCTATCTTGGGTGCGTCTGTGGGATGTATTTAAAAATAGAAATAATGTTATTGCCAATTTATACTTTTTTTTCCTGATGTCTTAAAGTAGCACATCCTCAATATTTTATTAATGAGTCTATTTAAATTTAATGAACAGCAGTTTTACATACTTCTCAGCTATCAAAAAGGAAATGTTGAAGCATGTAGTATTTTATTAGGGTCTGCAGCAGATGTTAGTGTTGAGCTGACCTCGTCCTGAAAGCAGTTAATATTAATTGGAATCTCTCGGGGGGTTAAGTGGAGTTTTTAAATTTCAGGATGATCAGTTTATCCATTCCAGCGTAGTTACCAGTATATTGGATTTAACTCTTCTAAGGGTGTCTGAACAATAAAAGGGCCTCAGAGGCAGTGGCTTTGTGCTCAGAAGCAGTCAAGTCCTCTGTGCCTTAAAATACAGCTCCTGTAGCTCGCAGCATGCTTTCTCAGGGAGCAGTCTTGCAGCACTGGCTCTTTGTGTGCAAGCAGAGCTGTCACATTTACTGTGTGTAGCACTTGAGATCATGAGAAGTGGGGATTTGAGTATTTAACTTAAATGCTGGAGAAAAATAGGTGAAATTACTCAAATGTTCTTGCCATGAATAGATTTTCTTCCCCTTTAGGTAAAATACTCAACAGAAAACCATTAAAAAAACCCCAAAGCCAGCAGAAGCATTGGGGAAGAAAGCATGGCTCATCTCTGCTGTTTTTATTCCACCCCAGTCTAAATACAAATTCCTAATTCCAGCAAAACACCTATTACCCTATTGAGCTGTAACTGTGCTTCATGCTGGGATATTTGCTGCCTTTGGGACTGATGTTCCTCTGCTCTGAAGAGCAGCTTTTAATGGCTTTGCCAGCAGCTGAGCATCCCTCAGTGTGCCGCCTCCCCTTGGTGTGCTGGAGACTTTCAGAGACTGTTGCTGTAGGAAAGGACACATCACGTGCCTGCTGTCCTTCAGTGCTCAGCCATGTCTTAGTGCAGCACTGGGTTTCAGTAGACCATTGGGATGAATTTTGTATACTTGGACAGTACTGTGTGAACACTTATGGTCCTTAATAAAGAAAGTTCCACTCTGCTACTCTGAAAACTCTGGTTTTGTTGGTAAATGAAAGATTTTGTATTGTTGCTCATGACCTTGGAAGAGCAAGGTGAAGGTGAGAGAGTGTGATAGCTAAAGCTGATGGAGTGGTATGATTTCAGGTGAACAGGAGAGCAGCCCGTAGCATCAAGTGTGTTTGGCAAGATGTCAGAGCTGCTTTTAGCATTGATTGTATTCCTTGTGCTAGAAGACCCAAGAAGGTTTTCATACTGCTCAGGGAAATGACTGGGAGCATCAGAAAATGTCTGGTCCCTGCTGCAGCTGGCATTTCACCTTCTCCTATTGAAGTAAATCAGAAGAATTGTTGGAAGTTTTTTGTGGAAACAAAAGCTGTGCCTGTGCTCAGAAGTTTGGGATGGGCACACAAGTTACTGATGCTGGTCATCAGTGTGAGTAGTGCAACTGAGCCCTTCGTGTGTGACCTTTGTCAGCTTGCTAGTTTATTACCTTTGTTCAGTGAATGCTGTTTCCTTCTTCCCTTCCTTACTGACAGGTTTTTCCTCTATCTTCTCTACAGTAGTTTTGTACACACTTCCCTTTGCATACCAGACTGCCTGGGGTCACATAGGACTTGGAGTGAGGGAGGGGGAAGAGTGATCACAGTAACTTATTTTTGTGGAAACAGTAACTAAGGATGAAAATAGCATTCAATGCTTTTATTGAAAAGGAACCAGACAGCTTTCTAGAACAGAGAGGAGAGCTGGTACTCAAGTGCCAGCAGTCATTTGAGGCTGGATCGGCTGTTACTGGCTGTGCTACTGGGTGGTAATGTAGCTAAAGGTCGTATATATCATGGGTATATAATCTGGTCTATATAAAAAACAGATCCTGTAGCAGAAGAGACATTCTTTGTACCAGCCAGGAGTGAAATCAGATTTAACTTTTTCTAAGCCAGGTTGAAGCATGATGTCTAACTGAAATGAATAGGTACTATTCTGCTGTAGACTTTGTTCATCACCTTTTAGAAAAATATGTCCTGTAGTGTTTTTATGTATTGAATGGGAATATCTGCTAAACCATCCTCCTTTGTTGATTGTTAAGCCATCTCACATCACATGCTTGGTCTCAGTTAACATCCAAGAAGCATTTGGAGGTGGGTGCTGTTGGTGAGATGCTACTGGAAATGGGCTTTCTGCAACAGCCCCTGTGCTGTATCCATCTCTTAATAATTTTCCAGGTTCTCTGAGCTGGAATATCTATCTACAAGTAACCTTCCAGATGTAGATGGGAAAGGAAGCAGTGGGAGGTGGTTGACAGGAACTCAGGCGATAGTATTTAAAATTGAACAATGACTTGAAAATATCAACAACAAAATTATGTAGTAGATGTTTAACACTGACTATTCAGTGTTTGTTTCCTATAAAATAAAGAACTACATGAGTGGAACTCAGTAATTCTTTCAGTGTTCTTTGTGCGATGGCTATATTGCTCTTAATTATTGTATTGATGAATCTGTAGTAAAGAGAATGTGTACAGTAAATTTCTCTGTGGCGCCTTTGGCATGTAAATTGAATCTGCTTCTGTAACCTGCTGCCTGTTAAGTCACAAGATCCTTGTGCCTTTTTCCCCCATCCTTGTCTGTCTCCATTGCTTAGCCTTTGCTTAGGGGATTAAGGCTGCAGAATTGCTTTCTCAGTAGCTCATTTATCTGAAGAGGCTTTTTAATTGTCCCTGACAAAATATTTTTTCAGTAATGCATTACCTTGTCTGTGCACATGTGGAATGATGAACAGTGCTCTTTTGTGTGTGGATACAGAATGCTCGGTCAGGGTTCTCTAATGTCACTTTAAAAGGCTACTGAGTGGTATTTTGGTGACTATAGCTGTCTAATTTTAGGTTTCAGCAGAGTTATGAAAGCTTTAGGAGGTCTGACTATTAAAGCCAATATGATCAGCAGTAGCAGAGAGATGAGCATGCAGGCTCTGAGAGTTAAGGAATCTGAAATCTTTTTCAGTGATTTTTGTAAAAATTGTGGTTGAGGCTACTATTTTCTTGGGTTTTGGTGGTTTTAGAGGGGTTTTGTAGAACAGAAAGGAGAACTTAGTTTAGGAGGGAGGTTTTTGTGTTTTGTTTTTACTTCAGTTAAAATAACCAAAAGTAAGAGATTAAAAACCCATAATTTGCTGGTGTCTTACAGGGAGCCAGGCTGGCAGCTGTTAGTGCTGAGCACATGGGTGTGTGTTAGGGGAGTACATGTCTTTTGGTGTTTCTCTTTACACATCAGTGTCTATTTTTTAAAAGTTGTTGATGTCAAGTTTCCTCCTTATGTTTATCTTTGCTAAAACAGCTAGACATAACATCTTGACTACCCGCTACAAGTCTGCACCCAGACTGTTTAATATCTTCTTGCCCCGAGTGTGCCCAGCACTGAGAGATGCTCTGGTTGGCTGGTTGCCTGCCCAAGGGACAGCTGAGATCCCAGTTTTAGTGGTCCCTCTCTCCAGGTTCTTACCACTCTGGTTTTTGCAGTCTCACCACTGCATTTCTCTGAAACACAAAGATGATGTGAGAGCTCAAGTGTGGAAAGAAATGCTAGGTGGGCACCTGCTTTGGGTTTCTGCAAAGCACTGGAGGAGACCAGCTCATCTTCAAAATCCGTTTCATGGAGCAACTTTGTGTGTGCTCCTTTTGCTCACTCTCTTCACAAAGGACCTCTTGCTGATGAGAAATCTGTGGAATACTCAGGCTGTTTCACTTCTGCTCAGGCACAGTAATTGCCTTTTTATTCCAAGACTTAATCTAAATTAGGAATCTTCAACCAGTGGCTCCAGGCAATGTGCTCCCTGCCCGGACACTGAATTCAACCTGTTCCAGCCCTCTTCTAGTGGACTGCTGATAGGCAGCTGGCAGAGTGGTAGCTCCTCCTCCTCCTCTGTCATCTCTTGTCTCCATGATTCTCAGCATTTATTCTGTCTGTCATTGACCCCACAGGCCTGAAAGATGGATCAGTAGTATTGGGAGATGCCTTTTTGCAGAGAGGCACATGTGCATGCACCACACTTCAGTTTGTGCTGTCCTTTGGAGAAGGAACTGAGGATTCCAAATGTAGCTGCAAGCTGTTTTCTAAAATGTTGTATTTTCTAAACCGTTGTTTATCTTTTACCTCTTTCTGTTGTCCTTGGGTTTAACAGTGCTGTCAAGTCCATAAAGCCTCATCACATGATTGTTGCACAATTGGCAGCTTTAGCTGCCTTTTTCTTTTTAAACTGGATCTTGAAGCAGGAGATACTCAATTTATAAATATGAGTGAGAAAACAGCTCTTCCTGGATAAAAATACAGGTTATTTCAGTTACTGAATGCTTAAAGCAATTCATTTGTTTACCTTCATTCTGTAAAAGGGCAAGTTTGCAGCATTAATTTATAGACTGCTGTGCAGTAGAAACACTGTCTTTCATAGTAACCACTTCAGAGCTGAGAGTTGGAGCTTTGGAAAAATCTTTGATTTGATTTTTTATTTTTAAGTGCAATTATAAACCCTTATACTCTTGAGTGCTCTTCTGCTCTGCCCTTTGAAAGCCTTGTAGGAGAGAGGCAGGGTTTAATGTCAGTAACCCCATCCTGCACTGACCTGGAGTCTCCCAGCCAGTTGGTTTGTGTGCTTTAGGTATGTTTTCTTCTATCTTTGTTCCAGCTTTACTCTGAAAGGAGCCATGGAAACCAGAGTGTTACTCTGAAGGTGGCTATAATCACAGAATAAAACAACCTTTGCACTCTGAATGTTTTAAAACAGCGGAGAAGTGAGCAGTTGGCCAGCTTCCCTTCACACAACCTACTTGTTCCCCTTCCGCATCTCTTCATGGTGCAGCAGGATGCTGAGCAGGATCAGTCAACATCTTTAGGTTTGTGCATCCTAAGAAGACTTTGTTCCACAGGGATGTGGTTAGAAGTGTGGGGGGGAGATGCTCTTGAGTATCACCCATCTCTAGCCTGTGGCCACGCAGCTTGTGGCTGAATTAAAACCATGTGGTATCTTAACATTAGGGAAATGCAGCTTCTGAAACTGAGCTTTTCCAAAGATTCCCAACTGAAACAGGTAAATGCCAATACATTCCTTTATAATTGGTGAGTTCACTACCAGGCAGTGCTCCACAGGGCTGGTGTTTCTCTTCTTCTCAAGGAAGCAAGCAATAGCCAGGCTAAGGTTTGGCTGATACTCCTGTTCTTTCTGCATTGCAACCCCTGTGCATAGTGTGTGGTGGAAAGCTGAGCACAGAGATTTGTGAGCAGAAGGTGAGGGGAAATGACAGCAGCTAATCAATGAGGCATTTAAAGCTAATTGTTGGAATTGGGTTAGTTTATTGCTGCTGGAAGTGTTTTTATTCTAACGGTGCAACTTTTTCTGTTCTTTGTGTTTTCCATCCTCATGAAAATTCCAAGTCATTGTGTAGAATCTCTTACTCTTTCTTCCTTTTTCCTTAAAGCTGATAATGCTTGAGCCAGTCCTCAGACGCTGAAGAGCTACTTCGACAGGTCTGCAGTAGAAGGCAGTGAGACGACCTGCCTCTGTGTGGCAATAACTTTCATTTCCTTAGCCCCATACAGCCTTCATTAGTGTTTGTGACACTGGGACACATGTGATTCTGTGGCTGCTGGCTTATGTGTCAGTTATTTTCTGTAGGAATGGGACAAGCTCTCTTCTATTGCAGGTGCAATGGTTTTGTGCCAGTGAAGTATGCAGGATGCTGCTGTGCTTTAACAGACTCCTCCTAACTCTGCAGTGTAGTCTATTTTCTCAAAAGCCTCTTCAGACCGGAGCTACAATTAAGATGATGTTTCCCATAATTTCTGCTGTGATTAATACTTTTTAAATAGCTGCACAACATCCTTTCTGAAGGACTGGATTCCCGTGTTTTCTTCAAATGGAGCATTGAATCAAACCAGGATGTAAAAGCACTTGTGGCTGGGAGAAATATTTAGATATCTAAGTGCAGGTTAGAAACTATCAATCCTTCAAATAAAAGCCTACTATAGCTATATCCTTCAGTTGTTTTCCTTAAATATTTTTAACTTCTGCTCTTGTTTTTTGAAATGTACTTTGAGGAGCTTTGTCAACATAATTGCTTGGACTCTTCTCAAGTCTCTTCCCCTGGTAGCATATGCCCATCTGTTTCCAGTCATTGGTTTCAGTTTGCCTTTTCTGGTGTGGTGCGGACGACTGCAACATTGTGTTCGGAACTGGTTTTTTTTAATTATAATTTTAATTATTATGGTGTTACTTGATTCTGCATTAGATGCAGAGTATTTTGCTCTAAAATAAGTGTCCTTGAAGGAACTGATGTCCTTTAAAGTGCCTCCGTTCACTAAATGAGGGGCTCAGCCAGACCTTGGGTATTTCACTTGCTTCTTGTCCGTGGATGCATCCTGCTTCGCCATGATCTGCAGATGACAGCAGCTGTGACATTTATCATCTTCCTCTCTTTTGGCTTCAGGTATTTAAGTAACAGGAAGACAGTAACTTTTTCCAAGATAAGGCAAGATAATTATGATCAGACGTGTGCTGAGTCGCAGCAGACAGTGTCCCATTGTGCAACTTTTCAGGGCCAGGTATGAGCTCAGGGAAGTCCTGCCCAGGGTGAGTTGCAGAGACCTCAGGCAGTTAGTGAGCAAAAGGAGATATTTTAGTACTTCCACAGCCTCTTTCAATAAATACCTGGGGATAGTAGCATTAAGTCATTGCTGGGCTTCAATGAGAGGGTTTGTGGAACTGATTCACCTCTTGCAATAGAGAAAACTTTTGATGAACATCATCAGCACTGTGCAGGCTGGTGAGGGTGCACTAGAGCCTGATGGAAGCACATGATAGACACCAGATTCAACAGTGGCATCCAGATTTTCCAGTAAGGGGGAAAATATTAATTTCTAAGAAATACATTTTCTGCCTTACCACTAACATGCTCTGTGGTCATGCAGCTTGAAAAGGTTAAAACAATACGGGTCTTTTAAATGATCACTTGAAAGAGGCTGAGTTTGTTTGGACCAGGAGCTCGTGGTTATTTTTCGCTGGTAGCTCTTATTGAGAAGTGCACTGGGCTTTGCTTTTTTGCTGAGACACATCAGAGCCTAACACACAGCTTGGTATGGAGTTAAGTGCTGGTTTGTAGTGTTACTGCAAAGAAAACACCCAACAAAACGTGTGCTTCCGTACATGTTTCGACTGTTAGTCATGATACAGAAATAGCAGAGTCTCAGAGCTGCCTTTATTTGTTCTTGCAGAGATCAAGCAAGTTCTTTGTAGAAGGTCATGGCTGCATCTGGGCCTTGGATTTTTAACCTGTCTGGGCTGTCATGGTCTGCAGATTCCCAAAGCCTCTGCTAGGTGCATGTGTAGGGCATGATGCAGATCTGACTAATGTGCAGGCTTCTACACTCATGATCAATCAATTATTTTTTTTCTTCTTTAGTATAAGTAAGGTAACTGGAAGAACAGTGTCTTAGAGGTGAAGAGCAGATTACATGGGATAAAGCAATGCTGCAGCCTTCTGTTGCTTCAAATCTTTCCTGTAACCTGCTGTAATCTCCTCCACCCCCACCTTTTTAAACAGCTTTGTGTTGCAGCTTTATTTTGGGAAGTAGATACTAATGTGTAATTGTGTCTGTTTGCTTGACCTCGCTGGAGCCTTTAACATTTTTGTTGGTTATCCTTGGAGAATGAGCATGCAAATGAATGGCTGCCACACTCAGGAACAGGACTTTGAATCTAACATGGGGATAAGAGGCAAGATTGGGAGCCCTAAGACAAAAATGGTACAGGGCAAACTTTTGTCTAGGTCATTTCTTTCTGTCTCCTATTGCATAAAGGTAGGTCATGGGAAGATTTGTTGCTTAGTCTCAAAAGTGGTTTTCTACATCCTTCTCTCGTTGCAGACTGATGTAGGACTTCCCCACACTTCATTAAAGCTAACAGTTGCTTTTGTGTTCAGTCTAAGGGGTGGTCTCTGCTGCTGTCAGCTGAAACTGCAATAAGTGCTGTCTCCAGACAAATTTCCATCTGTATCCACTTTGAGATCAGGTTAAACTAAGATTCAAGTATTTTGCTGCCCAGAGTGGGTACTGTTGTAGGCAGGGATAGCTTGAAGGTTAAGTGCACTGACACTGGTCATGCCATGGAGACCAAGTCACTGCAGTCAGTAGTATGCATGGGGCAGGACTTGGCATGGTCAGATTGTACCTCCTCTTCCTGAGCAGCAGAAGACTCTGCTTTTTCCAGATAGTCTAAGATAGAACAACCAGTTCAGAACAAGTATCACAGTAATGATAGGGCTGGAAAAGACCTTAAAGATCATGCAGTCCAACCTAAAACCAACCAAGTAAACCTAAACATCTGACATCTAGATCATGCCACTCAGCACTTCATCCAGCCTAACCTTAAACACCTCCAGAGACGGTGACCCAACTACCGCTGTGGGCAGCCCATTCCAAAACTGGATCACTCTTTCAGTAAAAAACCTCTTCATAATGTCAAGTCTAACCGCCCCCCCCC
>VZRI01003311.1:414059-436728 GCA_013397515.1 Upupa epops
GACCTAACACTGAGCCTTGGGGGACACCACTAGTAACGGGTCACCAACTAGATGTGACACCATTAACCACCACTCTCTGGGCTCATCCATCCAACCAGTTCCTGACCCAGCACAGTATATTCCTGTCAAAGCCCCTTGCTGCCATCTTAGCCAGGAGTCTGTCATGGGAGACCGTGTTGAATGCCTTACTGAAATCCATGTAAACCACATCCACAGCCTTCCTCTCATCAACCAGTCGAGTCACTTGATCATAAAAGGAGATCAGGTTAGTCAGGCAAGACCTACCCCACCTAAACCCATGTTGACTGGGCTTCATCTCTTGGCCATCACACAGTTGTTGCATGATAGCACTCAGCACTAACTGTTCCATAACTTTGCCCGGAACTGAGGTGAGGCTAACAGGTCTATAGTTACCTGGATCATCCCTCCAACCCTTCTTGTAGATGGGGGTCACATTTGCCAATCTCCAATCATCCAGGACCTCACCTGTGATCCATGACTTCTGATAAATTATGGAGAGCAGTTTAGCAAGCTCATCTGCCAGCTCTCTCATCACTCTGGGGTGAATCCCATCCAGTCCAATGGACCTGTGGGGATCCAAACGGACCAGCAGGTTTCTAACTAGTTCATCTTGGATAACAATTGTACGTACTTAATTAATTAATGAATTGTGCTTAAGGAAATTGTACTTAATGAGAGTAGTCTCAAGCAAAGGTAAATTTTGTATTTTGTCTTACTGGGAAAGGATTGCAGCAGGTTCTGGCGTATTTGTTGGATGATTATGTGCTTCATGGTGTTGATCACTAGTGTCCTGCTGATGGAAAATCCTCCTAAAGTATAATTCAAATACCATAGCAGTTACTTAATCTTCCAAAATTAGCTGGAAATAGCAAATGAGTTTGTCATATTAGGAAAGTAAGACCAAGTAGTTATGTTTTGTATGTGGTTATTATACAGAAACTGCTGTAATGATCAGTGGCGGCTTCTCTGAAAACAGTGCTCATAAAGCACATGTACCTTTTCAGAATGTGATGGAGTCCTGAAATGTTTGGTTCTAGTTCAGGATTAACAAAATTTCTTCAGTCCACTTGGCCTCATCTCTTCTGTTTTGTGAAAGAATAGAGCATTTGTACCTCAAGAGCCAGTATGCTATTTTGTGATGGCCTGTTTGTATCATCATAGTCAAACACCCCTGACTTCTGCATCAGAAGGAGATTTTTATGAGTCTATTTTAGGACAGCAAGGAAAAGCTGCTTAAGTCTTTGTGGTTGGCAAGAAAAAGAAAATCTCTATCAATAGAAGAAAATGCTGTTGTTAACCTCCCATTTGGTTTTCCATGTTCACTACATTAGGATTTCGGATGCTGAATACTAGGTATCCAGTCTTGGTTTACAGGAGCAACAGACTAGTTAAAAATTCAGTGATAATGAAGGGACCAACAGTTTCTGTACCTCTGAGTTCAGCTCCTGGCGGCCTGATTGCTGAAAACTTTGCCAGGACAGCTGTGGAGGGGGCATATTGCAGGGTCACATGAGTGTAAGACTGTACTGCCTTTTTTTCCTCTGAATCCCCCCCCATCCCTTTAAGAAGACAGATAATGGAGAACAGCAAATCTGAATGAAGAGGGTTTACAGAGAAACTCTTTATCAACCAGAGGGTTTTTAAAATTTTTTTATCTAAGTAGCCTGTCTAGACAGGCATCTATTTTAATGGCATGCAAAGGAGAATAGTACATGAATACTTGATTAGTAAAAAACACTTGGTCATCTTTGAACCCTGATGCAGTGCTTTTAGCAGCTGTTGCTTTCTTGCAGTGCTAGATCCGAGTTTCGGAGAGCGCTGCACAAGTGGTGGTACATATGGTATCGCTAACACAGCAACTACCAGGCATTAATACATATTTCACTTCCTTATTCAAACCTGATTTAGATAAGAACAAGTCTACGATGAAACAGTCTGTTTTAAAGTTTGTATTATGGCAAAAGCCTGTGAGGAAACAGATGGGGAAACTTGTAAAGGATGCCATGATTGGGTAGCTAGTTAACCAACCTCTGAACCTAAGGTTGTGCTTAAAATTCACCACCTTTTTCAGAGTTCTTTTTCAACAGCTCTGCTCTAGTAACTGGAAGTCCTTAGCCACATTGTGGATTACAGGTAGGAACGAGCACAGTAGTTTCTTAGTTGTCTGCCACAGCCAGGGCAGATGAAAAAGCAATGACCTGCACAGACTGTAGGTATCTATGGTCAGGTAAAGCTGTATTAAGGAAGGATTAGCTCTGTTCTTTCAATTACATTGTTGTCATATTTTGAGCTTTCTGGCATAGATTCCCTCTTCTCAGGCTTCCCCTCTTTGACAGACAACACAGTGGGTCTGCAGATCACAGTTCTTCGGACAGGATTGCAACAGCCAATCCCAGTCCTCTCCCTGCCTGGCTCTCCCCTTCCAGCTGCTGTTGTAAGGGACGCGCTTACTGACTGCAGCCACTGTCCGAAGAAAAATTGTTTATCTGGCGTAGAAATTTGTGTCAGAACACTGTTCATTATGTTTCGCCTTCAGCCTAGTTAATTAGCGCTACTGAATTAACTGATACTCTGCTATGGTAGAGAGAGTAGATTAGCAATGCATCTTGCATATCTGCACCAGCCTTTTACCACCTGCTTCTTCCTTGACCTCTCTTGAAAATCAAGCCTGAACCAAAAGTTTTCTGACAACCAGAGATAGCAGTGCCCTGCAGGCAGATTGCCTTCCAGCTACAGCACAGGGATGAGACATATCTTTCGCAGTGTGCTAACACACCCCTCTGAGCCAACAGATTAATGCAGAAGTTGCTGCACAAACCCCTTGTCTTGCTCTGCTGTTCAGATACATCTTGGTTTCTTTGGCAAGTGGGTGCAGGCACAATGCTGCTCTTCTCTGCCTTCTGCAGGGACCAGGGCACCACCAGTTCAGTGATATGGTTTGGGTTTTCCTCCCCTGTGCAGGGTGCGGGTGAGAGTTGCAAAACTGGTTTTAGGGATGGAGTTTCAGCTAAAGGCTTCAACTGGGATTTGCTCTTTAAAGTATTGTTAGAGCAAAACAGCTAGTTAGTGTCATTCGAGTTGGAAGGGACCTCAATAATCCATGTAGTCCAGACTTCTACTGCAAGTGTGTCTTGGCTTCTTGCTTTTCAGGTCCTTTTCAGACAGCTGAATGTACATGATTTTATCAGCATGGGTTTTCTGAAAAAAATGTCCAAGTGTGGAGATGAGCATGAGCTGTGCAACAGCTGATTCAATGAACCAGCTACACGGCAGCACTCCTGCCAAAGGAACCGGGTGAGAGGATCTCAAAGGCAGTAGTAGAGGATCTTAATTTTCTCCTCCTCTCCCTTGTAAAGCACTAAACGCAGTTGCAGTCTGCCCAGTGCCAGTTGCTATAACTGGGAGTGAACTGGTCCCTCCTCACCAAGCAGCTCCTGAAGCACTGGGATCTCCTGCTGGCTCTGGGAGTTATTCTTTGTGGAACTGAGCCAGGCCGATAATGTTGCTGTAATGGAAGAGTTGTTTTTCGGTGATTTTTGAAATAAGAATTATTAAATGCTTAACACTTACTGTCTACAAACCCCATTCTTTAAGGAGATGGAGTAAGTTCTTTACTACAAAGGCTGAGGATGAGAGCAGAACTATGTTCTGTGAGCAGTTGTGCCGTGACTTCAGAGACAGGCTTGTTCCTTTATAAAGGCTTTGTTCAATAGATTTGTGGTAGTTTCAATTTGCATAGCCCATGGAAACTTAGTGTGGAAGAAGCATGAGAAGGGGGTTATACATGTGGTTTATTATCAAGTGCTTCATCCACACCATTAACAATTATAGCTGCTTTATTGTTCTCCCAATGTGGTGCCAGGCACAGGCTTCCACGAGTTCTCCCACACACTGCCCTCCAGAAGCAGCAGAGCTACAGCTGTTAGCTGCAGCACTAAGCTGTTTCCATCGTTATTCATTTAAATGGGACTTAATGTGAAAGAGCTTTTTTCTATCACCTCCTTCCAGTTTGTGATGGCTCTAGGTGAGCTGGAACCAAACTACCACGTGTTTTCACTTGTTTGTCCCAGTACTGTTAACAGTCACCCTTCACCATCCTCATGTGCTGTTGACGTCAGTACCTATTTGTTTTTAAAATAAGATGCTGCATTTCCCAGACATAACCTGAAGCAGTGACCAGTAAAGATGTGAAGAGAGAGTTTAGCTTTTCAGCTTCAGTCACTGATCTCTAGGAACCACTGTACTACAGCACCCAGTTGAAGACCTACTTGTTTTCTGATGCTTGGGATGAGTTTCTTGCTTTATTGACCTAGAGTGAATTCAAACTAATAGTCTGCAGGTGAAAACTCTGCCCTTGCCCGTTTGTTCAGCACTCTAGACTCAGCTTGGGTTTGGAATGCAGCTTTTCAGTAGGGAAAAACAAATGAACACAGCTGTTCCTTGGGCAAATGTGTTACACACAGATACTTAAACTCCTCAAATTAGCTGCTCTTACTGCAATGCTAGATTTTGGTTTACGTCAACTTAATTTCTCTTCCTGCAGCAAGTCTGTCTGTTGGAAGGGAAGCAGAGAATTTTGAATTCTTAAGCTTTGAGGGTTTCTGAGCAATCCTCAAAACACCACAAATCCTTAAAAAATAGAAGGCACGTTGTGAACAGAGAACAAGGAATTTGCTGCTTTTTTGAAGAGACACTGGTGAGCAGCCTTTAAGAAATAACAGTGGCCGTTAGATGCATTAAAGCTTCTGGTTTTCAGTGAGTGCTGTCATACACGCTTGATTTCAGCAACTCTTGCAAAAATTTGGTCATCCTTTCATGTGCAGAAGTACAGGTCCACGCTCTGAACTGTTTAGGAGTGGAAGCAGTTTCTCAACCAGTCCTTTTCCAAGTATTTCGCTTGCCAGTACAGAGAAATATTTCCATCCTAATAATCTTAGTGAAACACAGGTTTTTTTGTGGTCTGTGAGGCAATTAATTTCAAAATGTTCCAGTTCCACATGCTTGATGATCACATCTGCTTGTTTTTCTGTCTGAAACTCTCAAGCTGTCTCCTACCTGGATAACAACCAACAAGAAGCTCTACATCACAGCTTCTTCCAGAATTCCTCAGTCTCCAAGCTGATACTACTTCTGAAATATTAAAATAATCCCATCTGCTGTGGTTCCAGCATAGTATCTTCTGTTTTGTCTTGAATCAAGCCTGTAAAATTTAACTCCATAACTGTGTTGCGGTATCAGTATGGAATGCCACTAGCTCTTGCTTGATTATGTAAGTCTTTAACTGGGAAATTTTTGGAATAACAAATTGGTGAGATGCTCAGAGTACTCCTTGGGTCACTTACCAGAGCCTGTTGATTCTAAGTGATAGGGTTTGGGTGTATGGATGGGTTGGTTTATTGGCTTTCCTTAAAGGAAGGACAAAGGATGTTTGTGTCTGTGTTGACTGAACTGACATCAGTAGAGGAGTATTTAAATACTGAAAGAATACTCAAGTATAGAAGGTATTGATACACTTTGTTTGTTCTCTCCTTACTACTGTTGTAAAATCTTTTTATGACATCTTCATCTTTCATGTCCAGACAGAATCTTCCACCTAGGTCTGCATCACTGCCTCCCACCCTCTCTGCTGCTTTGGTCTTGAACTCTGACCATTTTACCTGGTGTCTCTGTATGATCCAGCAGTGAAAAGTCAAGCAATGACTCACGCTATGGGCTTTAGTATCTGGACTTGGTCTGGTTGTCCAACACAGCATCCAGCTGCAGGGTCTGGGGAAGGAATGGGAAATCTGTCAGTGGAACTGCGGGATTACTCTCCTTACTGAGCTCTGGTCTGCAGAGCCTGGTGCTGGCAGGGGAGGGTGCAGCGCTGCCAGCCTGAACTGCAAAACCTCTGCTTGCACTGCTTTTTTCTTCTCTGGCTTAAGAGAGGCTGCATCCTTCTGTGCTTTGACTGGCTGCTGAGGACCCTGGTTGCCTAGGTAACAGGGAAACCTAAAAAAAAACACTCCTTTTTTTCCGTGTTTTCTCATAAAAGCTTGACAATCTTTAGTGCCCCCTCCTGCTGAATAACTTGTGTGACCCAAGCTGATGTATCTTGGAGGAAGGGTCAGAAACATAGTTTTCAATTAGAACTGTACAAATAGGAAAGGTTTTGTAGTTGGATATATAATTTCTTTTGTGCTTTGCAGTATGCAAGGGATGCTGCAGCGAATGCCTTGCTGAAGAGCTGCCATCTATCTGGTGAGATGGGTCTTGCCATTGTGGTTGTGGGTGATTCAACCACTTTTGTTCTTCCTCTCTAATATCTTGTGCTTGCCTGCATCACTCAAAATAGCCATAGCCCTGTGCTCACCACACCTTCTGGTTAACACATTCAGCCATCATTTCACTTCTGAACTCCAACCAGCATATCATTTCATGTTCTGCCTTTGAGGTTGTTGCTGTTTACGACTCTTTGAAGAGCTTGACCTTTTATAAAGATCACCTCACCAAATGCCTTATAAAGCTCAGTGGAAGTTAGCTAGCTGAAGAAGACCAAGGCTATGTGTGCACACCCCCCCAGCTATTAGGAAGTGAAGTCTAGCACCTCATCTCCTTGGAACTCCTGCTTGACCTTCAGCAGGTGCCATATATCAGTAAGAAGGTGGTGCCACTCTCAAGTGTCTTCTGCTCACAGTAGACATCTTCTGGCTTTAATCAGTATATCCAGGCTTGAAAGCCATTGAGTGGTAGCCCTTGAGAATCTTGAGATGTTTTTACCAGTATGAGTGGAAGAGTGGGATTATCAGTGAGGTTTGTGCTAACAGGTTATGTTTGTTATAAACCATGTCTCAGCCTAGGATGGGACTGTGGGTGTTTTTGCTGGCAGGTTTCCTCTTCTCTGCACTAGTGAGGCTGCATCTGAAATACTGTGGTCCAGTTTTGGGACCCTCAGTTCCAGAAGGACACAGAGCTGCTGGAGGGTGTCCAGTGTAGAGCAATGAAGATGATGAAGAAAGTAGAACAGCTGCCTTATGAGGAAAGGCTGAGGGAGCTGGGTCTGTTTGAGCTTGGAGAAGAGGAGACTGAGGGGTGACCTCATTAATGTCTGTATGTGAGGGGTGGGTGCCAGGAGGATGGAGTCAGGCTCTTCTCAAGGTCATCTAGTGATAGGACAAGGGGCAATGGATGCAAGCTGGAACATAGGAGGTTCCATATAAATATCAGAAGGAACTCCTTCACACTGAAGGTACCAGAGCATTGGAACAGGCTTCCCAGGGAGGGGGGTTGTGGAGTCTCCTTCTCTGGAGACGTTCAAGACCTGCCTGGATCTGTTCCTGTGTGACTGGTCTAAGTGGTCCTGCTATGGCAGGGGGATTGAACTAGATGATCTTTCGAGGTCCCTTCCGATCCCTAATGATTCTATGATTCTGTGTTGGTTTTTGGGTTTTTTTTAAGACAGACGGCCAAGTTAGTTGCTGTTTCAGAGGATTTTTTTAATATTGCTTATCTGATTGTGATTAAGCATCCAGTGTTTATAGCATAGGCTTTAACCTTGATGTTAGTTCAGCTGGGCAAGGATATAAATGATGAATGCATTCCTTAGCAAGCTTACCCCCGTGGTATTTAACTCTTTGTTACGTTGCTTTAGAGCATGAACATGAAGTTATGTGGCTTGGAAAGAAAGGATCTAGTTGAGCTGCTCTAGTGAAGGTTAAAGGCTGTTCAGGTTTGGGGCTTCGAGGCTTTTTAGCAGCAAACTACATCTCCTTGTTTCTGTGAACTGTGATCCAGAATTTAGTACTTTGACATCTACTAAATAGATCGGACATACAAAATGAAATGAACATTGTAAAATAAAACTGAAAGACGGGAACATCAGGCTTTAGTCTGTAAATGTACCATGAAAGGCACAGGTCTAATAGTCTTGATAGAAGCTGGTTTGCTCTGAGACTCATACATGAGACAAGACTGTAATGAGTATAGCTGAACTGTATTTTTGTGGATTTCCTTTTTTGTTCTGTTTTCTCTATAAATCTCAGGGCAGAGCTGCCTGAGTGTGATCTGTACAAACAGAAAAGCCTCAAAAGCAACAGCCCCTAAAACATTGACCTTTTAGCCAAAGATTTCCTCTCTGGGTTTTCATCAACACAAATTAGCTCTAAAAAAGGGTCCTGCTGTCTAAAAGAAAGAACATTTCCAGCACAAGTTGCTGCTGTCACAGTGGGCTGAGGCACACCCTATATCCCCAGGTTATAATTTTTTATTGTGGGAATTTTGCTGATCAAATAGCAAAGATTCAGACAGCTCACTATCAGCATGAAAAAATCCTCCCAACCAAAAAAAAAAACCCTTGTTTCTAACAAGAAGCAGTTGGGTGTTGTGAGCAGAACTGCCGAGTCAAAGAGGGTTTTTTTAAATATTCTGTAGCTCAAGGACTTGGTGGCTCTTCAAACAATTCCAGCTACAGAAGGATGGGTAATCTTGCCAGTGAATGTGCCCCCTCTAGGGGCAAACGTGTGGAAATTATTACCGCAGGTAAAGCCAAACCAATGAAGCATTTGCTCGGAGTATGAGTTTCTGGAGGTTTTAAGCACTGTGAGATAGGATTCCTGCTGTGGTGTAAGATGCAGCTTCCTGAGCATTTCAGTTTCCTGCCGCCCTGCAAGGGCTTAGGTGTACTGTATGCAGCAGGGCTCTTCTTTCTGCCTTCTCTGTCTGTTAAGATGTTACGAAAAATTTGCTGCCACTTCTCCAGTGTTGTTCTTGAAATATCTTTATAAAGAGTGTCTCAGACTGTGAAAAAGTCAGCTTGTATTTGATAGTCCAGTAGACATTGTAATTCCTGAGCTGTTCCTTATTGCACTGTTTCACTAGAATCATCATGGCTGGAAAGGACCTCTGGATCATCAAGTGCAGCCTTCATCCCAACTTCTCCTCAACCCCTAGACCATGGCCACAAGTGCTCTATCTACTCAGTTTTTGAACACCTTCAGGGATTGAGACTCCACCACCTACCTGAGCAGCCTGTTCCACTGCCCAGCCACTCTCTCAGTAAAGAACTTCTTCCTAAGGTCCAATCTAAACCTCCCCTGACACAACTTGAGGCCATTTCCCCTCATCCTATCGTTAGTAATTTGGGAGAAAAGACCAGCACCAGCTTGCTACAACCTCCTTTTAGGTAGTTGTAGAGAGCTATAAGGTCTCCTCTGAGCCTTCTTTTTCCTAGAGTAAATAACCCCAGTTTCCTCAGCCATTCCTCATAAGGCCTGGTTTCTAGACCTCTGGGAGTGGTGGGTGTGAGGCAGCACACTGCTGCCTGACCATCTGTGACAGGACCATCTAGATTATCCCAAGGAACCTCTCAGAGGTCTGGGAAAATAAAATTTACTCCTGAAGCCTTAGAGCTTTGAAAACAGGAGTTACAGATGCTTTGCAAATGTAAAGTGTGTGCTGGGTGTCATGGCTTTAGTGGTGACACCACACCCCAGCTGGAGCCACAGGCCTGACCAGCTTGGGTGGTCGTGTTTGTTCTGGCAGTGCTCACTAAAATGGCAGTCCTATATGAAACTGTAGCAGCAATTTCTGAGTGCTTGGGAAGTTACAAAATCTTTCTTTCACAGTGCCCTTTGGTCTCTGTTGGTTTGCCTTTTCACAGCTCAGATTCAGGATCACGGAATTCATCCAGGTAGCATTTGCAGAGTGCACATGCATCCTAAACCTTGGCCTGTGCTGCTGGAGTAGTTGTCCTCTTTGGAATGGCACACGGGGTATGACCACTTCACTGTGGTTCACAGTTTGTTCACAATCGCTTTCTCTTCTCTTATCTTCTAAAGGTGCTCTTACTGAGTGTTACGATGAACTGGGGAACCGGTACCAGCTTCCTGTCTACTGCCTCGCCCCACCCATCAACATGATAGAGGAAAAGGGTGACCTGGAGACTCTGGATATTCCTGATCCCCCACCCAATTCAGGGCACGAATGTCAGCTCCGTTTGCGTCTATCCACAGGCAAAGACCTCAAACTCATGGTCCGCAGCATGGACTCTGTCTACCACATGAAGAGGCGGCTGCATGCGGTGGAGGGAGTGGAGCCAGGCAGCCAGCGCTGGTTCTTCTCAGGCAGGCCACTGGCAGACAAAATGAAACTGGAGGAGCTGAAAATTCCAAAGGACTACGTGGTACAAGTCATCGTGAGCCAGCCCCTAGTAAATCCCACCCCGGTGGAAAACTGATTTTTGCTTGTTTATTGATTCTTCTTTCCTCCATCTCTGTCATGGGGTCTGTTTTCACTGCCCTCCTGTCTTTGGGTTTGTCCTGCTGATGGATTGGTTCCAAGAAATTATTGGCAAAAATTCCATCTGTGATGGAGATCTGCAAAACGAAAACATAAAAACGTAAACTTGCCTTTGAGGTTTGCATGATCTCATGTTGAACACAAAAGAGAGTAGCACAGGGCAAGGGCAAAGGAGGGAGCAGGAAGGAGAAGGGCGAAAGAGAAGGAGGTACAGAGAGGGAGGGAAGATGTTGTCATTTCACTAAAACAATACCAGTATGTAATGGTTCTTAAAACTGTAGGTGGTGGCCTGATCCATGAAGCCAGAGCAATGGAAAGCACTTTTATTTAAACAAATAACTAATCCATTTCTAAAATTTCATATCAGCACCACATACAGTTCATACAAGAACTGCAGCAGCTCTGGGTGGGTCTAGCACTGTCTTTATGGTCTGAGCTAACTTATGTTTTGCCTGGGCACAGCTGGCCCCAGGCAGTAGACCTGGGCCCCAGCCCATGCAGGCAGCTGCTGGTGATGCTCAGACTAAGCAATTGTACATTCCAAGAGGGCAATGCAGTCCTGTGCCATTGCTGGCTCTTGAGCTGCCACTGCAGCCCACCAGAGCCTTACGCAATAACTTAGTCAATGTATACTCTTACGTACTGTACTGTGAACTTACTTGCTACAAGACTGACTTAGCCTGAAGTTTACTGGCTGATGGGCATCCCAGTGCATGTACCTGCCGAATTGACTGTATG
The DNA here is from genome assembly GCA_013397515.1 of Upupa epops. NCBI lineage: Eukaryota > Metazoa > Chordata > Aves > Bucerotiformes > Upupidae > Upupa > Upupa epops. Next base: position 425,094 of record VZRI01003311.1, read on the forward strand.
TCACTGAGATGATTGATCAAGCTTGGGTCAGGCTAGCTAAGGGGAGTGATAGCTGGTCTGTGTTGAAGCATTAGGTGCATCACCTTTGTCAGACGGCTCCAGTGTAACAGGTCCAGGATAAGCTGCAATTACACCCAGATGCAGTGGATTGCACCTTTCTCTGCTCAGTTCCTAGAGGACACAAAGCATGGAAGTTGGCAGGGAGGACACAACAGCAGAATGTTTTCAGCTTCTTGTGTGTCATTTGAAGCAGCTGCCAGTCTTTCCACTCTGGTCATCCAGACAGGATGACTGGAGCTACCATCACTAAGACCACACCTAGAGCATGATGTTTCACAGCCAGACCTTTCTCTTCTGGCAAATGACAAATCCTTCTGTAGTCTCAGATCTGAACTGTAGTGTGTTGGCATGGAGGAGTGAGGGGAGGTGAATCTAATTGCTTTTCCCTCAGTTTGAGATACTCTCTGTGTTCATTTGGCTGCTCTGCACCCCTGTGTGGTGATGCTTTTGGCTGAGATTGAATGCCCTGGTTCTTTTGAACATGATTCCTAGTTTGTTTATTCAGCCATCACTGAAATCACTTCCTCCATAGTTGAATGTGCTGTTCAGGTGTGAATAGCTGATTTGTATTGATTTCTGTCTCCCTCTTTGGATCAGTGGTCTAAAGCTACATCTGTCCCAAATCTTTCTCATCTGTTGGTGAATCTGGTGGGTCATGGTGACAATTCTAAACTCAGTAGTTTTGCTCCTTCATTAATTCCATAGAACTCACCTTCTTGGACTGGATGGGAGCTCTTGCTTGGTGACTGTCAGCACAGAGCAAGCAGAGGTCACTCGTATGACACCATGAGTCTTTCCCAGCAGGTGGAAACAGGCACAGAATTTACACTGATGGTTGGAAAACAGGTCTAGACATTGCATGCATTTTCCATTCTACCCCAGCTCTCCTGTTGGCCCTCTGCTGTATGGTTTTCTGACAGCTCCTTCAGCCCTAGTCTGGTACCAAATTACTGAAGTGCAGTGGCAGAACTATGTAAAGGAAAATTAGTTCCCTGTAGTCATAAACACCACAGTGATTGGATTTTTCCTTATTTTTCCTCTTGTTTTTTTCTTTTTTGAAGATTAAAACAAAGCTGAGAAATCCTAATTGATAAACACAAGTTTTCTATTGCGGAGGTGCTTTTAAGACAAATGTGATTTATTATACTGGGTTTTTTGCAACCAGATCTTTTGCATTCAAAAGGGGAAAATATTTGATACATGACTCAGATATCTTTGGGATTTTCACTGGGCACTTACATCTCTCTATAAATGGTCTTTACCATATCATTTCCCTGCAGTCCCATGGGGGGGGGGGCGGAAATGGTGACAGATTAAGGAGGAGCAGAACCAGGGTGTCAGTTCTGCAACTGTGAACACTAAAACAGTACTTCTACATTTGTATTATTATTTTTGTTTGCTGCTTCTTCCTCTGTTGTTGTTCAGGCATGGTGAATGCACTGTTATTGAGAGCTCAGCATGTAGGGTCTGAGAAAGCTCCTTGTGCTCCTCCTCTTAGTTGGAAAAAGTTTGGGTTTATTATGCAGTAGTGTTATATTAATGGCTTGGATGTTTGGGAGCAAGGTAGTGATCAGAAGGCCACTGGGCTTTGAGTAGAACAGAGAATTGATTTATGAAAACACTCTTGAACAGCATCCCTCCACTCTTCTGTCCCTTAAGCACATACCTACAGCTGAACAGTTCAATGGTAAAACACTTCTGTAGGTGAAAGTGAAGATTTCAGTCTGTACTGAACACATACCCTGCTGGAAACAAATTTTACAAAATTTGAGTTAGGAAAGAATTCTAAGTTTCAAAGTAATATCCAAAAAATACCGGTACAGACAGCACATTGTCTAATATATCCCGTGTATGTACATAGAGGCTGTAGCATACAGTGAGAGAACAGTCATTTCTGCCCCTAAAAAGCTGTCTGTTTGTAGCACTGCATGGTGCTTGGTGCAAATACCAGTGCAGGGACATGAGCTGGAGCTACTCTGGGTTCCCAGGGCTCAGCAGAGCTCTCTGTGTGACTAGAGAAGGACAGGAGGGATGGGAGTCTGGTTGAATTGCAGAACAGGGTCAGGCATCACTGAAGTAAGACTGAACCACTCTTAAACTGTCAGTGCTGGTGAGGGCTGGTGCAGGTCAAACACCTGTGGCTACTCACAGGGAGGACTGACAGAAGCCCACTGCTGTGTTCATGGTTACTGCACAGCACGTGCATTGCGGTTACAGCTCAGCGCTGCTGGCAGCATGGCCTGGCCTGGGCTGGGTTTTGGCCGGCAGGTTGCTGTGCTGCCCCACACCATCTGGTGTCTTGCATATAACTGAGGCAGTGTAACGGGTTGTTAACGCAGAGCCATGAACTGCAGTGCCAGGTACGGATGAGTGAGGAGTAATACAATTTGTCTTCTTTTAAATTCTTAGGTCAATCAGCCCTTTGTCATTCCTGATCAGCTCAGCCTGTGAGCTGAGGCCAGTCGAGAACATTTTCTCATGGTAGTGATGGGTCTGTTTGACATGATTCAGGTTTTTATTCTTTTCATTGCTGCTTCTGCCTGACCCAGGAGTGTTGATAACCCAGTGAACTTACACAGTCCTGAGCACCGTGAAGAGCACAGAGACATAAACAGGCATAGTCTGATGGGGCAAGGATAGCGCCAGAAGAGCCACTCATGCTTGTAAGTACATTGTTTTGTGTGCAACAAAAGGATGCTCAGGGTCATCTTCCACAGCCAAGTGACGGATACTCCTTCAAAGCATCCAGTTCCAGAAGTTTCATTGACTGCTTTGGCTCTTGTGCATCACAGTTTCTTGGTGTCCTCTGCAGAAAACAGCTTGGAGTAGCTGCCCTGCAAAAGTTTTTTCATAGTTTTCAAAAAAAGCCTTTGCTTCTCTGGATCTGGGATGTATTTTGAGAAGTAAAGGATACAAGTCAGCAGTGCAGTAAGTTTAGGTTTCTAAAAGACACCCCAATGCTAAGAGTAGTAGTAACAACAGCATAAAATCTCACCCTCAGAGCAACCAAATGAGGCCCAGCTCCTCTATGTCTTCACAGAAAGTTCCTCAGTTGCCCTAGGGAGGAGCAGAAAAAGATTCATTGGAGGAACAAGGCAATGCATGGTGACCATTGGTAAAGCAGATGACCGAGTGATGAAGTAGTGCTGTAGGATGATGTGCTTCCGCATATGTATTCATTTCTAGTAAATTATGTACACACTTTTAAAAACTATTAAAGCAACACTTTTGTGGGATGCTCTTAGCCATGGATTTGGAAAGCATTTTTGCTGCGTAAGTGATCATGAATTGAATGCTGTAATGTTTCTGTATTCTTAAGAGGCGCAAGCAGCAGCCACATCTCTGACTCCTGATGTGTGTTTTACAGACTCTTTTCTACGACACTGTACGTGCATCCAAGGCCCTGCATCTTATGCAGAGAATGTTTACATTTGCTAAAAAAAAACACTGAGGTTCGCTTTTTCACTGTGCTGTTGAGATCCCATTACATTGAAGTGAAAGTAGTCTCTGTTAAGAGGCTGCTTTTTCCTTAGCCCTTCACCACTTCTCCCATAATTCTGACACCCTTTGGGATGGTGGCTGGCAGCTCTTGGACTTGTGCTCTCCTGGAGTAGGATGTAGAGATGTTTGAGAAAGGCCTTTTTAAAAGCTTGCTCCAGGTGGTGAGGGGCTGAGCTTCGCATCCTCTGCAGTTTCCTGGACAAAGAAAAAATAGTCTGCTTCAAACCCAGTAGATGTTGGTGGTCAGTTAGTGGCAAGTTAACTGATCTAGGAACCTTGGAGTTAAACTTCCCAGCAACTGTGCTTCTGTCTTCTCCCAAAGAAGATGAATGTCCTGCTGTTCCATCTGCAGCTACAAACACTTGTGTTGGTTGATGACTGTATATATACAAGTCTGCCTGCTTTAAGACGTTCCTTTTCATAAAGTGTTTTTGATTGCTCTGTTCTGCAAATGGTTCTTCTCTTCCATATTTCATACGCTTAGATACTCCATAGCTGTGTGTGTGTTGCTCTTTTTTGTAGGAGATGGAGCTATAGCTCTCCTTCCAAGGGAGATACATGCCACTGAGCCTACAAATGTCACTTAGTTGGAGATGAGATGCTTTAACCAGCAAGTTTCTTACAGTGAACTTTGAGACTTATGAAATATGTCCACTGGACTCTCTGTGAAAAAGTACGTTCCTGCCCTCTAAGCAGGACTTCTTGTTGGATGTTTATCCAGTAGATCTCTGTATTTGTATATTTTACAGATGAAGACCATTTGATCAGAGCCATGGGGCAAATAGAGAACTTAAAATCCTGACTCCTGCCTTAAAACTTTTGATTCATCTTGAGTTCCAAAAATTCTGCACCCACTCATTCCCAGGTCCCTTTTTTCTGTAGGAAATTTGAATCCAGTGAAAGGCTGGAGGCAATTTAAGGAAATTTAAAACAAATTGTAGCTGATGGCTTTATTAAAATAACTAACTGGTCTTGTATTAAAAACTCTATTTGTGCCTCTCAAGTCCAGGGAATGTTTAAAAAGGGGAGGTGGCTTCTGAGCAATGATTGAAAGGACTGCGTTAGCTGGTGATCGATCAGTAAGACACTTTCATATGCTCTGAGCAAGAGACTTTGGTTTGTGTCCTCTCTGCCTCATGGTAATGGCTTTCAAAGATGGCTGGTACCATCAAATTTGTACTTCTTGAATAAATATCTTCATTTTTATGGTAAAGCTGTTGTATGCAGTTTGTTTGTGTATGCCATGTAACAGGCGTTCGTGTTATGAAGGACATGGGCTGGTACTGGCTGAAACCACACAGCTCCAACATGCAGGGAAACAAGGACAAGGGGATTCCAGCAATGGGATCGTGCTTTTGGGGTTTCCCCCCATAACTTTTCTAAAGTCCTCTAGAATCAATTACACCAGTTGTGTATAAAATTGTTATAATCAAATTCACCAGCTGTGTAAAACCTGCTTTTTAACTCTTTTCCCCTCCCAAGCTCCTTCGGTCGGTGAAGAATTCTAGGCCGGTGTCAAGGTGCTGTGAACATCAGGTCACTTTTCCAAAGCATTTTTATCTGGTTTGTGGTTGACACCCGGCAGTGTGTGCACACATTTTTTCATCAGCTGCCAAGCACAAGCAGGTTGCCTTCAGACTGTTAAATTGTGTTATTTTAAAATTATTACTCTTTTAACCTGGGGAAGTTCTTTTACCGTTGAGAACAAACCATCACGCCCTTACCAGAAATCCTGTATGAAATTTCCTGGATATAAAACAAAAAAAAAAAGAATAAGAACTTCGGGTTTTTCTAGGGTGCATTTAAAAAGAAATAAAAAAATTAATGCTGGGAATTGTGTGCCTTAGAAAATAAATTCAGAGTTGGTTTTCAGTTCTTCGGTAGGGCTTTTCCTTCTGAGCTGGAGCTCTGCAACATTTTCATTACCTGTCTTGATACCCTGGAGACACGTTCTGGTAATTCTGGTGTGTGACCATGTTTTATCTTGCAAATAAGGTGTGTGGTGCCTGGTGAGTGCAGGGCCTGGAGACATCCAGCTGAACCTCCTTGGAGCCCAGTGCCCGCTCTTTGCAGATGTGCTGCTGGCTGCTCTGTGTGCTGAATAGGATAATGGAGCTGTGTAATTGTCCTGTAATTACATTAACTGACATGTTGTCTTAATTCAGGTCACCGCTTCCCAAGTCTCTATTAACTACCTAAGGTACCGGAGCAGTAGGAGTAAGTTTTTGTGGGCCCTTCTGTTCTGATGCTGTCACAGCTAAACATTCCTATTTGTATTTAGGTTTTTTAAACCTTGGGATCCTTTGACAGTGCAATTTGTGATGTGAGGTGCAAACAAACAACTATAATTTCCTGAAAATTCCCCCTTTTATTATTTGTTATATATAACACTTCATACGTATATAAGATAGACACTTATTGTTTAAAATCCTTTTCTAAGTACATGTATGTACAATCTCTCCATATACATATTCCCTTCTTTCATATACATGTCGAAGAACTGCTGCAGTGGGAGGGAAGTCAGTCTCAGGTTGTCCCCTGGATATGTACATGTACCCACATCACCCCAAGCTGCTCTGTAAGAGTAGCTGTAGCATGTTCTGGGGTGTGAGGTGGGCTGGGGAACTCTAGGCTAGCTGTTGACTGATGCAAAACCCCAGAAGGACGTGGATTCAAGGTTAGAAGTGCACAAGAGTTGGAATTCTCTCAGCTATGCCACAGGCAGTGAAATCAAGTGCTGCCTTACTCCCTACAGCGTAATGCTTGGGGGAGAAACCCATGTATGATTTATGGAATGCTATGTAGACTGGGGTGTTTCTATTCCTGGTTAGCATGTACCATAGTCAGCGTTTCTAATAAGCCTGAATTCGTTTTTCATTAACTTGTATGACACCAGCCCTATCCAAGGTGGATGTTGCTCCAGAGACAGCACTAAGGGAAATGGTCTTTAACCTTGGGACTGATTGTGCAGAACCCCAGAGCTCCTCTGGATGCTGTAGGGAGCATCTGGCTGAAACTTCCGGATGGCTGATCCCTCCAAATCTGGGCTGAAAATACCAGGGTAACTTGGGGAGAATCACAGAGCTCTCAGCTCTGCAGAGAGTGGTTCCTCATCTCCCGTTTTCTCTGAAAAACGCCAGAACACTGGGATTCCAGCCAGGCCAGTTTATTTTCTCTGGCCTCAGAGCAGCAGTAAAGGCCCGAGAGGTGGGATGCTGCCCTAGAGCCGTGCAGAAACCTCATTTCATGGGAGGTCACTGGCAGTGCTTGGAGGCTGGAGTTTTCTAATTGCTCCCTTATGCTGCAGCCCTGCTTCTGTGATAGGGCAGGTCTCTAACAGCAGAGGGTTCAGAGGAGGCTCAGTGGTACAGTGCCCTGTATAAGGTGAAAGAGGGAAACAAATACATGGGATTGCTGTGCCCAAGGCGTAAACAGGCAGTATTTAGCCAGAGAAACTAAAGTGCCTCGCTTGCTTTCTCTCCACATGGACTTAATTATGTGCTTTCATTAACAACGCAAACAGCGTTTCCTGTGGTAGGGCTGTTTGTCCCCAGCATGGCAGCAGGGATGCAGAGAGCTGCTGGAGCCCAGAACACAGATGTGAACGTGGAGCAGGCTTCCAACATGAGCAGTTCCAGCCTATGACACCAGTTTGCCCAATTTCAAACCAGCCTTGCTTTGTGTGTGTCTGGCAAAGCAGCAGCATTGGGCAGGAAGGCTCTGCTAAATCAGACTGTGAGACAGGGGACAGGAACAGGTTGTGCTTAAACACCAAGACCACAGAGCTATTGCAGTAGGTGGGGAAAGGTTATACCCTCCTTTGCAAGACGTAAGGCATAAGGCTGAAGTCCAAGTGGCACCAGTCTTTCCTCCTCCTAAGGCCCAGCATTCAGGCAAAAAATGGAGCAGCTACTTCATTTACTGCAGCTCTTCAGTTTAATCACTTTCTACAAGTTACTACAAGTTTCTACAAGTTCTAGTGCTTGTGAATAGCCTGGGGGATGGAAAAGTCAGGCTGTTACTCCTAGCAGGGTAAAGAGCTCTTGCTGGCCTGTTAGGAGCTTGCTGGTTCTGCTGGCAGGCAATTTGTGATCCCCTTCCTCATTTTGTTGTTTCTAATGCAGAAGACTGCAAACATTTGAATTCCCTGTAGCTCAGTTACTGCTTTTCGAGAGGAGACGGACCCTGAGCTCAGCAAGGCAGCGTCACCCAGTACAAACTGTTAGTTCAGAGACAGACCCCAGGTCCAGGTTCTTGCCCCTTTCTCTTAACTTGTTCTGATTTCCTTCCAGACCCAGGAGAAATTGGTTTCAACTGATAGCCTGAGGCTCACCCCAGATATGTCACAGGGCACCTCCCCTGCACATGGCTGCTTCTCTGCCCTCTCTAATGACCTGCAGATGTTGGAGCGATCCAGAACAGCTGGAGGAAGGGGAGACGGGTGCCTTCAGGATTGTGTCACAGCCATGCTGCTCCTGCTTAAGGTGGGCTTTGAATCCAGCAGCCTTGAAATGAGGCCAGAATCGATGCAGCTCAGGGCTGAAACAGTTTATTCTGGGAAACTACTCCTAGGGCATTAGAGAGCTGTCCTTTGATACCTCACTGTACTGCTAAACCACACAGACAACAGGCTGCAAGCCCTGAGGGGCATACAGGAGATGCAACAACCACCTGGAACAACTGATTGAAGAGGACACTGGTGACGGAACACAGAGGTGAATTATCAGTGAAAACTACATTCTGGGAACCTAGCAGTGAAAAGGTGGAGGAAGAGAAGGGATCTCCCTTTGTTGCTGAATGTGCTCCTGGAGTGTGCTGAGGTACTGAAAGCATGAGAATGATACGAGGCTGTGGCAGGGATAAGAGATGTCTGCAGTCTTTAATGACTGGTTCCCTGCCAGCATAGCTGCAGGTGGTCATTAATCAGAGAGGACTTCAGAGCAAGAAAGGATTTGGAAGAGCACTGGTGACCACAGAAAGACAAAGGTGACAAAAGAAAATTGGCAATGGGTCTGTGTGCACAAACCTCTAAGGTGGGCTGTGTCAGAGCAGAGCTGGAAGGATGTGGCACTTAGTTCCATGGTCTAGCTGATTGTGGTGATGTTAGATCATAGGCTGGAATTGATTATTTTAGAGGTCTCTTCCAGCTTTAATAATTCTGTGATTCAGTAATTCTGTGAAGGACCTGTTACCAGCTTTGTTCTCTTTCCAGTTGCAGAGAAATGTTTCCAGCTATGGTGACAGAGATGGGCAAGATCCCTACAGCCTCTTCTTGCACCTGATCAAAATGAAGGATCCACCAGAGAGAAGAATGAGCTTCCCCTAGGATTCTTATCGGGCATCAACATCTCCATGGCACAGGCATAAGCCAAGCTTGGCGAAAAGGAGACTGAGAAGTGACCTCGTTAATATTGGTAAATACAGAAAGGGCAGGTGTCAGGACAAGCCAGGCTCTGCTCAGTGTCATCCAGTGACAGGACAAGGAGCAGTGGGTGTAAGCTGGAGCACAGGAGGTTCCACATAAATATGAGAAGAAACTTCTTCACGGTGAGGGTGACAGAACACTGGAACCGGCTGCCCAGGGAGGCTGTGGAGTCTCCTTCTCTGAAGACATTTAAAATCTGCCTGGACATGTTTCTGTGCAACTGGATCTTGGGGATCCTGCTGTGGCGGGGGAATTGGACTGGATGGTCTTGTGAGGTCCTTTCCAATCCCTAACATTCCATGATTCCGTAATGTTTCTAGAAGGAATTTCAAGTCCAAATGTACCACACTGATGTACCCCCTGGCCAGCAGCTCTGAGAATGGACTGCAGAGAGCTTGAAAATTAACAAGGAGCCACAAGCAAACTGAGAAGATGGCTCAAATAAAGGCACTTCTGCCAGTCCTTTCCACCTCCTGTTAGTCTTCTCAGACAGAAGAACAGGTCTGGTTTACCCCCACAAATTATTTCTTCCTATTACTATTGTACTTCTAAAGCATTTTCCATTCAGACTGTGCAGAAAGTCAGCAAAGACCCCTTCCTGATGTCAGCAGGAAGAAAACTCAGGCCTGAGCAAGAAGCAGCTGCTGGCTACGGTGCAGATTTAATCCCAAGGATTAATGACCTATCTTTTGATTGTAATTTCTCTAACATTACATCATCTCCAGGAAACACTGAAGCTCTTGACTATCTTAATGTTTTTTCTGGATGTTGGAAGAGGAACCTTTTGTCTCCAAACTTGCAAAATATCCCTGCGTAGGTTCAGCAGCTGAAGAGCAGATCTTAAAGCGCTGATGGGTGAACTGCTTTTCAGGATGATTGTTTCAGGGCAGAAAGGTTTAGAAACAGATGATTAGCACTGATTTCCTGCTTGAAAAAAATACAGGGAATACCAACTGGTGCTCACCTCCACAGACTAAAGGTGACCTCATGCAAGTCACAACCACAGGAAATACCGAATCCCCGGTGCATCCTGGCATGGAGCACACAGCTGCTGCCAGCTGCCTTTGGGCTCTGCCTGTAAGAGCTACTGACAGCCACCCAAGCTCCAAGGCTGCTTTGTGAGACCCTTTCCAACCCATCTCATGGGCTGAATGACTTTTCATGTCATTCCAGTTCCATGCCCTGCTCCAGACATCTTCCTCCCTGAGTCCTGCAGGCAGCAGCCTCCAGTGCTGGCTCTCAGCTAGGTGTCTGGTCCAGAGCAGAGCTGTAGGACATGTCCAACAGCAAGGTTAAGCTGTGGGAGTAACGCTGTCTTAAACACTCATCTTCTGAGACACTCCAGCCTGAGCTGGGAGGAGTGTTCAGGTGGTTCCTTCTTGCTAAAGGGATAGATTTATCCCATAGGAGCATGGTTGGTGTTAACAGGTGGACTGGTAGTTTCTCTGCTTTCCTGTCCTGTGCAGTGGCACAGACCCAGGGGTTGCACTATACATTATGAGTAAAGATCAGCTCCAGTGAGCTGATTCTTTTTTGCATGGGTGTTGGATGGTGCAGATACCTCTGTATAAACCTCCAGGATGCATCTGGGGTCAGGAGGATTCACACCACCTTGGAAAACTCCTTAAAACAGTGTTTCAGTCCAGCAAGTCAAAGAGCAGCTACTGATCAGGTTGATGACTGTAATGGAGAAAGCAATAGAACAGCAGCTCTGGAAAGCAGGCAGCTCTCAGGCATCGTCTGCACTGAGCAGTGAGCAGTAATTAGCAGGGTTTATTTTATTTTAAATGCCCGCTGATCCCAGACTGGTTGCACAGGCAATTAAAACACAGCAGCTGACAAGAAATGCTGCTCAGAATTAATAGAAGAGTATTAATAATGCAGCCTGATTTATGGATAGAGTGGTGTGATTTCTGCACAGAAGACAATGTCAGAGTGCTCATAATTTGCTGTCTGTCTTCGATTCTACCCCACCCCCTGAGGGGAAAAGGACATTTTTAACAAACCAGAAAGAGTGGAAAAATAACACATTCTTCTTACAGAGGTGTCATTTCTAACTCATGATCCACTGGCAATTATTTTTAGTCTTATTTCATCTTCTCCTGAGCAGAGGAAGAGCCAAACCTCCAGATTCAGCACTCCACTCAGACTTCTCTGAGTGTGAATGCAGAAGACAAGCGGTCACTGCTAAGAAATCTGCAGCCTGGTCTGATTCTGCTACTCTTAAATCTCCGTCAGTGGGGTAAACCAAAAGAATAATACAATCATTAGGATCAGAAGGGACCTTGAAAGATCATCCAGTCCAATCCCCCTGCCACAGCAGGATCACCTTGACCAAGTCACACAGGAACACATCCGGGTGGGTCTTGAACGTCTCCAGAGAAGGAGACTCCACAACCCCCCTGGGAAGCCTGTTCCAATGCTCTGTTACCCTTAGAGTGAAGGAGTTCCTTCTGATATTTTATGGAACCTCCTGTGTTCTAGCTTGCACCCATTGTCTCTTGTCCTATCACTAGATGACCTTGAGAAGAGCCTGGCTCTATCCTCCTGACAACCACCCCTCATTGACATTAATGAAGTCACCCCTCAGCCTCCTCTTCTCCAAGCTCAAGAGACCCAGCTCCCTCAGCCTTTCCTCATAAGGCAGCT
>VZRI01003311.1:437373-492578 GCA_013397515.1 Upupa epops
TCCTCCTTCTTACCCTTTTTGAAGATTGGAGTGACATTTGCAAACCTCCAGTCACTAGGCACCTTTTCTGATCCCCATGACTTAGAAAAGATGATGGAGAATGCTTAGCAGTGACTTCCACCATCTCCTTTAGCACGCGCAGGTGCATCCCATCAGGGCCCATGCATTTGTGTACATCCAGTTTGCTCAACTCGTCCCTAAAACCCATGGGAGAAGTGTCATCACCTGAGCTGCAGCACTACTGGGCTTTGCAAAAACAAAAGCAAAGCCACTCAAGAACTGCAGACCGGAGGTGGGGAAGCTGAGAACCAGCGACGGGGCTGCAAACAGCTTCGTGTGGAGGACTTGGCTAGAAACCCACCTGCTTTCTATCAGGGAGCACTAACAGTTTATAGACAGGATTTCATGAGGAGGCTGCTGCAGTACTAAGGAATTAGCTTCTGTGAGCCAGGAATCCCCTCTTGCCCCATGTTCCTGACATCTTGCTTGCACAGCTGTAAGGATCTGCTTTATGGCTGCTCTGGATTTTTCCTGTGTTGATTATCTGCTCATGTGCCAGGACCTGGTTATCATGTTTGTTCAGCGGTAAGAAGCCTGACTTGGGGGCTTCATGTGCTGCTGGGGACCAGAGGACAATAATGCAGTAAAATCAGTTTGGTTTCATAGGCTCATGGACCTTTTTCTGTCTTACTAACAGAGAAGGAGGCAGTGGGAAGGGGAAAGAATTATCTTAAGTGAGAGCTGAAAAGGCAGCTCAGTTCCTCTACAAGGTCCCTGGAGCATAACAGATTTCAGAAGCTGATGCAGGAGTAGCCAGGCTGTGTAACCTAGAGCAGCAGGGCATGGCAGAGTACTGAGGACATGGTGATGTGTGCTGCATCCGGAAACTTCCTGGGGTTCTGCCAAGCACTTGTATTAACTGGGCTGCTAATTAGTATTACAGAGTGTTGCATTTGCTGTAACATCTGAAGTGCTGTGTTTGCAAAGCCTGTGATCCCTGGTTCTGAATCCTAAGCCACGTGCCATTCTGTCTGTTTTCAAAACATTATGCAGGCCCTGTGATTTAGAGCTTTAAGGACAATCTTGTTTTTAGAAGTACTGACTGTTCAGGTAATTTGTTTGATGAGCATCTGGGAGCTAGAAATACACTACCAGTGCCATGGCATTTCATTACTGTCAACAGGCAGAACACTTCACCTACTTGTAGATGCTGCAGAAAACACCTGAAATCTCTCAGCAGTATCTCTGTTGGCCATAAAGATCAGTGAAACAGAAGTGGAGCTGTGGCAATGACCCCTCACAAAAGGAAAGCTCTGCTCTAGAACCAGGAGCAGTCTCTGTCCATCCCACACCTTTGGTGCTTTTCCCACATTTTCCAGAATTCCCTCACATGTGGAGGCAAAGGTTCCTTTTCCACTCAGACCTGCTAAAATCAAGTGACAGGAATTCAGGTGCTCAAGAGTATTTAATGTGATTAAAATGTGCAAGACAGAACAGACGTAAAGATTTGTTTTACACTACAATTTCAGATAACTGCTACCCAAAGTCTGTTGGTCCATTCCAAGGGGGTCCTATGTAGCAGCCCTTGCTGTTTCCAGTTTCCAGTACCTGAACAGTGCCTTTTGCAATGTGTCTGCGTGTTATAGCCCAGGGTTGGCTGCCTGTGAATGCCCAATTTCTCATTCGTTAGCTCTTAGGGAGCTCAACTGCCAAGTGAAGTGTTTATCACCTATTGCTCTTCCAACCCAGAATGAGTCCAACCCAGTACAGCACTGACCACCGAAATCAAGCGCTCTTTGTTTCTTACCACTAACCTCTAGCATGAGTAATACTAATAAAATCTACCTCTACAGACTTACATGGGTCAACAGTCTCTCTGTAATTTGGCTGTGCTGACTGCTCTGAGCAGTCACAGTTGATGTGATTGATGGTCATGCTCATCACGTGCCTGTCCATAGGATCAGAAGAGTTCCCAGGAACTCGGAGCAGATTTGAAAAGTTGTTTTGCATTTGTGGTGTTCAGATTCTCTTATTTATCACCTGAGAAACAGTAAGGATTAGTTACTTATAGAAAGACAATTAACCTGTTTGCTGACTTTGTTTGATGTCTGTGAGCTTTCCACAAGAAATGGGAAAAGGCTGATTCCCTTTGGCTATAGAGCCAAGAGACAGCAAATCTGCTTATAGGGTAATCAGGCACTGGATTAAAAGTACCACAGCCCTCAGCTGAAGCAGAGTTGCTTACAAACTTTCAAAGGGATAACCTGAGTTTGCAAAATTGATGTCAGCAGTATCTCTGAGCCCAAATCTGATTAGCCTACCCTCAGATAGCAGAGACATCTACCTGCACTGTGAGTCTTGGATTCCATATCTTTACAGCACCAGATGTCCCCAATATGTGCCCACAGCTCTTATAGAAGCAATTACAAAGATGACAGTCCAACACTTATGGAAGGGACAGGTGACAGAACATAGGGAACTGACCACAGGTCATTGTGCTTAGAAGGTCCAGTGGGACATCATAAAAACCCTCAACCAGAATGGTGGTGCACCCTGGAGCAGGTAACCCCAAGAAGTCCTGTCTGCACCACCCTGAGAGGTTTTTCAAGGCCCAGCGGGACAGATAAGCCTGACCTGGTCCAGTGCTTGTGGCACTCCTTGTCCAAGCAGAAGGGCAGCCTAGATGATCTCAGTAAAGTGTTACTGTTAATAAGAAGGAACACATTTTTTAGAAAGACACCTAAGCCATTGGAAAAAATCAACATTAAAAGGTTTTACAATTTAAAGTTGCTGCTCTGATTCTGTCTGTTCTTATTCCAGTACTGTGAGATCCATGGGCTGTCACAGATCAGATCCAGACCCCATGATGTTAGGTGGAAACAAATGCTTGGGATGCACTTGGGTTGCATTTTCACCTTGTTTTTCCTACAACACAGCAGGGAGAAGTGAAGAGGCAGGGACACACAAAACTTCCATCAGAAAAGGTAAATTTGATTTTCCAGGAACCAGTTTTAAATGGCATATCAAGCATCACTATCAGGAAACACCCTGTAGAAACGTGATGGCAGATTATACCAGCTAAAAGCCATTTTTTCTTAGCAGAAAGAGCAGGAAAGGCAGCGATTGAGCACTGTGGGGTATAATACATCAGGGAACTAATGAGAAATCACCAAGCCCAACCACCAAGTTCCAAAGCACAATGCTGAGTTTTGCCTGCGTTACACATCAGGGTGGAGTGTGCAGATGCACCCCCTCCCCGCTTCTGTCCTCAGCTCATTAATGGGACACGTATGTGGGGGAAAACACACCCACCGGGGTGGCAGAAGTTTTATCACCAGGGTTTGCATGGACAGACATTTAACCACTACTGTTAAAACCAGCTGTTATGAATCATGGCTGCACCGTCGGGTGTTTCCCCTAGATGTCCTCATTTAATACTTGATTTCAACTTGGTTGTTCAGAGGAATTTTGCCAGGGAGAGGATCTGAACCATCACACCTGACAGCAGTAGACTCTTGTGTGCTCTACAACAAACTCCTGGCACGTGTCTGTGGTGCTGATATGCCCGAATCCCTGCTACTGGGAGTTTGGAAAACATGTTTGTCTGTTTTCATATGACAGCAGTGCCTGAGGAGTTTCAGACCTTTCCTTCAGGGCTTCAGTGTTATTTGTATTCAGCATCAACTTCTGAAGTTCTGATCTCCTCTTTCCTGTGTTGGGGGAGTGGTGGTAGTGGTGAGATACTCAACTCAAGGTACGTGGTGGTGAATGGAGTTGGTGGCTGGTGATAAAAAATGTTCCCCACTGTCGCTGCCCATTCTCTTTAACATTGTTATCAATGATCTTGATGAGAGAATGGAGTAAATTTGCAGATAGCATCAGATTAGACAAGTATGTTGACCTGCTTACGGTAGGGAGGATCTACAGAGGGATCCAGACAGGCTGAAGACAGCTGCATTATGTTCGATAAGGCCTAGTGCTGGATCCTGCACTTGGGTTGCAACAGCTGACTTGGGTCAGTGTTGGCCCCTCACTGCAAGATGGACGTTGAGAAGCTGGAGTGTCCGGAGAAGGACAGTGAAGCTGGAGAAGGGCCTGGTGCGCAAGTGGTCTGAAAAGCAGCTGAGGGAACTAGGATTGTTTAGCCTGGAGAAAAGGCAGCTCAGGGGAGACTTTCTTGCCACCTACAGTACCTGAAAGGAGGTTGGACCAAGGAGGAGTCTGGTCTCTTCTCCCAAGTAGCAAGTGAGGAAAACGCCTCAAGATGCCCTAGGGGAGGTTTACGCTGGCCACAAGGAGCAATTTCTTCCCGGAAAGGGTAGTCCAGGTCTGTTCCAGGCTGCCCAGGGCAGTGGGGGAGTCCCTGTGTCTGCAGTGGTTGCAAAGCCGTGGAGATGTGAGGTGAGAGATACGGGTTAGTGAGGACCCGGTAGTGCTGGGGGGTCACCTGCCCACCATGATCATTAAAGCAAAGCCACTCAACCATTCAGTCTGGGCCNGCCCCGCCCCGCTCCCCGTCCCGCTCCCCGCCGCGCTCCCGGCGCACAGCGGCTCCGGCCTCCCCTGAGGTAGGGCGCGGGAGGCAGCTGCCGGCTACTCCCCGCAGCTCTCCGTGCGGCTCCGCCATGGCTTTCGCTAATTTTCGCCGCATCCTGCGCCTCTCCACGTTCGAGAAGCGGCGGTCCAAGGAGTACGAGCACGTCCGGCGCGACCTGGACCCCGGCGAGGTGTGGGAGGTCGTGGGCGAGCTGGGCGATGGAGCCTTCGGCAAGGTCTACAAGGTGGGTCCGCGTAGGGAGTCCTTGCGGGTTCTTGCTGCGCAGCCCTGGAAGACGGCTGCGGGGAAAGGAGAAACCTTGCGGGAACCGGGGCTGCTCCGCGCATCCCGTGGCGAGGGAACAGGGCGAGGGGCGAAGCCAGCGGTCCGCCCGAGTGGGGGGGAATGGAGTGCGGTGTGTGGGGCTCGGGAAAGGAACGAGAGACAGTTGGGAGAGAGTTCATTGGTTTGGGTTTTTTTACTTAAATCGCCGTTCTTCAGGGCGATGCTTTTGTGAGGCAGCGAGATGTTCCTTGCCAAGCCCGTCGGAGAGATGAATGGAAGGAGGGTTCTTGGAAGTCGCGATCCCGGGGCCGGTCTAAGCTGCGGGAGTCCCCGGGCTCCTCCCGTCAGGAAAGCTCGGGCGAGGAGAGGAGTCCAGCTCCTAGGGAGTGGGACACGGCTAGTGCCATGAGTGTTTAACCCGCCTGGGAGTTTGAAGCGCCAAACGCGGGCTGTACTTGGCCCTCCAGAACCGCCGCGGTGGTGTTCCCGGCGCTGAAGTACTCGGGTCCCCTGTGCGAAGGGTCGAGGGAGAGCCTGGGCTGGGACTGACGGGAGTTGCTGGCTGGGGCTCCATCTCCCTGGGACACCAGTGTTGCAGACAGAGTTTGGAACTGGGATGGTGAATTGGCTCTTGGGCAGCTGGTTTTTGAGGGTCTCATCAGTCCATCTAAGGAAGGCATTGCTTTTCAGAACTGAGAAATAAGGAGTGACTGAGGAGAAGGTCGGGAAGGGAGCTGGTTGGTAGCAGGTCAGAACAGAGATGTTTTACTACAGCATCCTGGCTTGTGTATATTTGTTGTCTCTATCATTTCCTTTGGTAGAAACTCTCTACAAAACTGGCTGCTAAGCATTGAGTGGAAGTCTCTGGAGAAGGATCTTACCTTCTAATAAAATACAAATCCTAAAAATATTTGAATCCCTAACATCCTGCTTCCAAAAGCAGCGGCAGCAGTAATCAGTGCTTCTGTTACCAGTGTACTTGGTGGTGTGCACAGGAAACCCCTGTGTGTATAGCAGCATTCATTCTTATGGACCATTACACACTTACATTTGCTTAGATTTCTCATGTAATGGTAAACATTTTAAAATAAGTTAATCAGCTTCTGAGACAAAAGAGAACTTAGAATTGAAATAAGTTATTCCTCTGTTTAAACATGTCTGACTTACCCAAAGTTGATAGCTTTCATCATAAATTTTCATCGCTTTATAAGTGGCTGGTTTGTTTTACAGGCCATTGTCATGTCTGAATGCCTCTACCATGAACTCCAGCCTCACAGCAATAGTTAATTTTCAGTGACTTCATGTACTGTAGGCTGAGGATGTTAACTGTCAGTTAACAACATCTCATCTCCACCTACTTTATATCTCCTTTGTGACAGTTTTAGGTACCACAGTATAGGAAGGACATAAAAGTGCTGGAAAGGGTGCAGAGAAGGGCATCTAGGCTGGTTAGGGGTTTGGAGAACAGATCTGATGAGAAAAGGCTAGGGGAGCTGGGGCTGTTCAGCCTGGAGAAGAGGAAGCTAAGGAGAGACCTCATTACTCTCCAACTACCTCAAAGGAGGTTCTAGTGAGGTGGATGCTGACCCTATTCCTTAGTGACTGGACAAGATGAAATGGGGTCAGGTTGTGTCATGGGAGTTTCAGATTGGATCTTAAAAAGAGTGAGGAGGCCTTGGAACAGGCTGCCCAGAGAGAGGATGGAGACACTGTCTATGGAGGGGTTCAAAAAACGGGTGGACATTGTGTTTTGGGAGACGGATTAGTGGTTAGAGGTTGTAGAGTGGGTGGTTGGACTTGATGATCTTAAAGGTCTTTGACCCAAATAAGAATCTGGGTTATGGTAAATCACAGAATAGAAGAGGTTGGAAGGGCCTTCTGGAGATCATCTAGTCAAACACCTCTAAATGATACAGTGAAGACCATCTGTTTACAATCAGAAGTTCACTCCGTCTATAACTAGTATGTTCAAGCAAATGGGCATGGCTGGTTTTTGAAGAGTTCTCATGCAAGATTTTGTTTAAAATCCAAGGTTATTTGGGTGCCACATACTATAAAGCCTTATTTTAGATTCCATCTAGTAGTGTTACTGCAGAGACAGTTTCCTGCCATACTGAGATTTAACTTGTATATTGCCTTCCTTTGTCTTGCTAAATCTGGATACAGATGCATACATGATAGAAACGTGAAAGAAAAGGCTCGTACTCTACATCTCAGCTGACAAAAAATCCCCCTTTGTGCACAGGACCTGTAGGTGTCTTGAGATGCAGTGAGCAGCTTTAATCATTGCCTTGAAATCACTTTAAAGTCTATTTGCTCTTCACAAAAAAAGCAATAATTTAGAGCAAGCAAGTCCAAGTGTTGAGTTTCAGGACGCTTGAATGAAGTTCCTGCCTGTTTCCCGTCCCTTTTCAGCACACGGAAGCGTGGGGTGGTGATACGGTCTGCCTGTGCCTGCATCCTGTCCTGTGCAGCACGTGCTGTACTTACTCCAGAGAGCTCACAGTGCAAAAGGGTGGGATTTGTATGCTGAAGAGTCTGACCTGGGAGAAACGGAGATGTAGGTAAAAGCAAAAATGTGCTTGCTCTAGCAGGTTTTATTTTTATGAGACCAGGTTTGCACAGGAGGAAGGAAAGATCAGCTGGGTGATGGTTTTATTGGGGTCTATTACTGCCCTGCAGAGCACTGCTAGGTCTTGGGTTCCCTGAGCACTCAGCTGAGCAAACTCGAACTGACTTGACAGTGTTTATGAAAGTAGGACAAGCTTGATTTAAATACGTATGAGTTCAAAATAACCAAATCTATAGTGGGGTCTGAAATGTAGAAAGTGAATCATAAGAGCCTTCCTGCAGCCGGAGGAAACTGCTGTGACTTCCCTATTTTTGTAGAAAGACTTTTCTCAGTAAAAGACGACCTGATTGTGTGAGGAAACAGTGAAACTCACTGCAGAGGGTAATGAAGCTGCAAAGTAGGAAGGGGGTGGGGAGAAACTCTTTCTTTCCAGCTCCCATTCTATTAATGCCTTGTTTTTGGTAAGTCCAGCGGGTGTGATAAAGGAAGTGATAGCAATGTGCTGCAAATGCTCTGCCAAAGCGTTTTGTTACTCGCATCATCACCCAGAGCTCGTGAAGTTGATGATCAGCTAGCAGTTGGGACCAGTGACAGCATGTGCTAACCTGGGCACTCTGCAGCACCTCTGGGGTTATGGGCCTAGAAAAAGCCAAGTTCCTAACTCTGACCCTTTTCAAACAGCTTTAAAAAAAGCAGAGCTATTTTTCTTCAAAAGCACCTAAGTTAGAATCCATGAAGCTTATGACTGTGGCTCTGTTGGTTCCACGTTGGTACCTGTGGGTGTGCAGGGAGGGAGAAGGGGTGTGGCACCCTGTGAGCTGCTTTGCTGCTCCTGGGGCTGTACCGAAGCTCAGAGCTGAGCCAGCTGAGCAGGCTGCCGGGGCTGCATGCTTGGGGCCATTGAACCACATCCCAGATCTGTAAAACCCATTAGCTGGTGCTGTGTTGAGTGTTGCAGGTAGCTGCATTAATGTTAGCGGGAATACATCTGCTAGGGCCCTTCTGGACATTGAGAATTCACAAGCTGGCAGGGGATTGACTGGATCTTACATCGTAGGGTCTGCTGGAAGAAGCTGTGGGACTTGCTACTGTTCCCACAGTAGGATTGTTTTTGCTGTTCTTAGCGTTTCACAAGAGGCATATCTCCCCTTCCCAGCATACTGATGGGGAACACTGGCTCCCCGATAAGAGGAGCCTCGCAGGGTGGGGATGGACCATTCCCTGTGCTGCCCCACAGCCCCCAGGGTTGTTGAAAAGGGGTTTGTTCTCTTGAACTTCCCTTCAAACAGCTCTTCATACCAGTTCCCAGGGAGACAATGCCAAGCCCTATGCCACAGCAACCCATAAGTTGCCTTTTCTGTTGTTGGTTTCCTTTCTTATTAAGATGTGACTTCAAAAGCTGAATTTAGATTATCTGATGTATTATGGTGATATTGGTGCTGTACACACTAGGGACTGTAAATGGTCTGTTTTGAAATTTGGGTAATAAAAGCCTAATTGTTAACTGTTGTGCAGCTGCTTCATAAGCCCATCTTTCACAGCAGTGGGGCCATTGGAAGGCACAAGACTGTCCTTGCTCCTTGCCACTTACAGACCTCTCTCAGCTACAGTGCTCTGGTTTTGCTTGAGTTGCCTCAAGTCACTGGAGCTCAGCTCTCGTCAGTTTGATTCATGAGGGATTTAACGTTTAATTCCTGGAAAGGGTGTCACAGGGAGATGCTCGTCCGCTGAGTTAGCTTAAAAAAAAAAAGAGTAAGAAGAAAGAAGGGGAGGGTAGGGGAAGCTGAAGTTAATTGTAACTATATTCACGGAAAACAGATAAACCAACCCAAGATCAAACCATGGCCATGTCCTTAACAGGGTTTTCTTAAAAAGTTTCATCTGAGGAGACAGGAGGAATGGGAAGACACCACTCCTTTGCTTAGAGGGCAATGATTCAACAATATTAAACCTGGTTGGACTTTAAACTAGATGTTCACTTTAAACTCAATGAAATGTGTGATGCGCCATCCCTGATGAAGTCCAGGTGAAGCTCATCCTGTGCTCTGCAGGGCCAGGCTGTACCCCTGTTGCAGGGCAGAGGGATGTTCTCCGTGGCTTAAATATTTTCATAATGACTTCAGTGTCATAGCCCAGAGTCTGACAGTGCTGCTGACACTGGGAGATGTGGGCAGCTGCATGGAAGAGAAAGCTTAGATGAAGGCTTTGAGCCTTTCACCCTCAAGCATGTGGCCATTGCTGCTCCTTAGAAATATCTGCACCACATTTCCCAGAGCCCCACCCAACCTGGCCTTGAACACTAGCACGGATAGAGAAGCCATAACCTCTTTGGGCACCTGTTCCAGTGCCTCAGGACCCTCGCATGGAGGGATTTCTTTCTGAGATATAATCTAAATCTCTCTTCTTTTTGCTTGAAACTATCTCCCAATCTTGTTACTAGAGTCCCTTGTAACAATGTCCCTTTCCAATCTGGGGACTCATCTCCTCCTGAATCTCGGATTGAAGCCCCCCTCACTGCCACACCTTGTTGCAGGTCCCCTGGGGCTCTGTCTACCCATGGCACATGGCTGTGTCCCACTCAGCAGCACTGTCAGCCTCACTCAGCCTGAAGCCCTGAGTGAAAAGGAATTCAGCTACGAAGAGCAAGGTCACTTGCATATACTTTGCTATGATGAGTGTGTTGTGAGAGGTGACGGTGGCACCCATGTGGCTGTGTCGGGGTCTAGCACTGCAGAACACAGACATGGTGAATCACTGCCCGAGTCAGGTTCAGCTCCTAGACCCGAGCATCACCTGACTTCAGGAGCTGCTTTTTAACCAATATTTGTGTGATACCTAAATGAGGGGCATTGTGCTTCAGCAAAGCCAGCTGATGCAGGGGGATCTCAGTGCCTGCATCTGCTGGCAGTGCCGAGTGGCTATCTGCCCTGTGTTTCTCTTTTGACACTCATGGGCAAGCCTGGGCAGGCTGTGCTTTGGAGACTGCAAAGGTCAACTCAGTGTTTTTATTCTTCTACCAGGGCCTTGCTTGGCTGATGCTGTTTAGCACAGTGCAAAACGGATGGCAGACAGACATTCGGACTACTGCTGCCTGGCTAAGCCCTGTTTCTTGAGCACAGTACCTGTTCAGCCTTTGCTCTCTCTGTACCAAACTTGTTGCCAGGAAACTCAGAAGTGATTGCATGGCTTTTTTTTCTCCTGTATTTTAATTTTTCTTTTACTGTAGTGGCTTTGACTGAATAAAAACCAGGGCAGGAATGCGTCACTTGGAGCATGGTGCCCTTTGACGGGACTAGTGATTCAAAGGATCTTTTGTGCTTCTACGTTCTAGGCACGTGAAGGCTGAAGATGTTGGGTCCAAATGGATCCTTCTGCTACTTGCAATGTGTATTGGGTCATTTCTCACTAGGACTAGGACCTTGTGCCCACTTGGTTTCTGTAGGTGGGTTACAGTGTAGTGTACCAGCAGAGAGCTCTGGTTCTGCTGGCCCCTGCTGCTGTGTTTGTGTGCAGGGTCTGAACCGTTGCAGGGAACATTTCAGCTCCTTGACTGTCTTAGCGCTGCTGCTTGGGCCTGTTGTCTCACCTCCTTCTCCTAGAGTGTTGCTGAGCAAAGCAGAGGTGTATGTGCTATGCTTTGGTCACACATTCTTTGGCACTTGTACATAAAAAACAAGTTGTTGGCCATACCCTGAGGAATCTGGTGATGTTACCTTCCCTCTCCTCTAGTTTATAAAACCAGAGAAAGGTGGTTTTGCAATTTTTTTTCAACTAACACTTCTCGACTCATTTCACAAGCCACTTCCACTTCCCCTCTCCCTTGCTGAAGTGTTGCCACAGCTGTGCTGGTCAGCCTGGTGTGATCACAGCCCTGCACTGCCTGATCCAACTCCCATGGGACAGTCCTGTGTGTTCATTTGTCACCAGCTGCTCCCATGGGTGGTACCAGGGCTGAATTCAGGGTTCAGAATAATGCTACCTGAAACAGGCTTAGTTTATGGTGACAAACTGCAGTGGCTGTAGGGTTTTGTTGGGCACAGAACTCATTTAAGCTCCCATTGATTACTTGTCAATAATAGTAGCATTGGCTCAGAGCTGTCTATTCTGTGTGTATTTATTGGTGCAGGCAGTTCAAAGTTCATCAGAACCCAATTAATCATTAGTTAATCCCTATAAATACCTAAGTGAGCAGTGGCTTGTGTACAAAGATGCACAACAGGAATATGGTCTGTGGGGCTGGGATAAGTCAGAACTATCAAGCCCCAAATACAGCATCCCCTGGAAGTACCAGGATTTTACTCCTGGTTCTCTGATGTAGCAGTACTTGAAGTGTCAGCCCTCCTGGCACAGACAGAAGGCTTACAGGGATGGGAAGAGTGAAAATGTGGTGACACAACAGAGCAGACCATCTGAAAAAGAATTGTCTCTTGGCTCGGGAAGTTGCTGAAGTATGCAAGCCTAGATGAAGTGTTTGGGGTGCTCTTGGTGCTAGTCCTCTTCTTTCTGTTGGAACAGGCTGCCCAGGGGGGTTGCGGAGTCTCCTTCTCTGGAGATGTTCAAGACCTGCCTGGATATGTTCCTGTGTGACTTGATCTAGATGTCCTGCTGTGGCAGGGGGATTTAACTAGATGATCTTTCTAGGTCCTTTCTGATCCCTTATGATTCTGTGATTCTATTAGTGAGTGAGAGGTCACCAGGGTTCTCCTCTGCCTCACCTAGAAACTAGCTGTGCCTTCATTAGCAATCCTGTTCAAGGAAGGACCCAACAATCCAGCCTTCTGGCAGTGTGTTCTTTAAAGGCTTAAAATAGTTCCTGTGTTTGTCACAATCAAGATTTCACAATAGCTTGGAGGGTGAGTCACAGGCAAAGGTCAAACAGCCTTTTCTGTCCACCTGAGCAAGTACCTTTCCCCTTAAGTACATAAGCTGAGCAGTAGTTTCTCTATGCTTTTGCCTTCTAGGAGTATTCCTACTCATCCCCTGCTCCCTGGTATCATCAGTGTGTTTGGCAGTGGCATGTCCAGTGCCCATTTTGTTTCAGAGGACCAAGAAGCTCCTTTGTTCTGTATCCTGCTTAGCTCCTGGTATGGCTTGCTGGAAGTCTTTATTTGGGCGATGCGTGTTTGATATGTTTCCTGTTGTAGAATGCCTGTTCCCTTCTTGCTTCTGCACAGCCCAGTTGGTGCTCAAAGTAGTGCTGGTTTGTACAAAGGCTGGTAGCAGCCACAAGGTTTTTTCAGGTTTTGAATGCCAAGACTGCTGTGACTCTGACCATAGTTCAGTAGCACACCCTGGGCGCTGTGCTGGCAGCTGCCTGCTCTGTTTTTTCTGTGCTAATTAGCACTCCAGGAACAAATTATCCATTGCATTAAAAGGGCCAGCAGTAGAGGAGCTAAAGGATGGGGCTGGATGTGGGCTTTTGACTGACCGGCCATAGACTAGCATCAGAGAGCTCTGTTCTTGGGATCTTGCCCTCTGGATGATTGTTTTGCTTCTGCCCATGAATTTAACTGGGAAAAAATTGCAAACGCCATTAATTCCTCTGGGGCGTCATGTTTGGAGGTGTTTTACCTGGCAACGGAAACACTCTCCCCATCTCTGCATTTTCTCCATGGACTTTTCCTGAGTCTGAGACCTTTAGTTAGGCTGTGCCTTACAGAAGATTTAGGATTTGCAGTTCAAACTGCAAGTATTTTGCAGGATTTCATTTAAAATCGTGTGAGTGCCCAACAAACAGTTGATGAGTCATCTGGGGGGGCTTTCTTGATAGCTTTTGATTTTTCTTCTTTCCTTCCACATCATTGTCTCTTTCTTTGGGATTTAAAGACAAATGAAACACCTACTCTAAGAGAAATTTTCATTTTCCTTGCTGCAAGGTGACGGGATGACCCTCTGTGAAGCCCAAATCAGAGGTGCAGAGAAGCTGGTGACACCCTTTCACACTGCAGCACTTGGAGAGGGAGCAGCAGGTGCTGCCTCTCTTCTGCCTGGCACCGTGTGACCCCTTGCTGGGTGGGGACTTGGAGATGCTGCTTCTTTCTGCCTAGTTGCTGGTTGGCTCTTTGAGGTCCAGGTGGGCGGTGTTTTGCTTTGTGTTTGTGTCTTGGGGCAGATTCTGATGTATTGCATAAAGGTAAGAAGAAATCAGGAAAGGGCTTTGAACCCTACAGCATGGTGACATGCCTGGGATGGCGCTGGTCAGCTCTGAGGCAAGGTGTGCATTTGACCTGTTTAGCATCCAAACAAACCTTCCTGGAATGCCACATTATACCTGAAGGGAACCTACAGCAAGGCTGGAGAGGGACTTCGCACAAGTGGATCTAGCAATAGGTCAAGGGGAAATGGTTTTAAGCTGAAGGAGAGGAGGTTTAGACTAGACCTTAGGAAGAAGTTCTAAAGTCCAAGGGTGAAGAGACTCTGGAATCAATTGCCTGGAGAGGCTGTGCTGCTCCCTCCCTGGAGGTGTTCAAGGCCAGGCTGGATGAGGCCTCGAGCAACCATGTCTGGTTGAGAGATGTTCCTGCCCATGATCTCTGAGGTCCCTCCCAACCTGAGCCAGTCTGGGATTCTATGATTATGCCTTGTGTGCAGGAAAGCACCAGCAGAGAAGCTGGAGGAAATTTCAGATATGAGTTAGAGGCCTCCCAGTGTACTTGGCCAAAGCCTGATGGTGCTATCTGAGTCTGGCTGCCTACCATCAGGCTTGGAGCTGCCTAGCTGCTGTGGGGGGCTGTGATGCAGCCTGGTGGCAGCAGCTGCCATTCCCAGGGAAGCTGCTGGGAACGTGGCTGTAGTCTGGTGTCAGGATTGAAGGATGAGCAGATGGAGAGAAAGTTAGAGAAATGGGCAGAACCTCATTGGATTTCCAAAGCTCTTGTAATGCCCATTGTGACTTGCTGAGCTAGATTCAGGAGTGCCCACACCAGCTGGTGTGCATCAGCTTCCATCTGGAATGGAAGAAACCATACAGATTGCATTTGGGCTCAGTGAGGCCACAAAGACCTCAGCTCTCCAGACTGTATGAGTGTTGGTCCTCTCAAAGGCAGCTGTGTGGGGCAGCCAGGCTCCTCCCCAAACTACAGGGGCCACACTGGTGGAGGTTCATTTTCCAAAATCCCCTAGAGACTTCATGATCTCAGCTCCCCTTCCTGCTTTAGTTGCTTCTGCTGCCCCATCGGGCTGTGGGGCATTTTGTTCCCTTCTGGGAAGTGCTATAAGTGCACGGGGTTGTAGTGGTGACATTATCACAGCCATGGAAAGTACAGGTTTTGTGTCTACACCACTTCCTTGGCATCCTTATCACATGAGCCTGCTGTTTCAGCAGCTTGTGTGCTTGCACTATGAATTCATGGTGTCTTGAGATGACTTTTCCGAAAAAGAGGTCTCAGATCTATTGGTGTGACCATGCGCTGTAATCTCTGTGTGATGGATCTGCAGGGATATAGGACAGCAGTGTTCCTCATTCTTTGGGGTGGAAGCCCATCTTGTGAAACTCAGGGAATCGGCTACATCCCTTGCTAAAATGGATGTGGAAATGTAGATGACTGGGAAAACACTTGTTTGGGATGGTCCAAAGTTGTGGAGAAAAGCAGCAGCTAATCCTGTTATTGACATGGGTGTAACATCTGACAATGTCAGACAGGGTGTCTGTGGACTGGACTGTTGCCTAGTAAGGAAGCAACTGCTGTGGGTTGCTCAGCCACCAGTCATAGCAGTAATAATGAACAAGCTCTGTATGCCACAGTGAACAGAGAGCTGTGGTTCCCAGTTTGCAGCCCAGTTTGCAAAGTTCTGTCCTCCAGCTCAGTGTGCAGCACCCCTGCATGTCTTAGTAAGTCCAGGAGGGGATGTGAAGTGGCTGCTGTGGTGGCTCTCCTGAGGCTTGGGATAAAGTTGGTTCAGAGCATTCAGTGGCAATGATGGTGTGGAGGGTTTGGACATCTTCTGCCTCTGGGTTTTTACAGGTACCTGCAGGGCCCCAGCATCCTGGAAGGGCTGAGCTGGATGGGACCCTGCTGGTGGGAAGTGTGTGGTGGCTGACCTCCAAGGGAAACCCCACCTCTTCTCACAATATTTACTTCCCCTCTTTGGACCTCTCCCAACACTATAAGTTCAGAGCAAACACAGAGGGGTACTTCTTGTGCCGTTTCAGAAGCTCTGGCTTTTCCCCACAATGGCTCTGCGATACATCCCCCCATTTCCAGCTCTGTGAGCCCTCCTCTTTTTGCCTGCTGGCACCTAGATACGAGACAAAAAAATTCCTGATTGCTTCTACAACCACAAGCTGCTGTCCTGCACTTGGGCAGGCAGTGCAGGTGGAACTGGGGTTGTCCTGTGTCCCCTGTCCATGCCAATTGGTGTGAATTCAGCAAGTCTTCAGAACCCAGCAGAGAATCGGGTGTCTTTTATTTTATTTTGTACTATTTTCCATCACGCCTCCCTTCCCCCCATCCTTCCTCTGTACACCCAGTTCTGCTATCACCTCAGCTGTGCGGAACTGTTCAGCAGGGTGTTTACACTGGGACTTAATCCTCCTGTAAGCTTCTGCATAGGTTTTCCAAACAGAGATGTAAACTCCTGAAGTGCTAAGAGAGATCACAACTGCAGTTTGCCCAGCTCTTCCAGCAGTGATGTGCATGGTGGGACTTTGTCCCTGGATGAGAGGCAGCCCAGGGTGGGTGTAATGGAAGAGAAAAGGGCAATGGACTGGGATCACACTGTGGGGCTCCTCTGTGCCAGTGGGGTGCAGAGTGGGTCAGCTGTAGGGACTTCTCCTGTTCCTTGATCTGCATTTTGTTGCAAACTGAAAATTCTTGCAGCAGTTTGCAGATTTCCATCTGCAGTACATGCCCCATTGTCCTTGCACGTTTGGGGGAAACCAGAGGACTCTGTTGGGTGGGTAATGCTGAACTAGACCTCTGTGGGATGGCACTGGGATCCACTGGGCACTGCCTGCGGACACAGCCTCCTTTCAGCCAAGCCTGTATGAGCTACCTTTCCCCAAGCAGTCTGGGACATAGGAGGAATGAGATGATAGCAAAACTATCTGCAAAAGCTCCCAGCTCACCAGCCTTCAGCTGGTGTGTGGTGCCTAGAAGCAGAGCAGCCCCCACACAGCTATCAGTGAGCCCTTCCTGGGCAGGGAGGGCTGCTTGGGGAATGAGCACAAAGATTTTTTCATGGTTTTCTAGTTATTTGGTAAATAAGCTGGTTAAAGTGACTATACAGAGCAGAGAGGCCAGCTGAGAAAGCATGTGCAGCGTTTGTCTTACTGTGATCTGAAGAACTCACTAATGGTGAGTTAGTTTAGTGAGCTCCACGCGGTGCTAGGAGCACTGGCTAGGCCTGGCAAATTGAAATGCACTCTTTGTCTTGGTTTAGCTGCTCTAGAGGTGATCCCTAAATTTCCTGCAGCCAAGCTGAGCAGGAGTTGTGCAAGTAGTGTGTTCTCATGCTGGTTTTGTCTTGCAGGCTAAGAATAAGGAAACTGGTGCTTTAGCGGCTGCCAAAGTCATTGAAACAAAGAGTGAAGATGAACTGGAGGATTACATGGTGGAGATTGAGATCCTGGCAACCTGTGATCACCGGCACATCGTCAAGCTGCTGGGAGCGTTTTACTGGGATGGCAAGCTTTGGGTAAGAGGCTGTTGCTGGGGTGACCCACAGAGCTCTGTCTTGTCGCTCTGACATTTATGGTGAAGCAAAACCTCTGGAACAGTCTGAAGCATCAGCGTGAGGTAAAAATGACTCAAGCTATCTACTCACTGTATGAGCAGTGCCTAGACTTTCCCCACTTCATTTGATGAGCAAGCTGTCTTCTAAGTAAAGCTGCTTATAAATAGCCCAGGACAATCAAGAGATTTCACTGCAAAGGTAAAACCAGAGTTGTTGGACTTTTTAACCATTTGGAGTTTGTAAAGGTGGGATACACAGCACCAGTGACAACATCTCTTCCCTACTCAGTCCCTCTTTTAAAGATCAGCTGGAAGAGTAACCTTTTTTTTTAATTTGTGCTTTATTTCTGGCTCAGCATCCACCATCCAGGGCCAACTGGTGGCAGCACCTTGATTTCCCATGGCTGTGGAGGCACAGGGATGTAAAATGCAATCCAGTGTGTTAGTGCAATAGTTAGTTATGCTGTGACTGGAGCAGCAGCATCCTGCATCTCTTTCCTCTAGCACAGCAAGTGTGTGTGTGTATATATATATTTTTTTTTCCCTGCCTGATACTTTCTGAGGTGAAAGGCACCTGCCATGGAAGAAGTGCAGGGAGCTGGAGAGGGTGAGGGCATATACCCTTATGTACTTGCCCCTTGATAACTGTGTGCCTGTGCCAAGGTGATAGAAAACAGGTGATTTCTATTGTGAAATAGAAAGGTGAAATCAATTGATCCTCTTGAATAGTTATTCTGCCCTTTCTTAGGGGCGCTGGTGAGTCAGGAGAGTGTCAAAGGGTGCATTCAGCAGCGATGATACATCTTCCTTCCTCTTCTTGATGCTTTATGTAGCTTTGGATCCTCCCAGGGTAATCTTGCTAGAGTTAAGAGTTCTCAGCTTTTGAAACTTGCGCTTCTGTGGACTGAGCTGTCAGAGTCATCGGTTCCTGCTTGCTGTGCCAAGGGAGCTGAGGTCTGAGGCACAGGACTGTTGCTGGGATAATGCAATCCATGGCTTCTAGTTCATTGCCTGCTTAAGCAATGCAGAAGTGCTGTTATTGGGCAATGTGTGCTGCTTCAGCAAGCATGTTCTGCAGTGTCAGCATGCATGGGTGTCCCTTCATATTTACGAACCAGTGAAGCCCCCAGCGTCCCTGTGACACTCGTCAGAGGGCTGTGACAGTGACAATATCAACTGTCTCCTTCTTGGCATCTGCCAGCTGCAAAGTTGCTGGGCTGCAGGTTGTCCAGAGACCTGGTGTTTGTGTGGCTGCTGATCGTGATGCTGAGCCCTGTGTACATTTTAAAGAGCAGAGTAAATACGTACTCTCCTAAGGAAGTGAAAGGCAAACATCTCTCCTAGGAGGGGACTTGGGAGTTGGACAGGTTGCAGCTGCAGCAGAACTGATCTCAGAAAAATTAACAAGGCAAACATAGACTGAGCTTGGGGCCGGTTTATGCTCCACCTTGTTCTGCTGCTTTTACTTCCCTGCTCTGTGTCTGCTCTGCCTGAATTTTATACATTGGCATTGTTCATTCTGAAATGTCAGTTCCCTCCCCTTTCTCCTGCCACCCCTTCCCTTCAATAGGAAGCTTTGCCTTCCTTCCTGTAGGCAAAATGGGTTGCAGAGCTGCTTGGCTTTCCCTTTGTCTAAGAAGTGTTTTGAAATGTCAGAGCCTGCCGACCTACTAAAATTAAACAGCCTCTTTGAGGCTCCTGGAACAAGAGCCTCCTGTATGAGGCTGTCCCGTGAGGTTAAATATTATGGCCCTGGCCATTGTCTTCAAAGGAGGATCGTTTTCTTTATTTCATTATTTGGGTGGCATTTGCATTTCATTGCTCACACTGTTCTTATTAATGTTCTAGTGTTTTACTGCCTCTGAGGGAAGTGAATAAGGGAAGTAAATAAAGGACTGGTACACTTCTGGAAGGCTTCTAGTTGCCAATAGGTTGTCCCTGAAGTCAAAGGCTTCTGCTCCTCAGTCATGGTGCTGATGGGAAAAATTTACATTTGACTCTAAACAGTGCTGTTTGTTCATTGCCTTGTTCGTATCCCATTTCCAGTGCTGTTTGTTCGTTGCCTTGTCCGTATCCCATCCCCAGTGCTGCCTGTGCAGCTCTTCCACCAGCATTTTGCTGTAAGAAGCAGCATTTGCGTAATGGGTGCCTGGACTCTGCTGCACTTCTGGCTTTGAGTGGCTCAGGCTGTGGGTGGGTGTCTGGTCGGTGATCCGCTATGGTTTCCACTTCTTCTCAGCCCACCATGGGAAGGCAGTGCTCGTAGTGAGAAAGGGATGACAGTGAGAATGTGCAGCCAGGCTGACAAGGGGTTCAGACATGCCCAGCCTCCTGGATGGCAGGAGCTCTCTGGCTCCAGATAATTTATGGCTCAGGCTGTGCCACAAGCAGCCTCAGCCGATGGCACTGATTGGGGCTGGGAGCTGAGAAGGGCTCTTGCTACATCAGTCTGATTCTGCCTCAAACTAACAAGGAAAATATGTGAGGAAACCTGGGTTGCAGTGGTGGCTGCTGCTGCAGGGACTTCCTTGCCCTCCTGGGCTCTGTTAGGTCCCCATGGCTCCTCTGTGACAGGGTCTGACTCTGCACTTCGATAACCAGAAGGTGACATGTGGTGTTTATGGAGCAGAAAACCTTCCGGTGCAAAGGAAGATACTTATCCTGCAGCAGCGGCATTGAAATCTATCACACTGAAATGAAAGTAGAAACCAGCAAATTCCTCCTGCTTTTATACCTAATGAGCTGCAAGCAGAAGGAGGAGACTTCTAGCCTTTATGTAGGGCAGAGTAGAAGACCACTGAGAGCCACAGACAAGGACTCCGGTGAGGACCCAGGAAGTGAATTGGTGAGATGACAGCATCCAGCATAGGTTTCCTCAGCATATAAATTGTGCTGTGCCCTCACCAGCAGTTACTGTCTCATTCTGTTTTCCCCTCCATCATGTTTTCTTTGCTCATGGTGGAGGCCGAGCAGTCTTGTGCTGGTTGAAAACAGCCTAGGGAGGCTTGCAAAACTGCAGGGCTGGAGCTTTCATGATTTTACTTTATTTTTTTTATAAGCCCTGTGGCATTTGATGTTCTTTTGCATAAATCCCAGCTGCTGGAAATGGGAGCACCAAATGAGAGCTGAGAATCTCTTGCTGTTAGAAGAAAAAAAGCCTGGTTTGAGTCCTTGTGGCTGGACCACATTTTAAAGTCTCTTTTCTAGAAGTGCAGTGTACGATTTGAAAACACGAAGGCAAATCCGCCTGTCCCAGGATATGTGTGACTTCGGGAGGAGGGTTGGAAGAGTTGTTTTGTGACTGATGGATGGGGTTGAGATCAGCAGTGTTGAATTTGCACTGAGTGAATTTGCACTTAGTATATGGGAAAGGAAAACAACAGACCTCATGTGTTCCATCCCTCTGTGGTTGGGTTTTTTCCCCTCTTCCAAAACAACACAAAAAGACCAAAACCTCAAAGGATGGGAAGAACTTTTGATCTGCTGCTTCCTAGTGTCTCATCTCACAGACAGAGGAGAGATAAGATGACCAAATAGGAGAGTCTCATTTAGTGTGACAAACTCACGAGATCTCTGCTCCCAGAAGATGGTGAACATCTCCACCAGAGAATCCAGAACACTGAGGGCACCTGATCCAGAGTGGGCAGGATACCCGTGTTCCTTACTGGAGAAGCCTGTTGAGGTGTTCCATTATCGAGTCTGCAGGGTTCTCTGAAAATGAGTCACGATGTCGTTTGGCTCCAGATGTTTAACCACAGGCCTGTGATGGTTCAACTCTTCTGGTGAAGTACCGGGGAATTCTCCTTGCCCTCCCTCCTTTGTGGCAGGCCATGGTTGCTATAGCAAATGCGCTTTTGAACAAACAGATGTTTCCTGGAGATCAAAGCCCAGATCACATCACCAAGCAGGTAACCCTGCCTTGCTGGAGCATTTTGGGGCTGGTTAATCAGCTTATAGTTTCTTCTCCCTGGCCTGCCATGTAGGTAAAGAACTCGTATGGCTTGCAGAGAGGCACCAGCTTTGTACTTCTCTTAAAAAAGCTTTTTGCATTTTCTGTGGGCAGGCCCTGACCTGTTTAGCCAGGGACTTTCTGGATTGCTACCTCTTTGATATGGATGTTGACTGGAGACTTAGGCATTCTTGAAAATCCTGTATCATGAAGAAATGTTCATTATCCTAGGCACTTGACTGTTGGGCTATGTAAAGCATCTGCAGCTTTTAATTCTCCCAAGTTGGAAATACTTTTTTCTTTAAAACAGAAAAGAAAGCTGATAACAGTAGCAAGTTCCCAAAGGTTTTCCTCAGTGAAGGGAGGTTATTGCAGCTTGCAGAGATGTCTGCAGGGTGAGCAGCCTGATGTGTGGCTGGATGCCTGCAATAGACTCTTTGTATGGCAGCTGTACGAAAACTGGGCTCTCCTGCCTTCTCATTCCTCTGTCCCTGAGGAATGAGAGCTCTTCCTGTCCCTTTAAAACTTCCTTTGGCAGGAGAGTTGCAGTCTAAACTGGCCCTTCCTGCTTGGCCTTGGGATCCTGAAGCTTTGCAGCAAACATCCCCCAAAGTGCTTGAGCAGTTGTTTGCAGCTCCCAAGTGTTGAACTGTGGATAGTATGTGACATAGTGGAGGAGAGACCCAGAAAAGCAGCTAGCCAAGAGGAATGATCCTTTCCTTTCTCTTCCTGCTTTCCCCCACCTGCAGAAACTAAAATCCATGCTAAATCTGGCTGCATCCTGAGAACCCCAAGAGCACAAAGTGCTCTGGTACCCATCAGCTGCTGTGGGACTAGCCCTGCTGGGCAAATGAGCACAGGGATGGTGTTTGCTGGGTCAGTTTCTAAATTCCTACCTGTCCAAAATGTGGATGGAACTGCAAAACAACCCTAGTACCTTCTGCAGGGTGGGTGGGAGCAGGTGTGGGCAGACATCTGCACCCATCAGGACAGGGCATCACTGTACCCCAGGATGCTGGGAGTGGGCAGGGAGATCACTGTGTCCCCTTCCTGTCTTTAGAGCCAGGTGGATGCACATCATCTTGATTGGGACTGGAAAGTGGAAGAAGGCATGTAGGTCAGTGGCTTTTCTGATGCATCGTTGCATTTCCAGGGTCAATCAATTTGCTCTTCACAGTAGCATAATGTCCCTGAGTGGGTGATCACTTGTGTTCTAACCTTGGGACTGTCTTTACCAGATGGGACACTGGAGTGGGTGTATGGGTGTCAGCCTCCCTCCTGTTATTGTCACACTCTATCTGCACGCAAAGCAGTAAAAGCTGCTCTCTGCCTCACCCTTATGCAAGTTGTTTAATGCCTTTTCCAAAGGCATGGAGGTCTGAGTAGTCTTATGCCTTTTTCTCTGCTGTAAAGCTGGATAGCAGGTTGATGGGACCAACATCTATGCTTGGTCTTGTGAACATGAACTTCAGCATTCAGATGTCTGGCAAGTTGCAGGACATTTTATTCCTGGGTAAACCTGGGGCTTTCCCTTAAAGCAGGGATGGAAAGAGGGTGATTTTGATCAACCACCAAGAATGATTTATGCAGCAGGCAAATCACCGTAGCCCAGCCAAGTTCAAGAGAGCTTCTAAGGGCAGTAACACGACACAAACTAGAATAGAAGCCTTTGTCTGCCATCCTTTATACAGGACAGTATTGCAAGAAAAGGTTGGTGCAGCAATTACAATGCCTTGTGATTACATGCCCTTGTCATCTGTGCACCGTGGAAAGCCTTTGTAAGAGACCTGGTGTCATTTATCCCAGTTACTAGAAGAGGGAGTGGAGGCACATAGAAGAATTTGCCTAAAGTTTACCTAGCAGGTAGATGGTTCTTGGGAATGAGTCCTGTGTGCTGCATCCCAGTCTGGGATTATACCCATGAGGCCTTAGCTTTAGGAAAAGAAAGCAGCTAAGAAGCCTATAGGCAAATCAGTTTTCAAAGCACTTTAAAACTTTGTTTATAAATGAATCACAGTAAGCCACGTTCCCACTTGGCTGGCTTGCCCAGGGAAATGCTGAGGAGCAGTGTTTGCATGTAAATGAATATTTATGGACTACATGTGTACAGGAGCCAGTTCCTTGGAACCTACCTTCACTCAGCCTGTGCTTTGGAACAAGAGAGATTGCAGGTTTGCCTGTTACTCTATTCCAGACACAGCCTGAAAGCTGCCGTTTGGGAGGGAGGGGTGGCCTTTTGCAGACCTTGTGGCTTGGAATGGTTTCTACTGGCTTTGAAACTCTTGCTGAAACAGTTAAATAGCAAATACTGTCACTTTGTGTGACTGATCCCCCATTGCTATGAATTTGGAGGTGATAGAGCAAATAGTTGTTTCTAGGGAGATGCCAGGCAGGTGAGGAAAACTCATAAAGTCCTTTTTGCCAGCCGTTCACCAAGTCGTCCTCCTGTCAGGGTGAGGCTTTAAGGATGTGTTGGAACTTCTGACAGTTAATACAAGACATCAGAAGACTTGTCCTGGGTCAAACTCCAGTTCTCACAGTGAGCTCTTTCCTTCTGAAATGCATCATCTATTGTAGATGCTGGCACAAGTGTGGGGCACTGGAGGTTAGTGGATCTTCCCACTGAAGCAGCTACTTGTTCCTTTTAGCTACTTTTATACTTGGAAGGGTTTCCTGCATTTTGCTGCCTTTCCGCTAACAAACACTTGGTGAACTGAATAGACTCTAAGTGCTGATTAACTTGGTAAGAGAAGGGGGATTCCAGTAACATCCTTCTGAGCACCAAAGGCTTTGCCCTGTGCCTGGGCAGGGAGCCATTGCTGGGGTGTTTTTCTGGTTTTTATAGCAAATGAGAACACTGGCCTTTCTCCCTGCATCTCTGCTCCACAGAGCATGACACTGAGAGCTTGGAGCTGGTGTGGTCCGGTCTTTGAAAGGAGAGCTCATGAAGAAGCTTGTGCTTTTTGCAGTTAACCCTTCCCACACTGCTTGGCATCCCAGGTACCACCACCTGGCTGTGCCCCTGCTAACCCTCTGCAGTGTCTTGTAGCTGTGTTCTTGGGGCCGTGGGTGTTCTTGGATCCTGGTCCCTCTGTGTCCTTCAGGCAAGAGGGATGATGCTTTTTTGCAGTGTCAAAACCATTTGGTTAAACTGAGTTTTGATTAGTTCTGTCCGAGCTTCAGTAGCAATGGGAATATTTCTACCAGCCTGTGGGGACTAGCTCAGGGAAATACTGTGTCATCTCAGAATGATTAAGAGGTGAAGAACTCATCCCCAAGCTCCCTGTCATGAGCAGGGACCTCTGCATGTTGAGAAGTGTTATCTGACTTTGCCCTTGGTAGAGCTTCTGTCCTCTGAAACTCCATAAACCTTGGCTTCCCTTAATTGCTGCCCTGCATCTTCTTTCCCCTGCTCATTATGGGGACAGATTCTTTTTAAAAATTATTTCAAATATTTTCCTCTGTAGATTATTTTGTTCAGAAAAGGGGATAGAAAAGGTTTATTATATATAAAGTCTCTGAATAGTGCCCTTGTCTGTAGGGGAAAATTGGCAAGCTTAGAGAGCTCTTACAGAGAGCTAACTATTTCACTTCCACCTACAACATACTTGCCATGTCAGACAAGCTCGTGACATTTCTGCTGTGGCAGCAGAGAGGCTTCTGGTGGCCTCTGTATTGTTTTATGGCCTCTGCAGTGTGTGCTGAGAGACGGCCACAGCCAGAGGGGGAGTGCAGAGCTGGTGGCTTTTGTAGGTGCCGCTGCTTCTTGGGTGTTTGTCCACACTCACAGTGATGGGGCTCTAGAAATGAGGTTGGGAAGGACAGCTTGTGTCCTTGGTATGTGGCAGGTGGCTGTAGTGTCCCTCCCTGTCTTCAGTCCCCAGCAAACAGCCTTGGTTTGAATCAGCTCACGTGGATTATGAGCAACTGGTGTAATCTGTTTCCCATTTTCTTCCAGCGCTTTAGCATGTGTGGGGTGAAAGGTGTTGAGCAGGAGGGTGGTGGGAACAGTGCCAAGTTACATGGGCTTAGGAATGAGATGCATCTCCTCCCTCCACTCCATAATGTAAACTTAATCCTTGGACTTCAGCTGGAAAAGGGCAAGCTGAAGATTAGTATCATTAGAATCATTAGGGATTGGAAGGGACCTCGAAAGATCATCTAGTCCAATCCCCCTGCCACAGGAGGATCACCTAGACCAAGTTGCACAGGAACACATCCAGGCAGTTCTTGAACATCTCCAGAGAAGGAGATAACTGAGGGGCTCATCACCCTTGCAAAGAGAACTTCACCACTCAGCACAGCTCTCAGTTGTAAAGGAGAGAGTAGATCTGACAAACTGATAATTAAAAGCCGAGGTGGTGCACCCCTGTGCTCCTGCTCACCTCTGTGCTACGGGGAAGAGGGGGAGCTGTTTCTGGGAAGGTTGCTCCAACGTTGTTTCTCTTGCTTCTTCTTGGAGCTGGTGGGACACTGAGCTTCATACTAACTTGGGGTCAGATGTCAAAACATATGGAGCAAAGGACATGCCTCTTGACTGTAATGAAATGTGGTTTCTGTGCCTAAATATATCACTCTGTTCTTTCCACCAGCAAGGAACGGCTGTCCTCTGGGGTTTGTGTTGCTCAGAGGCTGAAGCCCCTTTCTTAGTTCCAGGAGGTATAAATGGGAAGAAGCAGTAGAAATGGTGTTGTCCATCAGCTCAGGGGAGATACGGTGGGCTTGAAGGGACAGAGACAGATCCAAGTGGGGTGGCTCTTCACCCTGTATTTGGGTGTTAGATTTGTGCAGGTGGAAGCACCACCAGGTAAGCAGGATGGAATCTCAGCTGTTTGTGGGGAGAGTGCCTGGCCCTCTCGTGTGTCCGACCCATAGCTGGGCTGCAGAGGCAGCGGTGGCATCTTAGGATGTATGCATAGGTTGCTCTCTGCATCCCAGCTGGCTGCTCCTTGTGAGTCTGAGCTTTGTCTGTGTACCTGTGGCAGAGAGAGGTCTCAGGATAGAGGTTGAGGTCTGGTGCCATCAGGGCAGCTTTTGGGCAAATGGCCTTTGTGTTATGCTCGTATTTGCTGTAGCCAACTTTGCTGGACCAGGGTCATTCCTTCCGTGGTTGTTGCATAGATCATGGCTCCTGCTTGACCTTGAACTTGTTTGAGCCCTCCAGGTTCTCCAGTAATGTGCAGAGTGAGAACAGAGCTAGCTGTTGCCTCTGGCCTTTGTTTTTCACAACATGGGTATTACAGGGCTGAGCACCAATGTGAGATGGCCTTCAGCAAGCTGCTGAGTGACCTTGATATGAAAAGCTGGGTGGGAAAGTCAGTGTCCAGTAGCTAATGAACAGTCATTGTGCTAACAGGACAGGAAACTTTCTGCTTTTCTAAACCCAGGGCTGTAGGAGATGCTTTCCTGGACTTGCTCCATCCCTCTGTTTCCAAACTGAGACCAAAAGCCCCAGAGACTATCTGTGTTTTTGGCTTCCCAGCACTCCTGCAGGCTGGGGAAGGAGCCTGTCTCGCCCATGGTGTGTGATTCAAATACTGCGAGGAGAGAGACCTGTCTTCCATGGCTCCTCTGTACCCTGTCACAGACGTGAAGGTCTAGACTGTTTCCTCCTGCCCACGGTCTGCTGTGCCGAGGGAGTCATCCTGTGCCCTGGGTGCCATGTGGGTTGTGTGTGAGGGGTTCTGGGTGCTGGTCCTGCCTTGAGGGTGTGTCCAGAGGATGTTTTGGGTGGGTTGAGGTTGCTGTTTCCAGGTAGGCTTCTCACATGCTGCCGGGAGATGTGCAAGGTGTCTGTGCCCCTGGCACCCCGTGACACCTGCCTGTGTGTAGACACTCTGCAGGGTAGAAGAGGAGAGGAAGGCACTGACTTCCTTTCTGACAGCAGAAGGTTGGTGCTTGGTTCTGTGGCTGAGTCCTTGGTCCTTGGTGTGGGGTAGAAATTTGATGAGCCCCCACCATGGGCTGGGGGCTCTGTCTGGGGGACCGACCTGCTTGTGTCCACTGCAGGGACAGCAGTGGGGGCTGCAGGCAGAGGTGGGTTCTGCAGCCCCACAGGCTGTTGCTCACTGCAGCCTCTGATGAAAGGCAGCAGTGGATCATGCCTTGTGGTTTCCTCCAGGGGTGGTGCCACCTCACAGTGCTGCTTCAGCCACCTTCTTGCCTCTCAGCCACCAGTTTTGCTGTGGAAGGATCTGCACTTCACCCTTTGGACAGTCTCCTTTCAGAAAGCAGTCTAAAGAGCAGCTTGGTAAAAATCACCATGAGGAGGTTTCTTTTCCCCTCCTTTACTGCACCCCAACATGAACAGGCCTTCTCACCCCCTGCACTGGGACTGGCCATGGGGCTGAGTGAGCTGACTGCTTCAGAAGTGGTGTCCATTGCCTGGAAGCACTGGGAGGATGGGTGGGCTGCTGTTCACAGCAACACTGAGTCAGCAGACAGGTGGAGAGGCTGCAGTGGCAGTGAGATGTGAGAAGGCTGACATTGACACAGCATCAGGGATTTGTCAGTGGGAGTCCCTGCTAACCATCCTTTCTGTCCACCCTTGCAGCACCAGAAGAGCCTGGAGACAGCCAGGGCCTCCAGCTCTCTCTCTTTCTTTCCTCTTACCCTTTGTTGCATTTTTGCTGAATGTGAGTGATTTCTGCCTCCCACCACACCACGTTGCCTCTGAATCACAGGAGGGGTGGTTGTTCACTGCATTTCTTCTGCCTTCCCCATAAGCAGGTGAGCAATGCCAGAATGGCCCTGCTTGTCCCACTGCCCAACCCATGAAGGCACCTCTGCTCCCAGTTTGTTCCTCCTGTCTGTATGTGAGGACAGCTCAGGGACCCACTGTGATGGCAGCTTTGTCTGGAGAAGGACCAAAACCTGTGGTGATGAGCGTGAATCTAGCTGCAACACACACTGCTCCTTCTCCCTGCCCCACTGAAGCTCGGAGAGCACCAAGATGGAAGTGACTGCTGCTGTTGGCAGCATCCCCCAGGAGATTGTGCCCACTCAGCAACCTGGAGAAAAGGGGAGGTGGGACAGGTGTGCAGCTTCCAAGGACCATTGCCCTTCCCCAGCGTGGGCTGTGAGAGCAGCACAGTTTACCACATTTACTTTCCTTATCTCCTCAGTTCCTCTGTGCCACTACAAGACGGGATAGCCGGTGGCTGTGCTCAAGGGTGCTTCCTGCTGTGGGGCATGAGGACACCTTTGAGCTGCCCTATAAACATGAGAGAGGCATGAGGCAGCGTGTGGGTGATGGAACTGCCACGGCAGCAGGATGTTGTGGGTTACCTTCTTCCTGGCAGCAGGAAGTGGCTTAAACGAAATGAAACCCTCTGCTGCAGATTAGGAGAGGAAATTGCTGAAGTACTTGAGTTTTGAAACAGTTTCTAGGCCAGGCAGACAGGTCCGGAGGACACGGGCAACCTCTTACACCTGCTCATGGGAAAGGGAGGTGGCCGAGTGGTTACAGGGATTGGCAGGAGGTACACCCAGTGTTAATAACCTGGGTGCCCTGGCACACCACTGTGACTCCAAAGCCATTGGGCTGTTCAAGGTACAAAAGTACCCAAGTGACAGGAAAAGCCTGTGGCACCCACCACCTCCAGTAATTTAGCAGTGACTGGGATACCAGCCAAGGGCTCCTCTGTCCTAAGGGGACCTGGTAGCTTTCCTGCATTGCCTGGCTGTGCTGTGGGATGTCCCTGACTGAGCTGTAGGACATGCCTGGTTGCATAGGGCCACCACTGCCCAGCAAAGCTCCCCACAACTTTCCCAGCTGATGGCTTTTTCTTACCCTCCTCCCCACCCACTCCTTGTGACTGAAGGTGGCAGTTCTCCAGCTCTGCTGTTCATGGGCCTCTGCCCTCCAACATGCCAATTCGATGAGTAAGAGCTGGGCTGAGGGTGTGTACTTGCCTCTTAATTGGGCTTCAATTACAAACCCTAGTTCAGGGACATCAGCTGTTCCACCCTTGGTGACTGTGCAGTGTTTGGTAACAATACCTCTCTAGATAAGCTTTTGGTGTTTTTTATTGTTTGTTCTTTTTTTTTCAATGTCATAGAAAGTTCCACAGGTTCAAACATACCC
This sequence comes from Upupa epops, assembly GCA_013397515.1. Classification (NCBI taxonomy): domain Eukaryota; kingdom Metazoa; phylum Chordata; class Aves; order Bucerotiformes; family Upupidae; genus Upupa; species Upupa epops. The sequence goes on from VZRI01003311.1 coordinate 466,477, forward strand.
AAGAGGCAGGATATGTCCTGCCCAGGATGGGAGGAGTGAGCAGGCATTTTGTCCTACCTGGGACAACTTTGGTAGCTGGATAGGAGATGCTGTTGGGCTCTAATCCACCCTTGGTTTCTTCTCTGGGTTGGTGTTCCTCTTTCTTGCCCGGTGTAAGATGATGCAGGGATTCTCCTGGCCCAGTGTCTGATCTGCTGCCTTGAACTGTACTGTTGTAAGTGCTTTATTGTAACATGTCATGCCCCCTTGCTTGGGCACAACTCGAAGACCTGTGTCTTTAAGAGCACTTCTGATAAGCCATAGCTGCTTCATACATACGTATGAAACACAGAGATGTAGTTGGTATCTCCTGGGCACCCCCAGGCTCACTGGACCCATTTCCTTTCCTCCCAGGCAGCCCAGAAAAGGGCCCCAGCCCCTCTCATGCACTGCTCCCACTTCAATTCTTCCGTTAGAAGGTGCTTCCAGGTCCTGCTGTGCCTAAGGGCAGGATTAGGATGAGCCGTGGGAAAAATCAAAGACACCAGCAAAGCCTTTTAACTCAAATGGACCTTTCCTTTCAAATTTGGGTTTAGTTCTGCTCTTGAAAAATTTTATTGAGAGGGAAAGATTATGTGGCTTCCTCATGAAGGCATCTTTATCCATGCTGGAGGCTGGTTGGCTGGAGGTGCAGAAGCAAACGTCCTTTTCTTTGGTGTTTAACCATGGCTCAAACTATGGTAGGAAGGTTTTGAGAGGCAATGAGAGCTGGATCCTTTCTCAGTCTCTAAAGAAGCTGCCCAGATCCATTCCTGTGTGTTCCTAGGATGTCCCTGCCAAGCTGTGAACAAGCCCAAGGTTTCCTTTCTGTGGTGTCTGAGCTGTGACAGTGGGGCTCTAGCTGTGCTGAAGGGTAGATGTGGGTCACTGTGTGCTGCTCTGTGATGGTGAATTTAGACAGTGTCAATGGAATGTAGGTGCAACTGCCCATGGACTGGAAATTAAAATGCCAGTGATCCTGGGATTTAGAACAGCTTTGAGGGGCAGCAGGGGGAGAGCTTCTGTTGGTACTGCTTGACACACACACACACCTCCTCCCTAAACTGTCCAGTGCAGCAGAGGGGCTGGGCAGCCTTGAGCAGGGAACTCCCTGGATCTGTAGTTGCAGAGGAAATCATTATAAACAGGATGTTTGCTCTAGCCCTGTTCCCAGGCCACTCACGGCAGACCCTGCCATGGACACTCAGGCCTCCCTTGCCCAGACCTCATGCAGGAGGAGGAGGTGGTGTTCCCCCCAGCTCTGACGAAAGTGAAAGAGCTTTTTTTGGGGTGTCACAATGAATCTCATGGGTCTGGTTCACAAGATTGGAGGAGCTTTTTTGGGACTGGGTGTGTGAAACCTCAGTGTTGTTGTGCTGCTGTGGCTCTGCAGGGGGAGCCCTGAATGCCCAGCACATGCAGCAGCCCAGTGCAGCATCAGGACTGGTACTGGAGGGGCTGCTGCTCCAGCTGTGGATTGGACACACCTAAATAAAGGAGTGACCAGCCCATATATTACAGCATGTGCCAACAAATTTAAGCACAAAGTTTAACTCTTTGCAGCCCTTGTGTAAATCGACAGCCTCCTGTCTGCACACATGAGCAGGCAGCTTTCTTCTAGGATCTTCCCAACTTACTCCTCGTTGCAGCCAGAGCAGCAGGCTGCCCAGCCCCCACAGGGTTAGTGACCACCCGACTGTCCACATCCCTGCTACAGCTGTTAGAGGATGCCTGCCCAGCCTCTGTTCTCAGCAAGCATCTTGCGCCTCCACACACAGGACCATGTACTGCTGCCACCAAGTTGCCTTCCTACCTGCTTCAAGAGTATAGAATGGTTTTTGTGCTTCAGGAAGGAGGAGTATGTGATGTGTGAGCTATGGGGCTGCCACTGCATTTGTTTACATCTGGTTTTCTGGGCTGAACTGAGCCCGCTAGCTTTTTGGATGTTCTGGTTATCTGGCCACACCCATAATTATTCTTTGGCATCTCTGCCCTCGTTGAAAAAGCATGTTTTTCAGTTTTCCATAGTTCCAGTGCCTGGCTTGTAGCCTGCTCTGCCTGCATAAACTCACACAGCCACGTTGGTTCAGATGGACTGATTTCCCTAATGTCCTCACTGCTGGACTGCAAACACAATGGAACAGCCTCATGGATCCAGAGCAGGGTGTGTCATGCTTGGCCCTTCTGTTTGTAGAGCTCAGTGTGTCTGACCAGAGAACCTTTTGGCTGTGCCAGTGGTGCCCTTGGCAGGAAACCTCAGCACAGCACCTGCCTGTGGGGGAACCATGTTGGACTCTGTGGGCTCTGCTGGCCAGAGTGGCTGTCACCCAGCTGTCTGCCCTCTGTGTCTCATCACTCAAAATTAAAATTGTATTCCTCAGTCTGTGTCAGAGGAGCTGTGTGAGATGCCAGGGGCATGCAAGGAGGCTGGTGGCAGGTTGGATATTCTGGCAGAGGACAAGTTCTACAGACAGGATCATGGTATTGCTGTACCAGAGGTACCATCAGCAGGTTGCTGGTGCCAGCAGAGGCCCTGCATGTCCCCTCAGCCTACCAGTGTAAAGTAAAGCCCATGCTTTTCCAGTTGACAGGTTGGCATTGGTGTGGGGTTTTCTTGAGCTTGTTTGCGATTTTCTTCTGTTACAAGAAGGGCTGGTGTCCACTAGCAATGTCAGTCCATTCTGACGAATGTGAGGAGGAACACTGTTAAGCTAATTGGTTGAAGTGAGCTTCCTAGAGCTGCGTTGGGGTGATGATGTGGCACAGGGTTCTGTGCCTGGGGAGACCATAGCAGGAGATAATTCTTGCTTTTCCATTTGTTCACAAAGCTGCTGATGTTCTAGTTCAAGCTGTCAACACCGCCCACTTTAGCAAGGGCTTTGCTGACCCACTGGCTTCTCCCTGCCAGTCTCTTGCTAAGCTCCAAGTCTGAGCCCACTTGTCCTGGTTTGTGATGCTTCTCTGCATCTGCCTGCTCCAACTGCTGCCCCAGCCCTGGCCTCTGGGCTGTGTCATACTGACCAGCCTGATTGGGTTTATTTTTCTTGGTATTGTCTTCCCTCCAATCCAATCCTGGGTGGATTCTCATAGAGCAGTTTGGGGTTTACTGTGTTTCAGCACCTAATCGTTCTCCCCATTTCCAAAACGAAGTGTTGTGTCATCCAGCAGGTCGATAACTGTGTTTCCCTCATCTAAATGTAAGCTGCAAGACCGAAGGGTGTGTGAGATGTGCCTTGTGTGCAGCTGCAGGGTTAGACTGTGGGAAAGAGGGAGCTTGAACCTTCTTCTCTATGCTCCTGGCCTAGTACTTAAAGCTGCATGGAATAACATGACCTCCAATTGAAAGGCTGAGAGAGCTGTGCTGGTAAACATTGCCTTGGGTCTGCTCAGTTGTCCTCAGAGTAACCCCTGGCATTTCACCTCTCCGGTATGTTGCCCTGTGTCGCCTCAACAAGGAGAAGAGCTTGTTGGGGAGGTGAAGCATCTCTTGTCTCTCGTAACCCTTGGCTACTTGAGATTTTAGTCTGAGCAGCCTCATCTGTCTCAAAAGGCAGCAGGGAGTGGGGGCTGGCATGGAGCTGTACCACAGAACAGCTCTGGCTGAGTTTGTGCAGCGGTGAGGGGGAAGAGGACCCGCATCCCTGAGTTGCTGCTGGGGATCCACAGAACCTCCATCCCTGAAGTGCTGGGAAGAGCCCAACCAGGGGGCAGGCAGCAGGGGCTGGGCTGGTGGAAGGGACTGGCAGGACTCTGTGTGTGTCCCTGTGAGAGAAATGGCGTCAAACCGGTGAATATACTCGACCTCTTTATTGACATAGGTTCCCCTCAAATTACTCAAAATCAAGAGAGCAGTGAACTACTGAGCAATGGGGAAAAGAAGTAAAATATTGAAGACTCAACAGCCCTCCCCATCCCTCACTTGCCAAAGAAAATGCTGCCTGATTGTTCCCAGCCGCGTCAGCTCCCAGCTATGACAGTTATCTCATCCTGCTGGCCAGGCTGCTCTCCAGAGCAGCCCTTGCTCCAACATGTGATGGGAAGAGATGTAAACAGAGGGGAATCTGGAGCTGAAGCTGGTGCTCTGGGTGAGTGTCCAGGTATGGGACCAGGCAGGACTGCTGCGGGTGTTGTAGCGATAGGGATTGTCCTGCTGAGGTAGCTGCTGTGGGTGGTGGGCATGTGCTTAGTTCATGGTGCCTGGGAGACACCAAAGATGCCAGCAACCCTGTGTGGGCAAAGGGGCAGCTTTGCCATGTGGGAAAGCAAAGCCAGCCAAACACTTCTATGTCTCTCTTCCTTACCCCATGGACTTTGCTCAGTGAGTTGTAGACCTGATTTTAATTCCTTTCTGTTTGTTTCCCCAGATCATGATTGAGTTCTGCCCCGGTGGGGCTGTGGATGCCACCATGCTGGGTGAGTAGAGTGCACAGTGCCAGCCAGGCTCTACTCTGTGCTGTGGGCAATGCCTGCGAGGTGTTAGCAGCCTACTGGCACGCTTTGGGGACAGTCTTTGGACAGGTGGCAGGCACGGGTGCCCCAGCTCTCTAGTACTCTCATTCTCTGCCATGAATTTGCCTATTTTCATACCTGGAGCAGAAGATGTGGTAGCCCTGGGGTGTTTTTTGAGCTACTTTGATGTCCTTTTGTGATTTAAATACTGCTGAGATCAGCAGATGACAAGACATAGGGAGAAGGGAGAAATGGCTTTAAATATTTATCTGCCAGAGGCATCGGGTGCTTGAGATCATGTTCCCACAGCTTTCCCGGAAGATCAACAGGGCTGAGATGTTTAATCTGGGCTGCTGTCATGATGAATCTCCTAGGATCTTCTTGCTGACTTTTCCGTATGGTATAAGTCAGAGCCTCTGAACAAACTGCCATTTGCAGTAATTTCAGGAATCTTCTCATTTTTAACTCCTCCCTTTCACACAGAACTGCTGGAACCAAGAGTATGTGGTTGTTCTCCAAAGCCCCAGCTGGTGCCACAGACCTTCTGAGCTAGGGCTGTACGGACCCAGGAGGGTGATGTCCTCATTGCACAGCAAATGTTATTTTCTGACATCTTCCTGCCTGGAGCCCCTGAGACAGACCTGTGTCTCCTGGATCTGATGGATCCAAAAGCCTTGTTTTCTTTCCATTTCCAGGAAAAGCACAGATGCAAAGCTGTCATCTTTGATTCAGCCCTAAAGCTTGTATCTCCCTTTGGGCACTTCTTTAAAGCAGGTCCAGAGGACTGTGTGGAAGGGCACCTTTTCTGGAGTGATGGAGAAAGTGATGCTTTCCCTCAGAAAATCTCAACAGGGGTGTCCTTTTTTTTGAGGCACAAAAATTCATGGGGTCATGATGATGGCAGTTGGTCGCTGGAGGATCTGGGAGAGGGAAAGCATGGGAAGCCATGAGCAGTGAGTGCTGTCATCTCCTGAATTAGGGGCAGGAGGAGCTGCAAATCAGTCAGGTGTTCTTCTGGCACTGGTAACCTCAGAGTTGCTTAATACTGCCTGTTCCACCTACCCATCCCCACCTGCAGTCCACTGCACCTTGACTTTTACAAATGTTCCAGGGAGAGCGAAAATCATTGGCTACTCCCAGAGCAAGAAAACTCTTGGTGAGGAAGAGGAAGAATAAAGTGCCTGGCCCAGTATCCCTCAGCCTGTGGTTGAGATCTTTGCTCTGAACAAGCATCTGTCCCAGTTGCTGGTGTCTGTCTACCAGCCCCCTCCATGCCATGCAGTTTAGGCAGTGGTCTGAACTCATGCCATGCACTCAGCCTACTGGAGTGGCCTGTACTCACAGAGTGCACAGAGGGAGGGAAGGAAGCTCAGAAGATGCTAACCATCTGAAAGTTTGATAGTTTGCAGAGCTGTTGCTTTGGAAAGTGGTCTCAGATGAAGGTGGCCCGGCAGAACTCAGCAGGGAGGTCACACCTGTTCCCACAAGGTTCAGAAATGGGAACAGTCAGCAGGGTATGAACTGGTGTGCTAGTGCCTGGTGTTACCTGAAAAGCCAGATTAGAGCAGTGGGAAGGGATAATGCTGATGAGCTTCTTACTGCATGTTGCTTTGGGAAGGGGCATGTCCATCATGATGGATGATGGGATGGGTGGGTATGTTGTACCCTTGGCAGCAGGGGTGTCTCCCTGGGAGACAACAGCACGGCTGCTCAGGGACCTGCTCAGTGCTTAAGGCTGTGTGTGACACTGCTGCTGCCTGCAGCCAAGTTCAGCACCTCTCTGCACCATCATCTTGCTGGATGAGACCCAGCTTATCTGTGGGAACCCTTTTCCCAAAGTGGGTGGGAACTTGCAGTTCAGACCCTTGTTGCAAGCATGCCCTGCTCCCCATCCTTCTCCCATCATCTACTATTCCTGGGCCAGATGCCTCAGCCTGCATCCCACAGGGGTGCTATGAAGCAGCAGCTCCAGGCAGGTGGGTGCTGTGCTGTGAGTGCTGGCTCGAGGAATAAATTACCTTAACAAGCTGATTTGCATTGGGCTCCTACTGCTTGAACACATGGACTGTTTTTTAAATGGTCTGCTGGGTAGTTTGTGCCTTCTTCCTGCTCAGGAGGAGCAGAGCTCAGATTTCTGCCCTGTACAACATCTCTTTCTCTCCCTGCAGAGCTGGACCGAGGCCTAACTGAACCTCAGATTCAAGTGATATGCCGCCAGATGTTGGAAGCCCTGCATTACCTCCACAGCAAAAAAATCATCCACCGTGACCTGAAGGCTGGTAATGTGCTCCTCACCCAGGATGGAGACATCAAGCTCGGTGAGATACCCAGCATGGGAGTGCATGCAGCAGGTGCTTGGTTGTCTGAGCAAACTGAAAGAGCAGCCATGGATGATGGTGCTGCTTAGGACCAGTTCATGCTGTGCTAGTGACAGGCACTAATGGGAGCTGGGATGTAGTGTTTTGCTATGCCCAAGCGTGGAGGGGATTAAGAGATGTTCTCTGTCTATGTTCACCACCGGCTTGTCTGCTGGCTGGTGAACTTGGGCAGGAGAAGGTGGTGAGAAAATTTGGAACTGTTCAGTGGGAGGCCAGATCTACCACTGAACTGTGGTGCTGGGCTTCACCCCCAGTTGGGTGTCGGGGCTCCCTGAACCTTCCTGTGCTCAAGCCCTTGATGGACTTTTCTTTTGTAAAATTTATTTAATCCCTCTTTGAACTTGTTTTTTTTTTGTGCTGTTTGGCTCATGGAATATCTTGCGCAAGGTGCTAGTTGGCAGTGATGGGAGCTGGAGGCATTAATGTTATCTCTAGAGCAGGTCTAGTGGTGATGGGGTGAGTTCTGCCAAAGGAGTGCTTTGCCAGTTCTCTACAGGCTTGAGTTAAATGGGGATCCAGATACCTGCTAGAGGTTAAGAAGGTAGCTTTGTCCATAGAGACTGAACACAAAGGTGCGAATCTCCTACTGGGCTCAGGTGATCGGTGCCAGCAGCTATGGACAACCTTACTGTGTCCATAGGTTGTGCTCCATCATAAAAACACTCTGTTGATTTGGGCCGGGACTTGGTGACTAGGGACACCCTGAGCCTAGGGTGGAGATGGGTGGCAGCCCCTCTAGAGGTCATCACAGTCACCCCAGACAGCAAACTGACCTGGAGTGGGCTTGGTACCATCTGGAGGTCTTGCCAGCTTGATTTGGGTTAGGTTGTTTTCACCAGGTCACAACAGAAGGGACAAAATGAGGGAAAGGCATAGCAGTAGCTGCTGTGTACAAAACCAAAGGAAAGAGAAGCAGTATAACAGCACTTTAGTTTTTCTGGTGTGAAACGAGTCTTTTCGCTATGAAATAGCGGTCCTGAAAGTGATCTGCCACAGAGCTGTTTTCCTTTGTGGGAGAGATCTTGATTTTCCTCTAGATGTGCAGGGTTTGGTTACAGCATGGTTGACTTGTCATGCCTTTGTCTTACTGCACATGGGAGGGGCACATCTATGTACTCTAAAACAAATAGAGCTTTTGGTGCTGGGTTTAGTGGAAGGAGCCCACTGTATTGTGTTCTTGCCTTGTATGCTTTTAACTCTGCATTTCAGCCAATTCAGAGGGGTCTACAGCATCTAATGTTTCTGCAATTTGCAGCTGACTTTGGAGTGTCTGCCAAGAACATGAAAACCTTACAGAAGCGAGACTCTTTCATTGGGACCCCTTATTGGTGAGTGAGTGACCTGCTTGTTAAGAAGTCCTGTGTTCATGAAGAACTTTGCCTTTAAAAAAATCAATCTTGCTCAGAAATGGGGAGCCAATGGCCTTTGGGCTGTGTTGGACTATGACACCTTACTGAGCACCTGCAGAAGGATTTTAACAAGGAGTCTTGGTCAGTATCCACACGTGCAAGGGTTTCCCTTACCTGAGGGGAGGGGTAAGCACCCTCAGTGGTGTGAGAGCATTGCCCGGTGTCACAGTGCCATGAGCTGGCCAATGGGCTGCCATACTCCAGGCTTGGAGGGGTGAGGGAAACACATGTGCTCGTGTATGTGCTCCCTCTGCTCCCCACACCCTGGGGGTGGGGTGGGCTTTGAAGAGATTCCAAGCACATGGGAATGACTCCTTGCTCTAGAAACATAATCTCTAAATCACCCGACTTGCTGAAGGAGTGGAATCGGCAGGGATTAATTTATTGTCTGAAGCAACATCCGTGCCAGATGTCAATGGCCTGGGGGTTTCCATGGGCTGCCTGGATTGCTTTGGCTGGTCTGTAGAATAGGGGAGGGGGTTGGACCCCATAGAAAAGTTGCTGCTTCTGAGACCCAGAGCTAGAGGGAACAGCTGGGTTTTATGCAATGCTGCAGCATTTAACCGTTGCTGCAAGGCTTCTATTCGATGGCAGTGGTGTCACCCCTCCTTGTCCCTGCTCCTTGTTCTTCCCTTTGCAGGATGGCCCCCGAGGTGGTGATGTGTGAGACCATGAAGGACACTCCATATGACTACAAGGCAGACATCTGGTCACTGGGGATCACGTTGATTGAAATGGCCCAGATCGAGCCCCCCCATCATGAGCTCAACCCCATGAGGGTGCTCCTGAAGATTGCCAAGTCTGACCCCCCAACACTCAGCTGTCCTTCCAAATGGTGAGGAATTGAGGCAGCGAAGTACATGGTGCTTGACTTACATGGTATTTAGAGAGGAAAAAATTGTCTTTTCTAGCTGTATTGTTTAATTTGAGAAGCAGTATATGATTAGCTGTATTTGAAGTCCAACTGTGTGCTGGGGGCCCCAGGGCTGTGCCGACAGTGTGCAGGCAGCATGGGGGGAGCTGCTGCCCACCCACAGCCCTGCTGAGGCGAGGGTGATCCCTTGGCTGTTGTCAAAGCTTTCTGGCTTTGTACAAAAGGCATATTTTCTTCTGAACCTGGAAGTAGCCAAGAGCTCCAGAATTTCTCCCCTGCAGCCCAAAAAGCCTCTTCTGCTTCACGTAAAAAAAACCCCAATCTGTTATTTTCTTAATTACTGTTTTTCAGTCATTAATAAACTTGCTGCATGGTAACCAGCAGCAAATTCCTGGGAAAGCACTGGAGCCACAAGCATTGTGACAGCAGTTCAGGGAGCAGGCAGAATGGGAGGGCCATTCCCAGGCAGCAGCAGCTGGGAAGCCAGAACTGGAGCAGGGACTTGCACTGTATTTAAGAGCTGAGCTTTGCAGGCTGAGAGTGCCCTCCTATGGGGGTTCCTGGTCCTTTACAGCTGTCCTTTCACACTGGCCCTGGGACACAGCGGCAGGCCCTCAGTCCTGCTCAAGTGAAATAAGTCCCTCACTTGGCCATGCTGCTGATTCACTTGCAAATAATCCAAATAACTGAGCACAGGATCTCTCGTGTTGGGAGTGAAGCAGTGATTATGGCCAGTTGCAAACTGGGATGCAACCTGCAGAGACTGGGCAGACCCCTGTGGTGTTCAGGGTCTTTCTCTCTTCTGACCTTTTCACTAATGGCTGTCTTTTAAGGTCCCTGGAGTTCAGAGACTTCCTGAAGACAGCATTGGACAAGAATCCAGAGACCAGGCCAAGTGCTGCGCAGCTGCTGGAGGTAGGAACCAAGACTTGGAGGGGGGGGAGGTGTGCCTGGATCTGTGAGTGTCCAAACCACCCGTGTCCATACAGCCTGATCCTTCTTAAGAGAGGGGGAGGAAAAAGGTGTTAACAGGCCCTGGACTGGTTTCAGATTACTTTTGTCTTGCCCCTGGTACTTTTCAGCCATTAAACTGCACCCAAAAGGAGCAGCAATACTTTCCCCTGGAGCAAACTGCAGCCCCCCTGGAGCCACCAGCGGGAATAGGAATGGCTCTGGTTCTCTAAAACTGCCCCCTGCATTAGCCATCTTAGATTATACCTGACTAGCCCAGGTTTAAATTTCAACTCCTTTTGTTCTGTTGTCTTACCAAATAAAACCAAAACCATGAAAGATGTGTTTTCCTGCTCCTCGTGGCACTTGGTGGGATCAAACCTGCACCAGGAACTCAGGCTATGAGGGGGGACAAAGCCTCTGCAGCAAGAGCCCCTTGTTTAATCACTGCTGGTGCAGTTGTTTGAGGGATGTTGACATAAAGCAGCTTTGCAAGCACCACACTTTGGGCATCTACGTACAGAGCTGGCGTTTAACCTCAGCTTCTTGATCTCTTGTTCTTCCTCATGTTTGCAGCACAGCATGGACTGTAAACTGACAGAATGGAATGAATGATAGAAATGTTTAGATTGGAAAAGACCTTTGAGATAATTGAGTCCACTGTTAACCTAGCACTGCCAAGCCCACCACTAAGCACCACATCCACACACCTTTAAAATGCCTCCAAGGATGGTGATCGAACCTCTTCCTGGGCAGCCTGTTCCAATACCTGATGATCCTTTTCATGGGTTGATGGTTGGACTTAATGATCCTGGAGGTTTAATGATCCTGGAGGTCTCTTCCAACCTTGATGATTTTATGATGCTGACTCTAGATCTCTATCTCCCCTGGAACAACTGGCCATTTCTTCTTTCCTGTCACTTGTTACTTGGGGAAAGAAATTAATCTGGGGTTTGAGCCTCGTGACACTGGCAAGTCTTTGTTTTAGCAGAAGACATTGTCATTGCAGTCACCACCCCATGTGCTTGCTCAGCTCTGAGCTCACAAGGCCTGTTTTTTGAACACCTCACACATGTGTGCTCCACTTGGCTTTTCAGCACCCCTTTGTCAGCAAGGTGACCACCAACCGGGCGCTGCGTGAGCTGGTGGCCGAGGCCAAGGCTGAGGTGATGGAAGAGATTGAGGAGAGTCGGGATGAAGTGGAAGAAGATGACTCGTCAGAATCTGCCTCGGTGAGCACTCTTGACCGTGTGCTGGCAAGTTTGCCAGTGTGGCTGTGGTGGAGGAAAGACCTCTGCAGATTTTCTGCACTCCAGAAGGCTGGTTCACTCTGGTATTCTGGGTCCTATCAGGTGGAGAACGAAGTAGTTGCTTGGCCAGGGAGGAGCAGTTTTTCAGTGGCTGCCAAGGATATGGAGAAACAGTGATGCTGGCGGGTGGTCCATCTGCTGACTGGCAGGGCTAGTGATAAAAAGAAAAGCAGGCCCTGGTACAGGCTAGAGAAACTGGAGGGGAAGCAGTGTCGGCAGCATGTGGTGCAATGGTGAGGCATTGCAAGCACTAGGAGGTTGCCTCTGGGCTGTGCTCTTTGAAGAGGAAAGCTACCCCTGGGTAGCTTTGCTGAAGGAGATGCCTTGACTTCCCTCATCTGCAGCAAAGTTGCAATTAATCAATCCATGGTGGAGTAAATCTCAAGCAAAGGTGATTGCTATGTGAAATCCTAGGTTGCCTCTTTAGAATGTGAAGGTTCTGGAGCTTCCCTGCCCTGCTGTGTCCCTCCAACCAGTGTCCATAGTCCTTGGGACCACAGACCTGGAGGAGGACACAAGTGCCCCAGGGCAGATAGCCTAAAATGGAAGATTCCCTCCTGGCAACTCTTCAGCTGTAGGTGATTTTGCTCTGAAGTGTGGGACTTGCAGCAATTGCCATTGTGTTAAAGCAGGGGTGCAAAAGCCAACCCCTCCCCTTTGCTCTTTTTGCAGCCTCCTGGTAAGCACAAACGGGACCCCTCCGAGGCAAGTCAGCTCAGTTTTGATGGGGAGAAGACTCCAGTCTCTTCCTTGCCCAAGGCAGTAAATGGGCCTGTGGGGACTGGCAAGAAGATCACAAACGGACAAAGCAGTAAAGTCAGTGACAATGACAAACTGGAGAGCAACCACACCACAAAAACAGTTGCCAGCTCTGCCACCTTGGCCACTCAGGGCAAACCAGACATCATCTCACAGCCTGGCCACCTGGGTAACTCAATAGAGGGGCATAAGCAGCCTGGGCCAGGCAGCAAGGAACAGAAGAGTGTTGGAGAGAAACCAGAGGGAAGCCAACTGGAGAACTTCACAGAGGAGAAGCTTACCAATGGGAGTTTGGACCCCTTGGCTCCATTCCCTGGCAACCAGTCCAAAGAGGGTTCGGATTCTGGTAGTACTTCAGCCTCTGAAAGCTTGGATCTCACCATCAGCCTGTCTGCTGACCTGTCCCTCAACAGAGAGAGTGGCTCCATCTCCTTGAAGGTGAGTTCAAAAGTTCCAAGGGGTTTTATCCCTTGTTAGCAAAGTCCCTGAAATTGAGATCCTTTCCCTGAGAGGCTATGAGCACGTGAAGCAGTGTTTTGTAGCTGTCTGGGGTCCCTATGAAGTACCCACACCACTCACTTCACTGTGCGGGTCATACGCAGTTAGAGCAAGGACCAGTCTCAAACAGTGAGATTACTGAAACCTTACCCATTGCCCATCACTGCTACTTGTTCCTAGAACACCTAGCCCCAGGAGAAAGCTGCCTTGGGCTGATGCTTCTTGCAGTTTGTCTGACCTGCCATACATCGGGGTCTGGTTTATGTCAGCAGTGACTTGCACAAAGACCTCCCAGACTTCTTGGCTGTTGCTAAAGCTTTCTGGAGGCTGGGAATGCTTGTGAGCTGGAGCTGGCCAGGTCAGCATGGCTTAGAGGAAGAGGCAAAATAACTGTGATGTTATTTGCTGACCTGCAGAAGAACTGCGTGACTTGAGGGGGCTGAGTGATGTGTTGCACAAGATCTTTATCCAGTTGCCTGCATGAGTGATAGTTTCCCAGCACAGGAACATGCTCGAAACCCATTCTTGGCAAAACTTCCCTCCTCTCCCACTGCGAGCATAGAGCCAGCACCCCTGCAGGAGCCTGTAGCCACTGGGGATCCCTTTTGAGGGAAGTGTGATGCTCTTGCATAGCAGTTCAGCTCTGCTCATTGCCTTTCCCATTACACCTGGTCTCCTTGAGGCCAGACAGAGATTAATGGGGTGTCACGTGTGTAACAGTCTTCCCCAATTGATTGAAGACAAAAGGTGTGGTTTGGGTTTTACAGGGAGTGGGTCTTGAAGAACTGGTCATGTTGGATTACAGTTTGAGTTTCCCCAGCCAGAGAACAAAATTAATGGCACCTCTCTGAGCAAGCAGAGGTCTTCTCTAGGAGTGCTGCTGCTGCAGGGCCCTGGGAAAGACACTGTGCTGGAGACCCTGCTTTGCTCAGAGCTGTGAGTGCCTGGAGGAGGACCCAGCTGTGCTGCTGGCTCCTCACCCAGCCTCAGATTCATGGGGTTGAACTCCCTGGCTCAGCTCTTGCTCACTTTCCTGGTGCTGCTGGATTGTGTGCACTGCAGTTCTTGAAGTCCCAGCTTCCCCCATCAGGCTGTGCTTTATTTGGACATGACAAAAAAGGGTCTTCAGGGGATGCATTGCCTCTTCTGGTCGTGTTTCTGCAGGGTGGAAATCACACTGTACTGCTGTGTGGTAGTAGGGCCATGTGCCTTGCATGGCAGCTCCGAATCCACTGATGGTTTTTGCTCAGTGTGTATCTCCTTGCTACCATTCTTCTAACAGTCTCGAAACTGCTCTGAAGCTTCTAGCTGTAGCAGCCCATGCAATGAGCCAGGAGCTGCTTCATGGCCTCCTCCTTTCCTCCCCTGTTGAACTCAGGATTCCAGATTGCACAAGAAGACTCTGAAACGCACCCGCAAGTTTGTGGTGGATGGAGTAGAGGTGAGCGTCACCACCTCGAAGATCATCAGTGAGGATGAGAAGAAGGATGAAGAGATGAGATTTCTCAGGCAAGTAGGTGACTGGGATGGAGGTGAGAACAGGATGTTGAGCCAGACTGGGATTTTCCTTGCTACAGGCAAATCCAGGAGTGACCTGAAGTCCTCTCACTTTCTGTCATGGTCCCATTTGGACAGGATACCTGTTCAGTGTGGACATAACTTCTTTTAGCCTTTCCTTGTCTGGCAGAGGGCTGGCTGTACAGTGCAAGCTGGGCTCTGTGTGCAGGGGAAGGGAGGAGGTATCTGGGGATAATATGCAGCAACGAGGGAAGCTCATGCTGTGGCTGACTGTCCTATGTGGATGAATGAATGTGGCTGCAGGGCTGTAGAAATAGAAATAAGCACAGAAATCTTCTCAAGATGCTCTTCTGCCTTTTGTTTTTGTATCTTCTCAGACTTCATTAACAGAAAGGCCAGGGGAGTTGTTGAGCATCACTTAATATTCATAGATGCATCCTTCCAGCTTAAGCCTTTTTGACTCCCTTGCAGATCTTAAGACTTTCAAGAGAAATTGCTGTTTCTATTTCCATTACTATCAGTAGCAGCACTGAAATAATGATACCTTTAAAATAATTAAAATACAAACTGTTTTTCTTAATGCCATATTCTAGGCTTCCCTCATGCTGCTGTGAGGGACCCCGTGAGAATACAATCTGTCCCAAGTGCTCTGTGTCCCTGTGGCAGCCTTATTCCTAGGCTCTAACAGCAGATCTTTAGCTGCTCCATTTATGTGAGAAGTCTTTGTAACCCAGATAAAACCCTGGGAGCATGTACTGGCATACAGGGAGTTTCCAGACCCAGCTGCTTTCTCTAGGTCTGCTCTCAGCTGTGGTAGCAACCATAAGAAGAGGATCCTTTTTAATTTTTAAACAGTGCCTGCTCCATCTGTGAGGTAGGGGAAGAGTCCAAGAGGTTTGGATTGGAAAGCATTGAGTCTCTGAACACTTTATAGTGGAAGTGCTTATTCCCCTGGGACTAGCAAGTGGGCACGATCAGCATTCCTGCCATCTAGATTTGCACTTAAGGGGCTTGTTTCTGGCTGTTTGTAACGTGCCACAGTATTGATCTGAAGTTGAGGTCAGAGCACATTCTATTCTGCCTGTTGATTTAATTGAGTCAGTTTTGAAAGAAGAAACTATTCCAAAGTGCTTTTCCAGGGAGGGTCCCCAGAGAGGGTGGCACTCGGTGTAAGGATAATGCACAGCAGTGAATGCCATGGTGGGGATCCTGCATGAGGACACTGTTGCTGTGGTTCCTGCTGCATGGCGCATTACTGGCTTACAGCTTGACTGGGCACAAACATGGCAAACTAGTTCAGCTGTCTGAGATTGCTGGGTGAGGGGAGTGATGTAGTTTCATGGTAGATAGGTCACCATCCTTTCTGCCATGAGGATGTGAGCAAGGAGCATTGTGGAGCTCAGGGGTCAGAGCAGCACCAGCCTGGCCTGAGCTGCATTTTGAAGACTAGTGTGGACTGACTCAACTGGCAAAATGGGTGTTTTGGGTGCTGATGCAGGGAGTGGTGCCTGCAGAGTCACCTTAGAAGCTTTGGCAGGGCTTGCTTGAGAAGCTGTGAATGCTCATAGGCTTTACCTGTGGGAACTAATGGCTTTCCAGCAGTTACCTTAATTAGCATCCTGCTTTCTTGCAATGCTCTGCTGTCACAAGCCTAAGACACATCAGTCACTTGGCATTTACCTCCTGCCTGTGCTCAAAGCAAGCAGCATCTCACAGCTGACGTGATCTGGCTATTGATCCTGCCATCTCTGTTCAGGCACATGCCTCTGAACTTGTCTGACTCTGTATTTCTCCCTCCCCCTCCATCTTAACCCTCTGCAGGCGCCAGGAGCTACGGGAGCTACGCCTCCTTCAGAAGGAAGAGCACCGAAACCAGGCCCAGCTCAACAGCAAACATCAGCTGCAGCTGGAGCAAATGCTCAGACGCTTCGAGCAGGAAATGGCGGTATGAGGGCAGAGTGGCTCCGGGGTATCGACTGGTTTGACTTCTCCTCTGCAGATGCGCTGCAAACCCTCACGCAGAGCAATGCTCTCAGGGTTGCAGCAGTTCTGGGACATCATGTCTAGAGAGAGAAGGACCAGCGAGGATCCCCTTTGGGATCTGAGGCATGGGATGTTTGTGGAGGACAAAGGCTGTTACGGGCTTTAAGCAGTTTGGGATGCACTGGCTGCCACCAGTAGCAAGGCTGTAGCAGAGGATGGGTTGTTCTAGACTTTCCCTCTTTAACGGTCTTTTCCTGCAGGTCTGGTCACAGTTCATAATGCTGTTGGTATTTCACAGAAATAAGACAGCAGTGTCGCCAGTGCATGACAGCGGGCAATGTGGCAGCTCTTTGAGTGTAAATAGAATAAAGATAAACTGTGCTTTTGAACTTAGTCCCTCTATGGGCAGCTTCTGTCGAAGCAGAATGATTTTGTAGTCCCTTTAAAGCTTTCATGAGCCATCTTTTAAACACCCCTTTATTAATTCAGGTAACATGTGTGTCTGGCAGCCCCATCCCCTTGCAGCAGCCTGGGAGCCATCACTCATTCCTGTGTTCTTAGCATCTTGACGTGCCACATCTGTGAATTCCCGTTTTAGCACGTCACTTCTCATTTTGGGGATTTATTTGCTGTACAGTGCAATGTGGAAGACCCCAAACCTGCTGCTTTTACCCTTTCCCTAGGGCAGTTTGCAGTCTGCCCTCATCAACACCCAGGTGCTCCATCCCTGCAGTTTACATCCCTGCAGTGAGGGACAGATGAGACATGAGAGCACCAAGAGGGCACAGTGTCCTCAAAACTGGAGATTCTTTTCTACAGAGAAGGGGCTGTCATGTGTGAGCTTTACTGTCTGCTAACGTTTGCCCAGGGCCATGGATCCCAGCAGAATGCTTCACGTCAGAACATAAGTGTGAGAGAGCCTTGAAGTGAATCAGTGCTAGAACAAGTTCAAAAGTGCTTTGTAGATGTTGTATGGAAATTTCTCTCCTCTGTGTTTAGTAAAGAGGTTCAGTCCATGCAAGAACAACCCCCTGCTCCTTGGGGTTGGGGAGGGTGGCGGTTTTGGTTTTTTCTTCTTTAAACTTCTGGGTGAAAGTGAAGCGGAGAGGAGGCTGAGGTTGACCTCTGTTCCCATATAGACAAAGAAGAAGTTCTATGACACTGAACTGGAAAACCTTGAACGGCAGCAGAAGCAGCAGATTGAGAAGATGGAACAAGATCATGCGCTGCGCCGGCGGGAGGAGGCCAAACGCATCCGCCTGGAGCAGGAGCGGGACCATGTCAAATTCCTGGAGCAACTGAAGCAGATGAAGAAAGAGGTTAGAATCGGGACAGGATGGACAAAAAGGTCTCTTCCTGAATCTGTTTCTTCTGGGTGATCTTCAGCATTTCATGGAATCCTAGAATCATTCAGGTTGGACGCTTAAGATCATCAAGCCCAACCACTAACCCTGCTCTACAAAGTTCAGCACTAGACCAGATCTCTAAGTACCACATCAAAAAAACCTTTAAACACCGCAGGGATGGTGACTCAACCCCCTTCCTGGGCATCCTGTTCCAACTGCTGACAAACCTTTCAGTGAAAAAATTCTTCCTAATATCCAGCCTAAACCACCTCTGGTGCAACTTTGAGGCTGTTCCTTCTTGTTCTATCACTAATGATCTGTGAGAAGAGATCAATACCTACCTCTCTACCATGTTCTTTCAGGTGGTTGTAGAGGCTGGTAAGGTCTTCCCTCAGCCTCCTCTTCCTCAGGCTAAGCAGCACTAGCTCTCTCAGAGCTCAGTTCTACAATTTCTCTATAGCAGGGAGAGGGAAGCAGTTTGTTAGCAGGAAGTTCTTGCATTTCTTTGGTATATTTGGGCATTTCCTGAGGTCCAGCTCTTCAGAGTTGCTCTTGGCCTAAAGTTACCTGCTGATAAACCTCATTTCCCTCCCAAAAGGTCAAGAATGAGGTTGAGAAGCTGCCACGGCAGCAGCGCAAAGGGAACCTGAAGGTGAAGATGGATGACTTTGCCCAGAAAAAACAAGTCATGGTAAGGCTGAGAGAAGATTGCCACATCTCCAGGGCTGGGCAGCATGTGGTAGACAGAAACATCCTTCTTCCTTGAGGGACTGGCAGTTTCTGAAACACCACCAGATGCTTTCCAAGTTGTGGCAGCAGGAGGGCTCATGGTGGTACTGCTGTTTTCTTCCAGGAACAGGAATTCCTGGCCAAGCAGAAGGAGGATCTGGAGCTGGCCATGAAGAACATAACTGCCCAGAACAAAAGGGAGATCTGTGACAAGGAGCGTGAGTGCCTGAACAAAAAGCAGCAGCTCATGCGAGGTGCGTGGCACAGGCTATGCAGGAGATCAGCAAACGCCATAGCAAATGCTGCGTTTATCCAGCGCTGGTTCTTCCCACACACAGATGCTGTGACAAGAGTTGCAAGCTGGCAGAATAGGATTTAGAAAAAGCCTTGCCAGATCCTGTCTAAATGTTTAACAATAATAATACTTAGCACTTTAATCTTCAAAGCGCTTTACCAATATGAGCCAGTCAGGGTTCATAATTGCAAGAAATGGTTCTTCAATGTGGTTTGCAACCAATTTGTATTAGAAAACTGGAGGTGAATAATCCACGTGTGCCATAGTGTTCCTGTGTATAGGAATTGCTTGTCCTTGGCATGCTTCGTGGAACCAAGCTGACGGGGTGGGTTGTTTCCTGACCTTTCTCCATTCCTCAGACCGGGAAGCATGCATATGGGATCTTGAAGAGCATCAGCAACAGGAGAAACACCAACTTGTCAAGCAGCAGCTAAAGGACCAGTATTTCCTGCAGAGGCATGAGTTGCTCCGGAAGCATGAGAAGGTGAAGAGTTAACAGTTTCCTGTACTGAGGCTGGTCCACAGGGTGCTTGGGTGCTCCCAGAAGGGGTGTTTTCCTTTCAGGTTGTAAGTGGGCAAGGGTGGATTAAGAGTTAAGGGACTTGGTCATGACCGGAGAAATTCTTGGGTCAGCCTACTTGCTTGAGACCTCTGTGCTGTGCTCTGTGTGTTTAACACAGAAGAAGCACTTGTGAATTTGGGGGCTTTTCTGGAACTCTGCTGCTCTGAATGTTGTCCCCTTGGAGCTGCCTGTCACCAGCAACATGCGTGCAACTCCCAGATATGCTGTTCCGCATTCTTGGGTCTCCGTGGCACTTTCTTGTTGGTCTAAGGTGTCCATTCTCTTACGATACTCGTCTCTCTGCCATTGCAGGAAAGGGAGCAAATGCAGCGATACAACCAGCGCATGTTGGAGCAGCTGAAAATGCGGCAGCAACAGGAGAAAACCCGGCTCCCCAAAATCCAGCGGAGTGAAGGGAAAACACGCATGGCCATGTACAAAAAGAGCCTTCACATCCACTCTAGTGGGAGCGCAGCTGAGCAGCGGGAGAAGATAAAACAGGTCAGGTCTTGCAGAGAGCACCAGGGTTGAGGCTCAGCTTGGGGTGAAGTGCTTCCCTGGCCTGCTGGCAGAAGGGAAGGTCAAAAGAGACAGCTGTTCCCACATGGGCACCTGCTTTTCCCTCTTCCAGTTTGCCCAGCAGGAAGAGAAGAGGCAAAAAGCAGAGCGGCTGCATCAGCAGCAGAAGCACGAGACACAGATGAAGGACATGCAGGCCCAGTGCGAAAGCAACATGAATGAGCTCCAGCAGTTGCAGGTACCTGTTCCTCATGACTTTGTCTCTCAAAGCTGCCTATGAGTTGATTTTGCTCCTGGTCAGGGAGCATGTCATAAGTGGGATCAGGGGATTGTCAGTGAACTAGACCTGATGTCCCCTTGCTCTGCCTTGAGAAGTTTTTGTGGCCATGTCTGAATGTGTCCTGGATGCCTCTGCTTTGTGCAAGTCTTGTTTGATCACTGGATTTACAATCACAGCTGCTTAATGGGTGTTCTTTTACCATCTGATTAGAATGAAAAGTGCCACCTCTTGATTGAGCATGAAACCCAGAAGCTTAAATCCCTGGATGAGAACCACAACCAGCATATGAAGGAGTGGCGAGACAAGCTGAGGCCACGGAAGAAGGTAGTACCTCCTTGGAGAGAGCAGGGGGTTCTGCTTGGCTGGTTTGAGAGAACAGTGTCTGTATCTGCAGCACAATCTCAAATACATCTCTTGTGTGTGTTCCCTTCTGCTTAAGGCCCTGGAGGATGAGCTGAACCAGAAGAAGCGTGAGCAGGAGATGTTCTTCAAGCTAAGCGAGGAGGCAGATGGAGAGATGCCAGCATCCCCAACCAAACACGCCAAGTTTGTCCCTTCCAGCTCTGCAGAGAACTCGTAACAGCCTGTAGCTGGCACTCGCTGTGTCCTCTCAGGCTGCAGGTGGGCAACTTGGACTTGCAGGATCCTCTTGGCAGCCACCTCTTACAGCAGCACCCTCCTTTCCCCAGCTCTGTCTGGGATAAATGTGAACTCTGTGCTGCACTGGGGGCTGCTGTCTGGAAGGTCTGGTAGCATTTCCATCAGCTGGTGGGCTCAACACAGCTTCAGGCTGGGAAGCTGGGCGGGACCTTTTCAGTGGTTGGACTGGCACTGTTGGCTGGATGCATCACCTCTCACACAGGCCTGGCTTGTCAGCTCAGACTGAAACAATAAGTGCTCTGAACAGGAGAAACAGGCAGTTACTTCTGCCTTCTGTGCAGGACTTGTCAGCAGCCTCTCTCCCCATTGTGGCTGCTTCTCCTCTCAGTCCTCCATAAGGACTAGTCTGGGGCAGAGCAGCTTTGGCATCGTCTTGGCCTCGTGGTCCCCCAGCTTTGCCTTAGGGTTATTTCTATCTACTGTGGCCCTTTTTTTACTTCAGGGAGAAACAGTGATTCAGATTTTTTTTTTGCTTCTGAGGAGGGAAGGTTGGTTTTTTTCTTTCCTTTCCCCCTCCATAGAGAATCTGCAAAAGGGCTCTGTCTGGTTGTCCTTCCAGAGATTCTTTGCTGGCACCACGGACCCCCTGGCACCTAACACTATCCTATCAGAGCCTGGACTGTGGCATAATTAAACTGTTCACCTAGCTGCAGGCTTTTTTCTCTTAAGGAAGTGTAAGTGATGTGTGGGGGGGTGGNCTCAACATCACACGTGCTTGAGACTGTTAAGTGCTGCTTATTTGTGGGCCAGCCAGCCTGCAGAGTTATGGGCTGCAGATCATTGTCTAGAAGGAATAGAGGAGCCTTGAAACAAGGGACATAAGGGGAGGCAAGATGCAAAGACAGGTCATGGTGGCTTGTTAATCTCAGCACTGTTTTCTCCACTGATGTCTCATCTCATGATGTGCCAGTTTCTTTGGTGATTCTCCTGGCCTTCAAGCAGTGTGACAGAGCAGTGGCAGGTCCAGCTCTCTGTCCTTTCTGCTCCATGCAGTGTGTCTTGGTCGCATTGCCTTCCCCTCCTGCACCTGGCAGTGTTTGACAGAGCTGCTGAGTAGGACCCAGATGCAGACCTGGGCAGGGGGTCACACACTGGGCCTTCTTTCCACAACCAAAAGGTATAAGGTAGCACTTAAGTGTTTTTCTCTCTGTTGCTCTCTGGATGACATTGTTTGTTTTAGGACTGCTTTCCTAACAAGAAAAAAAAGTGTTTCTGCTTAAAAAAAATAAAGTTATTTTAAAGTCTCATATGTTGACTGAGAGATGTACTGGCATTTCAGAACAAGGTGGTGTGTGACGTGCCCCATGTCACTTCTCAGTACCTAGCTGAAAGGGGCAGCTCTCCTTGAAAACCTATCTAGAGTTCTTAACACGTACTTACAAGCTTCCTGCAAACTAGCAAGACTGCACATCTGTTTGGGCCATTCCAAGTTTCTTCAGAATCCATACCAGTAATGTCTATTAATAAACATAGTCTAGATGGGCCTCTAAAGACTGAGACTCTTTGCAAGCAGCTGTCTTAGGGAGAACTGCCTGTCCCATACCCAAAAGCATCAGTGGTGCATTTCAGATCTGGTAGTGCCGGGGTGTGGCTGATGCAAAATCAGTGAACGCAAGGGGTTGCTTCTGAACCAGGACCATGTGCTGCTTTGGGCCTCTTAATTGCATGAGAAATGTGCTATAGCAGCCCCCATGGTTTTCTTCGTGGTCCCACTGGGGTCAGACTGGAGCTATTCTATGACATGGTGGTTGTCACACAAATCAGTACCTGTTACGTGTGACTTGGAGAAGGGTGTCAGTGCAGCTGAAAGGCATTGCCTCCTCTGCTGCTTTCACCAGTGTAGGGAGCATCAGCTTTCTCTGGCATTGTGCAGCCATGAGGACGAAGACTGTTGCTGGGGTTTTTAACATGATGCCCACATGGTAAGTCGGTTTTCCCTTTCCCCACTCCACCGTATTTGCAGCCAGGAGCTAGCAACGTGGGTTTGCTTTTGCTAACACGTCCCCTTCCCTTTCCCTATTCTCTGTTCCTTCTCTGGATGTGCCAGGGCTCTAGTCCCATGTCCATCTCCTAGAAGGCTGCAGGAGAACACATCTGATCATCATGTTTACAGGATGGTTGTACTTTTCCCTTTTCAGAAGAGGGTGTTTATGTTTCTTCCTGTACAGAAGGAGCCATGAGCAACCCCCCCGCCTGTTTTTGACAGAGATGGGATGCACATTTTTTTTAATGTGGCTTTGAAGAAATTTTTTTTAAATACTTTGTCTTCAGTGTGGCCACCACTACGATGTAAAGACCCTTCTAATGAAGTAACAGTGAGAAACCTGTGCACGGGTCTGATTTTCTGCCTGATCACCAGCTGTGGCCTCAGACCAGCTTTGCTTCTCATCTGCGTTTTGTTGACCTAAACGTTCAGAGACAGTCTGGCATGTGGATCTCTTTAAAATAGAGCTAGATGCTTCGGAAACACTCCTGCTATAGCACAGTGACAATCGCATCTTTGCTGTGAAGTGCAAGGTCTGACAGAACTCGATGAAGTAGCAGTTAAAGCAGAGCTCTGCTGACCCTGCTTGGTGAGGAGGAGAATTGCACCCAGGCGCTGCAAGTGCGCAAACGCTTCTGCGCGGCTCTTTCTCCCTTTCTAATTAGCGGGCCTGGCCCTGGCAAATCTCAGACCGATGTCTCAGCTCCTTTGATTTGGTGGGACAAAGTGATGGATTGAGAATGGCTGAATGATGTGGTTCAGTGAGTGAGAGCAGCCTAGTTGAAAGCCTGTAGCTTGTGTTCCCCAGGGAGTCGGTACTGGGTCCAGTGGTATTCAACACACTGATCAGTGACCTGGATGAAGGGATGGAGTGTACATGTCCTTTAGGTTTCATGCTGAAGATGACCTTGCTGCCAGTGTCCATCCTAACCAGGTAGTGTTGCAGGCTGAGAGTTTGGACATAAGGTGCTGAAAGGGAGTGGATGTTGATACTGTCAGATGTGGCTGTGGGGTTTTAGATGGGCAGTGCTGCAGCAAGAGAAGGACAAGAGCAAAGCATGAGGGTGCCTGTCTCCTTACTCAGTAAGACAGTAAGAAATTAAGTAGCTGAGGGCACACAGTTAGCTATCTCTTTTGTTGACATGTACCAGGGCTGCTCTGTCTTCTGGGACATGCTGGACAAAATCGGCCTCACTCAATGTATTGCAGGGAAGCAGAGGATCTCATGGGAGTTTTTAACTTCATCTGCATGTCCTTGGCAGTGCCTGAGGGGAACTTCAAACTTGAGGATACTTATATTGATAAATATATGTTGAAAGGACTGTGTCCTGCAGAAATAACCATTACCTGCTGTTCTGCAGTGCTGGAAACAGAGCAAAAATCTTTGTTAAGTTTTATAAATGGAGATGACAGCCCTGGAAAGTTCCTGGTACTGTAGGAGCTGGAGAATTCTCAGCTGTCCTTGCTGCCTCTCTGTGCTGTCATGTCTGGGCTCTAAGCTCCCCAGAGCTCTCCAGAGATTTTTGCAGTGTTCCTGATGTGAATGATGAAACTCTCTGGGGGATGAAAAAGCAGGGCAGGTAGGGAGAGTCATGGAGCTGAAGCCTTACTGCCTTCCTCATCTGCTCTCCCCA
Organism: Upupa epops; assembly: GCA_013397515.1. Lineage (NCBI taxonomy): Eukaryota > Metazoa > Chordata > Aves > Bucerotiformes > Upupidae > Upupa > Upupa epops. The sequence continues at coordinate 490,633 of VZRI01003311.1, forward strand.
CCTTGCTGCAGGAGGGCAGCTGGAGGTGAACACTGCCGTAGGCGTGTCCTTCAAAAGTCATCTGTACCCTGTTAAGCCAAATGCTCTTGTGCTGCGCTGGCCATTGGTTTAATTCTCCAAATGCCAAGCTATCCAGGACTTGAGCAAGCCAACCCTCTCCAGAGGCTGGTGGTTTTGCCTTCCTGACAGGGTTTGTTGTTGCCCTGTCCTGGGTGGGATGGAGCTAAGTGATAGAGACACATTGACCTGGCACCCTGCCTGACCTCACAAGCATCCACTTGGGACTGCACTGGACCTGGTTTCCAGGCTCACAGAGATGCAGGGGAGATGTCTGCTCTTCTTGCTCTCACTCTCACTCACTAGATGGCATGCACTCTGAGCGGCAGCCACGAGCTCCCCAGCTGCCTGCACCAGCACAGGGCCCAGCCGAGCTGTCCCATTACACAGTAATCTTTGCTCACTCTTCCTCCTGTATTTGCCCTGCGCTGTGACCCGCCTTCCACCAGGTCCCTGTATCTCAACTGTGTTTCAGTACATTGTCTCCTGCTCCAGCATTGTCCTCGGGAGATTCCTAGGGCTCCTTTGCCCACTGGCACACACGTGTGAGCACAGTATCCCCCCTCAAGGGCTGAGCATCCCCTCCTCAGATTCTGCTTCTCCCTGCTGCTGCATCACCTCTGTAGGACGGGTGGGACCTGCTGCCAGGCTGACTGTGATGGGTGGCATCCACACCCCACAACCAAAACCTGTGAGACAAAAAACCGAACAGGGGAAGATTGTTCCTGGTGGCATCTAAGAGTCAGTGGGATGAGCCCTGGTGATCACCAGATGTAACCACTTCTTTTCTGGGCTTCAGCTGCAAAGATTTACCCTCTGTTGGATTGGGAACATAATTGTTGATTAATCTTTGTGAGGGAGCTTGAGAAAGAAATTGCAATTGTTCTGTACACATGGGGAGGACTGGGAACATCTAGCTACCTGGCACACACTTGGAATTCTTAAATCAAGAAAGGAAGCAGCAATAGCAGACTTTGTGTACCAGAATGACTGCAGTGTTTCCTCTGCAGTTTAGGGCTGGCAGTGGGGCACTGCTTTCCTCATTCTGCCTCTGACAACTCACAGACTTTGGGTGTTACCCAACTGTGCCCAAACAGGGGGACCCTACTTACAGCCAAGTGGAAACCCACTTGTGTGGTTGAGCAAGTAGCTGGCTTTTCAGAAGGTTATTTGCCCTCTTGCTTTAAATTGCTCAGCTCATCCTAACAGAGAGAAAGGAGAGTGCACACAGGTTTAGGAGATTGGGACACTTCAGCAGGTGGTGAGTTCTCCTGTGTGGTTTTTTTTTATAGAATCATAGAATCATTAGGGATTGGAAGGGACCTCAAAAGATCATCTTGTCCAATCCCCCTGCCACAGCAGGATCATCTAGACCAAGTCACACAGGAACACATTCAGGCGGGTTTTGAACATGTCCAGAGATGGAGACTCCACAACCCCCCTGGGCAGCCTGTTCCAATGCTCTGGTACCTTCACTGGGAAGAAGTTCCTTCTGATATTTATATGGAACCTCCTACGTTCCAGTTTGCACCTACTGCCCCTCGTCCTATCACTAGATGACCTTGAGAAGAGCCTGGCTCCATCCTCCACCCACCCCTCACATATTTATAGTGTCACATATTTATAGTGACATTAATGAAGTCACCCCTCAGCCTCCTCTTCTCCAAGCTCAAGAGACTCAGCTCCCTCAGTCCTTCCTCATAAGGCAGCTGTTCTGCTTCCTTCATCATCTTTGTTGCTCTACGCTGGACACCCTCCAGCAGCTCCGTGTCCTTCTCGAACTGAGGGTCCCAGAACTGGACACAATCCTCCAGATGTGGCCTCACCAGTGCAGAGTAGAGGGGGAGAAGAACCTCTCTCGATCTGCTAACCAACTTCCTTCTGATCGC